>CANTUQ010000054.1:3267500-3825000 GCA_947683425.1 Excoecaria cochinchinensis | reverse complement strand
TTTTGGTATTGTAAATCAATAAAAGTAAAATGACTCAGTATAAAATATTTTTAGTTCGAGAATTCAATAAATAAAAATGTAAAACTCCTGAATTGATAATGATAACAGTTGAATTTCTCGAAACGTTTTATCAGATTGATCACCTGAAAAACTCAATAGAATCGACGGATTTCCGATGATGGAAGCTCCGACGATCAAGTTAGTGAATTATCTAAAAAGGATTATGTGTAAAAATAATTCAGAAAAAAATAAATGTACCTGTTGATTTCCTTTATATAGAGGTCTCTTTCTAAGCCAAATAGGAAATAAAATCCCGAATAGGAGGAAATCACTTTAATCTCTGGATTGGTGCTTGATTTCTAATTTGTGAGGATTTATTGAGTGATTTTTGGTATTTTCCATCATTAATAGATCAGAATCTGCACAATATCTATAAATTACCCGTGAATGATGACTTTTCATTTTCTGATACCGAGCTGTTATGGTAACCGAACTACTGATATGACAAATATTCGAATGAGCTCGATTACCTAACTTTTCGGATAAGAGTCCGGTCCACGACACGTGCTCGGAGGGGCGCTGCTGATCTCCTGTTAAGAGAGCCCGGTTATCAGATAAGTTTTGAAAAAATAATTCGGTGCATTTGTAAATTAATTAGTAAAATTTTGACAGTTAAATTAAAAATGATATTATTTTTTTATTTTTAACCGAATAAATATTTGACAAATAAAAGATTTAATAAAATGAATGTTAAAGATTAAGGGCTAAATTTATCGAAAATTCAAACAAAAAGCATCCTCGAAAAAATTAAATTTTCCAAACCAATGGGATAATAAAATGAATTCATTACTGTTACAAAAAAAAAAACAAAAATGTCTAGATTACCACCTGGCATATGAGTGACTACGACGGCGTTTTTATAATATTCAGAAGGTTTACGTCATAAAGAAAAAAAATGGGGTTTGTGAATGAACCCGCCTTCCAAGCTCCTTCGAAGCCTGCTGGTTATCAGTCGAAGCAACCAGCCGTTGTTCGACAAGTCAGTCGCCATTCACCGCCGGTCGGTGTTCATAGATCACATTGACAAAGAAATCATTATCTCCATTAGCAATTCCAGGTTTTAACATCGAATTTCTTCTTTCTTAGAATAATTAAGTCTTTAGGTTTAATTTCTCAACAAATAGTTCAAATTTTCCATTACTGTTACTGGGCTATAATTTCCGGATAATCTCTGTGAACTTCGTTAATTTGCTTGATTAGATCAATTATTTACTGTAATCGGATTGCAATTTCCCTTCATTGATAATCTCTGTGCACTGTGCCTGCCCTTTCTTCTCTAATTTCTCTTATAGATTTACATTTTTATAGTTTTGTTTGTCTATTAGATGTGCGTTTAACAGATGCATTTCACGTTCTGTTACCCGAACAGATCTTTGCTATATATATGTTACTTAAAATTATTCACTTTATACCAAGTAAAATGGGTCTAGTTCTATCTTTTATCGTTCATCTTTAAATTATCTAGGTTGTTAGCAACAAACCTTTTTCCATTTGCTACAGTATATTATTGTTGCATCAGTGACCTGTAGAATTACATTCAAGAAAGTAGGTAGTTTTCTAGCTTTTTCATAGTTTCTTATATATTTACTGTTTACAAGGGTATTTGATGGATGCAGAAGGCCTAGGGTTGTGCAGCTATAGATGCATAAATCTACTGTGATTAGAGTGCTATTTTTTCTGCTGGTGTGAAAGGACAAAGAAGCTATAATTAGGATTCTGTATTTCGGAGAAAAGTTCTTATGATAAATGTTTTGGAGTTTAAAGCAATTCGTATACATCAGAAGTAGACTTTGGGCATCTAATTTGAGTTCTTTTTTTCTCTGATATGCCACTTGATAATGATTTATGTCAAAGCTTTGGAAAGATGTGTGTATGTTAATTGAAACAGAACCTTGTAAATTTTCTTTAAATTGACTCTAACAACTTGAGGCATTTTGACTCGGTTGAAGCTCGCAACCTCATGGAGCAATGTGAATAGCTCTGAGCTAAAGCTTATTGATCCAAGCCTCTACTTAAGTTTACTCTCTGTTTGTTATAGTTCTGTAATGTGCTAATAATGGCACACTTGTTCAAAGTCTGATTATGCTGATTTCTGTTTTATGACATATGTAGCTTGGCATGGATCAAGAAGCTGCACGAACTGCACGAGAATCACTGGATTTGGCATTTCACATGTCGAACATTCTTGAAACAGGGCTTGATCGACACACTCTATCTGTGCTCATTGCCTTGTGTGACTTGGGTCTGAATCCAGAGGCATTAGCAGCTGTTGTAAAAGAACTCCAAAGAGAAAGCACATCCTCTCCACCAAACTCTTAAATGTTTCATTGCATAATTTCTCTTACTCCTGAATCAAATGTTTCATCACACTCTCTCTGGATGTTTACTTTTATCTTACATGATTCCATGGGAATTGTGGCTAGACATATCGTGATGTGAAACTGCTGTAGAATATGAATATGAAAGCAACGTTTTTAAATGGTAGTTTATGGATATATAATGCATCGTGGTCAGCATTCTTGTGCTAAATATATTCCATCATATCTTGTAATTGATTAAGTTCTCTAAATTAGAGCTTCTAGGGCTAATTGTAAGTATCCTTTTGTTAGACGTGAGCAATCAACAGTTAGTTGCATTTGGACTATGGTATTGGTAGTAGAGCATTGAGAGGGTTTTGGAAACTGAGCAGGGGGAAGTTGGAGGGTTATTTGTTGAACTGTCAAAGAAACAAATACATAAACATTAACAGTAAGAAGCAGAGCACTGTAAGCTTATGGAGTAGTAAATAGTATTGATCATCCTAATCTAAGTTGAGCCCACAAAATTATGTAATATAAGATTTAAAGGCAAGTTTTAAACCAATTTCCAAATGAAATGTAATTTGGTACGGTGAATGTTTTATTTAAAATAGAAAATGGGAGTTTAGAGGGAATGTACAACCATTTCAAGGTATTTTTCAAGGTTTGCCTCAATGAGTAATTTAAAACATCGTCAAGGACAATATTTTACCTAAAACGCCATTGTCTAAATATTATTTTAAATTATATGTGGATTTTATTTTTATTCATTGTATTGATGCAAACATATGCAAATGAATATTTTTAGCATTAAGAGTTAAGACCTTCCTTTTGTTTTATCTTCTCTTTCTTTCCCTATTTATTTAGAAAATCTTTGAGGATAACTTTAAAAGTTAATACCATTAATAGCAACTTCCAAATAGCAGAAAATAAATTAAATTTAGACAAATCCCCCAGTCTTTAAGATTTTTTTTGGATAGATATAGTCTTTTAGATTTAAATAGCACATATTATGAATTTTATCAAATCCCACAGCCTCCTACATTTTATTTTTCTTATTCTGTTGTCCTTATCTTAAATTATGTATATCTTTAGCAATATACATTGCATCCGCATGCTTAGTCCAGGCCAGATTAATTTGGCTATATCTTAATTGAATCCCTTTCTTTTTCAACCCAAGGGTTGTGTGTCTATATATAACTATACACATAATTAATTATTAAAACTAACAGAATTTTTACTAATTCACCTACTTTCTGCAAATCTATATTTTTATATGCCCGATCAGGCATTACCTTCTTAATAGGAAACAATTGCGATTAATAATAATGAGTAGGTGTTTTATTTTATTTTCTTACTTCAAATTGAGACCTTACTATAATCAACCGTTTACCCATAAAAACCAACTTTGCACAAATCACTCGTAAGTTGTTTTCAAGTACCCACTACGATTCATACTGAACCTCCACTCACCTAATTTCCTCCAGCAAAAACTTAGAAAAAAAACGATTAGATGCAATTATGGTTCAGCGCAAATTAGCAATAACTAACAGAAATAAATAATAATACAAAAATTGATGATAAAAAAAAGGGGAATGAAAAAGCAAGAAAGTCACTGTGCAATCGTTTCACATCATTAGAAGAAGCTGCACTGTGAAGGTACCTCTTATTCTCTTCTCTCAGTCGTGTTGGTTGTAAAGCTGAAGAAAACGCCCACCCACCCAACCAACTAATCGATCGGAAAATTCGTGGGTTCATTCGATCTGGTAATTTGATCTGGAAAACGAAGGAAAAGTTTTCATTTTTGCTTATTTTTTATTGAATTGAGGGAATATGGTGGGATGACGTGGAAGTGGTGGAGATGGCGAGGGGAATCAAATGGGGATTCTCATACAAGAGAACCACTCTCATAGTTTGTTCTATAAACATTATTGTTGCTCTTTATGTTCTTCGTTCTCTCTACGGTTCTCTCTACATTTACTCCAATCATGATTTAAATAAGGGTAACATCTTCTTTCATTTCTTAATCCAATTGTTTGGTGTTAAAGTTTTCCCCTTTTTTTGAGGTTAAAATTGGATTTCGGAAAATTATTGTTGCAGTTGTGAAGTATACACCGGATCAGATTAGCAAGATGGAGGATTCGATTCGAATTCGAAAAGCTAACGAACCTCTACGGCTTATTAATCTGGTAAAGAATTTTGTTTTATTTCGTGATTTTTTTCTGCTACATCTTTGTATTTGGATAAAGGGTTATGAGGAGGATGTTGGGTTTTTGTTTTAAGGTGAAGGAACTGAAGAAGGACCTTAAGGGAGAAGAAAAGACGGTTGAATTGCCAGTGGAGGTTAAACGGAAGATAACTGATGAGATTTTGCTGAGGTTAAAAAGTTTGAACGCAAATGCCAATATCACATATCAACGAGGTTGGTTCTCCCCTAATTCGCTGCTATTTTACCATTTCTTTAAGCAAATTATTGTACAATGACACAATGATTCCTAATTCATGATAAAACATAACTGTAGTTGCCTTGGTAAGTGGTTTCCAATGATTGTAACTCTTGCATCAATGAGCACGAGTCAGCTTTAAGGTGGGTTTTTGAAGGCTTAATTTTGATTAGGTTGCCACAATTCTAGGTGATGAGTTAATGTTATAGACAAAAATTTATAGGAGATCAACCATTTTTTTCTTCATTTTTTTTTTCTCCTGAGATCTTGCCAATAAAAACGCCATTTATCTTTCAGAATTGTGCAGAATGTCCTCTTGGAGGTCGATGGTGTGATACAAAATTATTGTAGGTAAATATTGGTGACTATTAATAAAGCAAGCAGCTATCAATGAGAGGAAGTTTCTACACATTAAAAATCTAAAAAATTTTAAAAGAAGAGTTTTAGTTCGAGAATGGAAATGTGTTATCTTATTCTTCTTCAGAAGAAGCAGCAGCTGATGGCTATCTGAGTATTTGGGGCCCAGAATAGTTCAAATGCGTATAGGGATTTTCAGAATTGTGTTGCAGAACCTTTTCGGAATCAGGTCCCAAAGGATTCTTGTATGTGAGTTTGTTGGTGACTATCAAAGAAGTAAGGGAATATCAATAAGGGAAAGTTAAACTATGTTGAATACATGGATGTACAAGAAATGAGGGAATTTGAAATGCATGATTTAGAAATTATAAATGCGGTGAAGTAAGCTTGAAGTGGATGAGGTAAAAAAAAAAAAAAAGAGTATATTTTGTTAATAAAAGCCCTGTGTGTCATAAATCTTATCATTTTGCAGAAGAATGCGTTCTGGCTGTCCTTTTGATATTCATACTCATCCCTCTTATATCTTTTCCATTTGTGTGTTATTTATGGATGCATGTAGATCCAGTCTGTGGTCATTTTCTCCTTGCTAGTCATGATACATTTTGGTGATGTAACCATGATATTGGTTTCATTTGTTGATGTTTCCTTTTACTGTCGTGCTAGTTATCTTCTTTGCATTCTTTTGTGATGAACAGAAGCTGTTGAAAGCTGGCGCAGAGAAAAATTGCAAGAAGTCAAAAACTTAACCCGTGAAACAGGGGGGCTGAATTCATCCATTGTGCAAGAGGAAGCTGGTGTGAACTTAACCCATGAAGCTTGTGGTTTTGTAGCGTTCAAGTTTGTTTTATATTTGATCCTTGTGGTGCTGTAGTCTTCAAGTTGAAATGTCAATACTAAATCTGAGGTTGATGTCTGTAGGAATGCTATTAAGAGCCTTGGGAGATGATTGGCCTGTGCTGTCAGAAAACATAGGCCTTTGGATACCTACTGAAATCATTCACAAGGAACATGATGATAAGCCTGAGGGCGAAGTAGAGTCTGGTAATTACATCAATCCCTTGTGTGGTAAAATGTCTCATTCTTGCGCTCCATTTCTGTCCGTCTCTCCTCCCTGCTAGTTAGAACTAGTTTTTACTATCTTGCACTTTACCTTACTTTGTTTGTGGCCTGATCAGCACCTTCCATTTGTTCAATAGTATAAATTCATATATTCATTGATATATTTCTACTTTTCTTTTTGCAGAGGAAGATATTTTGCCAGGCAGGCCTGTTCCACCTGAATGCCATGCTGAACTTCATACTGATTATGATGGTACTGCCGTCAGATGGGGTCTTACCCACCATCAAGAAAGTGCAGCCGACTGCTGTCAAGCTTGCTTAGATCAAGCAAAATATGCTAAACCAGGTGAAAAGAAATGCAACATATGGGTGTATTGCCCATCTGAAACAGGATGCCACTCACCAGATATCTATGAACACAAAAATCAGGAATGCTGGCTCAAATATGTAAGCCTAGAATCCGTCTCTCACTCACCATAATAATCTAATTCTCATGTAGATTGGAGCTTAACTGAAATTGGCATATTAATTTATCGATGTGCAGGCCGAAAAGCCAAGGTTGAATTTTAAGGAGCAGTATCCTGAATCATATAGAAACTCCCACCCAACTGCGCCTTTGATTGTTCCCTGGGTATCTGGTGTTGTTAGCACATGATTGGATTTTATGAGCAAGCAAGTGATGGTCAATTGTTAAATATGAGTTGCACTACAAACTCTTGCACCTATATGAAGCTGGCTCTGCTGATAACTTTACTAGGCAGCTTACATCTGGTCTGGCATTTTTTGACTCTTTGTTTTCCTTTTCCTTCTTTTAGTTTTGAGCGAAAGTATAGTGGAGAGGTATGCATTTTTGACGAGCAGAATCTTAGCCTTGGCACTGGTGATTCTAAAGCTGGGAAAAACTAGTGCCCTGGCAAGATGTTCTCTTTTTCTGTTAACATGAACAACTTTGATTATGGATTAGATTGAGAAGATTGATTGGTAGTAGAAGAGATGGGAAAAATGATTTATTGTAATGAATTGCAAATGTAACTGCTCAGTGCCTTCTGCATATTCATAATTTTCTCTTACAGTAATTAATTATTTGATATCCCTCTTTATCTCCCTTTTTAGCCCCCTTTTATTCATAAAGGTTGAATCTTTTACTGTCTTGTTTGTAGCCACAGTAATTTCACTCATCACTTGCACATTATTATTCTTAAAACTTAATTTATAAGTAAAAAAAAAAATTGAACTTTTATTTATTAATTAAAGCTCTTTACTATCACATACAATATACCTTTGGGAAAGAGTATTACAGCAATCATTGTATATGAAGAAGAAAATTGTCATTAACAAATAGTCATGACATGTATGACATACTCCCTATTAAATAAACAATCTTAAAACATTTTAAAAAATTTACCAACGACACGTAAAGTGTTGTTCATTTGTTATTATTCATTATTTGAATGTTTCTGATTTAACTTCACCTTTCTTTATCATACATTTTGGATAATAAATAAAGAAATTTAATTTACTCATAAATAAAGCCAAAATATTTCTGCTTCTACCTTCTTCAGTTCTTTTGCTTTTTAATACGCAGGGGCGTGCAAAGTCCGATCTGAAATTTACATTTGGACTGAATTGCTTGAAATTTACATTCAAATAATATTGTTTTTGAGTCATATAAAATTGGAAAATAGTAAAATTTCGGGATTGGGTCGGATTAAAACTCCCATGAACCCGACCCGACCGACGAACAGAACAACACGCAGGAGTAAAAATCGTGTTCCTCTCAATTTCCCGTTTCTCTTTCTCTCTGGTCAAATCCCTCAAGCTAAAACCTAAAATCGATCTCCTTTCCCCCTCAGCCTGTCGCCGCCGAACTCCGCCTGTTGCCACCCGCAGTCGCCGCCAACTTCCTCCTGTTCAACCGCTGTAAGTTCTGTTCACTTCCTCATTTTCTTTATTCCTAAATTGAACTGCTTCACCCTATAGTTCTTAAATCTTGGTACTTCCAGTTTGTTCAATGCTATATTTTTTTCACCCTCTATTCTTTGGTGAGGTGATTTTTGGAAAAATGATTTTGTTCATCGAATGGGTGTTTTTTAAATAAGTGGTGTTGCAGATAGTGTTATCCCTAAATGGGTATGGGTTTCTTGGATGCTTGTTGTGATTATGGCAATTCCTATTAATATACTTTGAATTAGCAACTTATGGGTCGAATTGTTTAGAAAAAAGGAATGGCAAATTTGAGAAGAAATTGAGATAATAAAGTGTAGAAGATACTATTTTAATTTATTTTATGTTTGTGTAATATTAAAAGCTCTGTTTTTCTTTTCCTACGCAATCCACTCAAAGTTGCGTTCTTCCCCAGCATATTGATACGTACAAATGAGGTCATGGTAATCTTTGTTTTTTGTTGTTTAATAGATTTATATTTTTAGTTTGTTTTTTTGATGGAGTTGGATACAACCTAGAGATGGTGATTGTTATGTGTGAAGGTTCTTTTAGGCTACAAACACAGCATCAATGGCTTGGCTGCATTGCTAACCCCACACCAAGCCTCTAAACTTTCTGGTATAAATAAATTGCTAATTTTTTTTTATATAATTATTGAATTAAATTTGTGGCTATATACAGAATCAGGAGTAGTATCTGTGATTAAAACTCATCCAAGAAAATACTCATTGCAAACAACAAGATCATGGGAATTTGTGGGATTAGGAGGAGGAGAAGAACACAAATGGAATCATCATCGTTTGGAGATGGATAAAGGATTAGCAGCAAGAGCTGGTTATGGCATGTTTATTTTTTAAATAAAAAAAATATTTTTATATCAAAAAAATTAAATTTCAGGTTTATCGAGTTGTTTAGGTCAGGCTCCAAAATTTTCGAATTGCTTGGTTCGGGCCCCAAACCTTGATTAGTGTCGGTTTGGGTTATGTATATGGCAAAACTTTGGGTCTCGGGTTGTTTGGGTTGTGTCAGGTTTGACCCGAATCCTTCCAATGCACACTCCTACCAAATGGCGTAGTATCTTAGAACCCTAAGCAAAGTTCCTCTCTCTCCAGTTCAGATCCTATTCGTCCTAGCCTCTCACTTTTCTGGTGCAGTGTATTTTCTTTGTGACAGATAAACTTTTTGACGAAATTCCGGTGATTATTTTAGTCACTTTCCGGCGATTGGAAAGGTAGAACCTTATAGCACTTGGAATTTTTGCATATGGAATTTATCTCTCTAAAATTTGTATGCTTTTTGCATTGTTAGTGTCTAAATCCTTAAGGAAAAATTTATTTTTTTGGGCAAATGAGTAGAAAACATTCTTATCTCTCTTTGGAATCTTATGATTTTCACATTTTGATTGTTTTTGTCTTTTGGTTTTTATTTGCCTCTAGCCAATTTTTAGGAAATTGACTGCAAATTGGCAGCTGTCTTATCATTTTATTTTCTCGTCAATTTTGGAGCCTTTCATAGAAGGAGTAGATTCACAGTATGCTAATTATGTCTGCAGCACCTGTCCAATGACTTGCTTTAGCTTGTCACTGTTCATTGCACATCCTCCATTGTTCCTAGCTTTTAATATAATGTATAATTTTTGTAGACCAATTCAGAATTACTGATGCACATTCCTAGCTAAGACCTGTTTGATCTGAAAATTTCTGCTCATACAAGTGAGGTGAAAGCAGAAAGAGATTGGAAACAATATGCTGAAGCAACATATTTATATGATTTATGGTTGTGTTTCTTTCCACTCCACAAAAGGGAATGGTATGTATGTACATTTTGAATCATCAAGAAATGATGTTACTTTAACGAGATTAGAGTGCTTGTGGAGAAGAGATGGAAACCATCCTCAAGCAATTGTTCTTTAGTTTGAGGAACAACAAATTGTGATCGAGTTATGCTTTTGTGTTTTTGTTGTGTCTTTTTTACTAATTTAATTAAATAATCTCTCGTTAGGCCCTTGCATTTTGAGTTGAAGCCAGTTTGATAAAAAGTGACACGCAATTATGCTTCAGTGTCAAAGCTCTGTCCAGGAAACTCACTACAACATTCTATCTATAAAGGAAGATGCAAGCTATGACGAAATTCGGACAAGCTACAGACAAGCCATACTTAACCATCATCCTGATAAGCTGCAAAACACAGATCAGACATCTGGCGATCAAATTGAGTTAGGAGCAAAGTTTTTGAAGGTACAGAAGGCTTGGGAAATCCTTGGCAACTCGAGGTCACGTGCTATTTATGATAGCCAGCTACAAGCATCGAGAAACAATACAGGAGTTGCAGAAGATGTCTGCTTGGAGGACATGATGATTGAAGATGGTGAAGTCTTGGAGCTGTTTTACCAGTGCCGTTGTGGCGATTATTTCTCTGTTGATTCTTTGGAGTTGGAGAAAATGGGATATATATTGTTGAGGGATGAAAATAAAATATATTTTGAAACAGGAGAGACTTTGCCAGCATCAGTTCTTCTTCCTTGTGGTACTTGTTCATTACAAGTTCGTCTATTAATTGATTAAGACATTAAAGGTCCAATCAATGTTAACCTGTAATTTTTTGAGTAATCTTAAAGTTCTATGTAATTTTCTTGATGGTCCGTTTATTGGTTTGATTGCATGCCGGATCGGCTGTATATATCCCCTTTGAAACAAAATTCAATCAATTATACTTTCTTTTAAGTTTTTGTGAGCTAGGAAATGGAGCGTGTTCCTGCTTATGCCAATTGGAAGTAGTCCTCCATGGCTCCACCAGTTTACCTAAGTTTTGAAATACAAGATAGCAAGCTCGAAGGTTGTAGAGAAGTGTAATAGGAAGTTAGTAACCCAGTAACATGAGGTAGCAAGCAGGGTCTTAATTCTGAAGATGTTGGGTATTGATCTTAATACTTTGTTTGGATGAAGTGAAGGGTGGCTTAATAAAGTATGGAATGATATGGTACAGTATAGTGTTGTGGTAATTTTCATTAATATATTTGAGACAATGGATATGGCATGGTTTTATAAGAAAATTAAGAAATGCGAGGAGGAAAAATCTAAAATTTAAATTTTTAAAAATAAAAAATGACAAAGATACTGTGAAGAGAAGATTTTAAAATAAATGATGGAAAAAGATTCTGTTAAATATTGAGGAGTGATGAAGGAAAAAAAGTTATAAAATCATGAGAAAATCATCAATTTGGTGGTTTGATATTTTGCTGTAAATTCATGGTTTTTAAATCATGAGAATGAGATTACCGTAGATAACCATACCATGAAAGTGAAAATCTTTCCAAACAAAAATTTAAACTATACCATACCATATTAAATCAGGCCACACCTTAAAAGAAACTGTAACAGGGCTGGGTTAATATCAGGGAGAAGTCCTTGCTTTGGTACGAGTTAGACTTGAATGAATGCGAGAAGAAGCGAAGGGCAGCCTAAAATCAAGGAAAGTTTTCAGCTTGATCCATTTTTTCGCTGAAAGATAGAGGAATTCTGTTGGGTTCACTGAGGCCTTTAAGTTGTGGGTCACAACTCAGATTAATAAAATTACAGAGTGGAGTGGGTCATTCTCACTCCACTCTCTTCTTTCTCTTCTGCACCCTGTTTCTTCGAACCAAGAAAAGCCAAACCCAATTCTTTTCATTTCTTTACACCTTGGAACCGTATAATTTTGGCTGTTGCTATTCCCCCTTATGAAACCCGGAACTCGAATAGGTATTGGCGCACAGATTTGCCCGTCCGACTTACACTAGATCCACACTTTCCTCTCTGCTTAGATTCTCTCAGCTTTTATATCTTCCAAAGTCTTAACCTTGCCACTGAGGAAATAATTCAAAAGTCGAATAACAAACCCCCAGTCTTGGATGTTTTTTGGCAGTAGTTTGTGCGGTTTCCAGTTTATAAAAGAAGGTAAATTTTCTTTCTTTACTGTCTTTGCTGAGAAATTCGATATGGGTTGTGGTTATGTTATCTAGGTGAATTTTCTTATTTTCATCTTTGAAATTCAAAGCCAAATCTTGTAACTAGTAATGGGTTCCTTGCGGACATTTTTTTTTCCTATTTACACGATATAATATTTGGAATACATTTCTCTTGTGCCAAATGCTTTCCCAGAAAAAAAAATTCAATTCTCTAATTTTTATCTGCACTTGGGCGTTTAATTTGGCAGGACTGAGCTGGGCAATTAATGTGTAAACTGATATCAATAACTAAATTTATCTTGCCACAGATCTTAATTTCATAATCACGTTAGTGCTATACGACTTGGGAGGAAGATGGGCTCCGAGGAAGGAAGAAGCCGCTGGAGTGTTTTTGATGGAATCAATACTATCCCAACAACTCCAGAAGCTATTATGGCAGAGATTGACACAGCCATTACTAAATTGGAATACGCTCGTGCCACTGCAGTGCTTGACCCTCCATCTCCTTCCCAATTAAAGGTTAAGAGCCCCAATGGGGGTGTAGCTCCTCAATATAATGCCCGAATTGCGGATGAGGCTTATAGGGCTGGATGTGCTGCTTTAGCTGCTGGGAAGCTTGATGAGGCACTTCACTCTTTGAATATTTCTCTATCAAAATGTCCTCCTGATAAGACCTCTGCTGTTGCCAAACTTCAGTCTCTAATTTCTCTTACATCACAGCACCTCCAGAATTTTCCCAGTTGACTTAATTCTGGTATTTTTTTTTTCTTTGTTGTAATTGATTTTGACCTAATTCAGTTTAGCTGATTCTTTGAACTATATTGTAGTGAGGAAATTAATAATATGTGTTTCTGAGTCCTCATTTAGTTGTTTGAAGTTTATCATGCTAATGTTCATGCTCAGTGATGTGATCAAGGAAGGGACCTCCTCTGTAGTGGGTGAGGCAATCACATGAACTGATCTAGGTTTTATTGGATAGAATTCTGTATGCTTTAGTAATGGCCTTAGATGAAAATTGAACCATAGACTGTTCCAGTAGAGTTCATTTGAGAAGAACATTCAGTTTACCCTTGTTTCCTAATTTAAGAGATTTCTTGCTTCTTTGGACTAGCTGTTTCTTCATTCTGATGAAACGATGGTTGTCAAAATTTTGTTAGAACCACCAAGGCTCTTTTGTTCCTAGACTCTTTACAGGGGGGTAAATGCTGTTCGGGAATAGTTGATAGGGATTAGGTCTTACATCTTGTTAATAGAATTTGAGAATCAGTGTATATGAACAGTATTTTGGAAAGACACTACAGGAAAAATGCAATCTTTACATCTGTTCTTTAACACAGACATCCTGTCAACATTTTCTTGCTAAGTAATTTTTTTTTAACATTGAATTTGCTGAGCTAATGAATTCACTTAATTTTTTTATTTTATTATTTTAATTTTTTGGTTTGTGTGGACCAAAGTTGTTACTGGGTTTTCTAATTGAGAAAAAGTCATTCTGGCTGATCTTTGGTAGGACTTCACTTCTTCAGATTGAAGTAAAATCTATTTGAGTTGTTATACCCAGATTATGTTTTTAATGCCTACATTGATCAAAATCTTTCCATAAACAGTTTGTGATATTTCAAAAAAAGATTCTGCCATTTAATGATAACATGGTGAAAAAAAAATTTCCTACCTGTTATGGCTCTTAAGAACCCCTGGTTTCATAAGAGGGATAGAAAAGTAGAAGAACGAAAGTATGGAGATAGTAGGAATGAGTTTTAAGCAAAATGCGACAATAATGGAGTGATAAAATTAATAAAATATCATTGAAAAAAAAAATCAAGAAAGTACATCATCATTTATTGGTTGAGGAAGGTGATAGGAAAGCAAAAAAGCAAAAGATTTCTTTTCCTGTTACTGCCTTGACATGTGAATATGTTAACTTCTGATGAAATGGTAAATTGTTGAATTCTAAAGTAATTCCTTTTCTCCAATTGTCTACTCTGTTGTTCTTCAATTTGGGAAGCTAAGGGGAATATGTTAGGCTTTCATCTCATCAAATCTTGTTGATAGCTCATGCAATGGAATCTCAGCTATAATCTGGCTGATTTACAGATTATGAAATCAAGAAGAAATAGAAATGAAGATTCGAGATTAAGATAAGAAAGGGAAAGTTACAGATAAGCGAGAAAGATAGAGTTCTGTATTATTTTCCACAATGAATCGATACACTTGAGTCTTGCTTTGCTAATATCTGCTAACTGTACAAATCACTGACTAATTCTCTTGACAGTTTCTAACCCATAACTAACTATTAACAATCCCTTAACCACTCTTAAATAACCAATCAGCTATACTCAAGACTACTGAATTCTCATGAACTCAATCATTGTGTCGTATTCTTGACAGTAGTTCTGCTGCTATGTAGTTTTTTTGGAGAGTTAGTGTTTCTTTTGTGTTTTGTTGTTATGTTGTTTTTGCATTGTTTCATTCTTTGGCAATAATATAGACTTTTATTGACAAAACAAAATGCATTTTCTTTGTTAACTTGGGAGTTGCAGAACTTGGCTGTCTGGTTGTTTCTTCAATATCTGGTTGCATGGCCGATTAAGCTTGGCTTTATGGGAAAGTTGGTGATGCAGCAAATGTTTAGAGTCTTAAAAGGCTGAGAGCAATTGTTGCTTGGTGATGCAACACGATTTACTGACTCGCATTTTTGCTTGGTGGTTCGTGAATCAAGATCATAAGGCTGTGAATTAATTGATATGGATGGGAATTAAGTGCCAGAAGTATAGATTCATTAAGGTGTATAATTTGGATTATCTTGACACCTTGTGAAAAAGACTTTTCAATAACTGAGGGTTTCTGTAATAAAACCAATTTCTATGGCTATCCCTTGTAAAAGTCTTGCATACTCCTTTCAAAGAAAAGATAAATAAAAGATTTTGCATATTTGTTATTTTGTCTTGATATAACATGCGTTTTTTGAGGATAATCTTATGTAAATTATTCTTTGTTGCTTGATGGTCAAACTGCATATTAAAGGATTGTGTTGAATTTGATAGTTATGGAGGAACGGTCATCATGAATGATAATGATGTTTTACCTTCATTACATGTACTTGTTCATTATTAATAAATTTCCATTTACATTTTCAAGAAGCAACTTCTTGTAAGAATCTATCCTATTAGACCCTTTCACATGTTTTAGTTTCAAGATCATTTCTGTTAATTCCACTGTCAGTTTCTCTTATCTATATCAATCATGAGGTTCTTCAAATGGGGAATTATTAATCTATAATCTATAATACCCTTCCATGCTTTATCTAGATTCATGAATTTTCTGCCAATGATACTTACCCAAATGAGATCGAGATTCATGAATAAACTTTGGGATCAATCCTTAATAAATTGATATATATGCTAAGTAAACATGTCAATATTAAATACACAATCCTACTATCTAACCATAAAAAGTTTCTCTAATAAATTCCAGGGCGGTGTACCATTGTTGATTTCCTTACCAGATAAATAGCATTTATTGGCGGGTGTCTTGTCCAAGTTCCCCATAACTTCTGGTTCAAGGGATATCTGAAAAAGACAACATTAACATAGTAATCTTATGCAATGTGAAAGTGGATTGCCATTCCAAGGAAATTTTAACCAACAAATTTCGAATCAGACGGCACTGAAAAATCTTCAGAGGCTTTTGAGGATCAATTTTTAATGTTCTCCAACCAAATTTAACTTTGTCTTTACCCCAAAGTATAGAAATATGCCTGTATTTTCAATAAGCTGCAAGGCCACTATCACAAAAAAAGGGTCAATTAGAATATCAACGCAAAGGGTGACTTGTAATTGTTAGGTTCTGTATTTATACCTGCATATCAAGCAAATTAAAAAAAAAAAAAATCTGAAAAAACATGGGTGTGTTTCATCAAGAAGAGCCACCAAAGAAATGCAAGTTTCTGACTGCAACTTTGAAGGATGCGTTTTCGAATTGCAGGACTTGTAGACGGATTTCGACTACAAGCCCTGAGGAGGAGAAACTAACAAGTGACATAGATGACGAACAACAAGTAATCTTAAACATTTTTCTTTAATATTTTTAACAGATGAATCTTTTGTGTTATAGTACTATTGTGTTTGTATGTTGCTTGTTCAGGTTGTTGTCTCTGCAATTCGGAGCCGTGCCATGGAGAAGTCTAAGCAGAGATCCTTTGTTTTGACAGACAATTTTTCCTGGGTTTTCTCTCCAAGAACTGGGGAATTGTTCTTAGCACCAAAAATCGTGGAACAACAGCAGTTCGATGAAAATGAGGACGGTGATGGTGATGGTGATGAAGAAGGGGAATTTGTGTCTGTTGGGAGTTGTTTCTCATGCTGTTCAAGTGGGTTGAGCAAGGAATGCTTTGTTTCTGTGAAGACAAACTTGTCCAGGAGCTCAAGCTTGAGTGAGTTATTAGAGTTTCAGGATTTTTCAAGGCGTTGTTCCATATTTCAGGAATTTTGCCACTGCAAAGGATGGCCATTTGGTCTTTGCAGGAAGGCTGTGTTGCTCCCTCCTCTACCTAAATCTCCTTCTGAATCTTGGTCATGGCGTAAAGGCACCAGAATTCTTAAAACGGCTTCGATGCCTACTCGCTTTTAAAACCAGGATTCTTTCGCCTACACTCAAGTCTTAATGGACCAATCCAATCATACTCTTCAATGCCTGATTATGATTGCATTGATGCATCAGGGACTTGCCTACTATCTATTCTATTTTAATTATCTCAAAATATACGAGAGTGCCATGTTCCAGGGCTGTTGAATGTTTTGGAATTCAATTCGAATAATAGTCATATTTATCTTCGCATTGTTTAGATTGTTATTATAATTTTAATAAAAATTTTCACATTAGAAACCATTTATTGCAAGTCCCGATCCTGAAATTTTTTTTTGCATTATGTTCTTATACTTACAAATATATGATTTCACAAACTCGAAACTTAGTTAATCTTGCATCAATCAGACACACACATAGAGAGAGAGAATGAACATTATCGATCACAAATCTTAAAAGATATAAGCAATTTCAAAGATGTGTTCTGCAAAATCTGAAGATGGACTATATGCTTCCGATGAGTTTCTTTGTTGTTGCATTGACCAATTGGTGTATCTTCTCTTTTATATAAAATAATATAGAACATAATTTAGCGAAAAGATTATCCTAAAAAAATATTAAACCTCCAATATAAAGAAAAGATATAAATAATTGGGGGGTAACATTCCATGCTCCCCTCACACTACTTTGTTTGGGAAAACAAAAGTAAAAACTCTTATTGCAGGGTCCAAATTAAAGGTTTTCCTGGAGAAAATACAGCAACCTGTCTCCAACTATTCAAAAACATGAATCAAAACATTAGCTGTTAACAGGTACATCGAGCTCTTCTGAAAATGTAGCACTAAGCTCTGTGCTCCACATATGAACCTGCAAGTCCTGAAGTGCCAAGTACGGTAACCTGAAAACAGAACACCAATCCAAATCAAAATTGAGTTATCATTTGCATCATTACCAACAACATTGCAAACGAAGAAATGAAAAGCATGAGATTGACGCACACCCTTTGAATGGTCATCTATCTTTCAGTCCTACGGTTATCTTAAGTGGTTATATCATTCAGATGTCACAACACCTACTCTATTTGTCAACAAAAACAGAAGCCCGTTCCAAATTTCAAGTAGATCTGTTTTGCTCATTACAAATTTGTTTATCATTTATACCGTCTTCAACATGATGTTTTCGGAACATAATAGCTGCTTGTTCGAGGTATACTACAAGTTTCATTACCTTCCCCCACTCTGAACCAAGTCCACCGCATCTCATCTTCAAGTGTATCATCTTTGAACCCAACTCTGTCTCTACTTTCTTTCTCAAATAAGCCTCATCAGGTCCAAATGAATCTAAATAGGTGGAATACCGTTGATGTGCAGTGCGTAGTGCGTTGCGAAACTCATCGGGCAAAGGCTTGACATCCTACAGAAAAATTTATACCCATCAATCTGCAAGAATTGCCAAGATAACCAACAGAGAAACAGGTCATAAAATCCAACAAATATTATAATACCTCGCCACTCATTCCAATGCTGTCATCAAGCACCATTTTCAGATTTATTAGCATGCCACCAAATTCCTCAACAGCTTCAGCTGCACGGAAAACCATTTTCAAGATCTCTTGCCCAGCTTTGTCATCCGTATTTTTGGACAATGCATTCTTCACATTGTGGATGACTGCATTAGGGATCTCATCCCAATCATGAGCCAATAATTCCTCGAAAGCATCTTTAATTTCAGGATCTTGTATGGCAGGCAAGTGACTTACATCCTGACTAAAATATCGTCTACTTCCAATCCCCATCGGGAAATGAGATCCATAACCTGCGCAAATTTTCCCCACAAGAACACATTCAGAACAGGATAGAGCATTCATACAAAATTAATCTATTATATATGTTATGATTCAGTTAACTAAAATGATTGAAATACACATTTATTGGATCATTCAGATTGATAAACCAAATGAAGGGCGAAGACTTATTACTTCCAGAGCTAAGACATGTTATCCAATCAACTGATTGCAAGAAATGACACGGTGGTAACAAAAATAGCTCAAAACTAATTTAAACAAATTGAATCCTGGAAAAAACCAACAATTGGCATACTTAAACCTATCAAAAGTTCCTTGTTGGCTGAAAAATTGTAAATGCAGCGTCCACTCAACCTACCTACATTGCATACGTAATAAACTCTCTTTAAGTTTAATAACAGTACTTACTAATTATCATGGCATGCAAATGAGCTTTTTGAAGCCTATGTTAACGGATTCTCCACATGAATCTTTTTTTGTTTTTGAAAAAAAATAACCTAACTTTTAATTAAAAAAAAAGTTGGAAATGAAAGAAATTTGATAAAATTCAAGGCATAAATTCATCTAGCATCCATGCTGTGATCGTGTTAATAAACAAATTAGAGAAAATTGAAGATACTGCCGGATATAGGTAGAAAAAAGTACCAGAAGATGGGATGCGATTGGAGGGGGCTCCAACTGAAGGAGAAGAGAGAGTGAATATCGATCGCGACGGCAAGTGGTGGCGGAGCTGGGGGTGGGTAACAGCGGCAGAAAGAGAAGAGCGGAAATAGGCTGCGCGGGATATGGATCTCAGTAACACCATCTTTTGCATTTGATTTCCGTTGAGGATCCTTCTTCGATAGGCGAAGTAGAAAAAAGCACGCAGTGACTGCTGATTAAAAGCAAAATTTGATTAAAATGCAGTGAAATTTTACATTAATTAGTTTTTGGGCATGAGAATTATCAAACGGGGACAAAGACGTCACTTGAGAGTTGAGACTGCACTGTGAGTTCTGGCCGAATTGGGCCTAATGATGAATGTTTATTTTGGGCTGATGGTCCAAATTGTTAATTTTGGGTTTGCTAAACCTCATATCATGTCATGAGTTGAAAATGAGTATTAGATGTTAGGAAGCGGGTGGCAATTGTATTCAATTCAGTGTGTATTTAAGTTGGATTCTTCTATTTGTGGTTCAAATATTGAATGTATAAAAAATAAAAAGAGTGGACAACTATACTATTACTAACATGACCCAGACACCCAATTTATTCAAATCTGCATTGAAAAAAATAATAAAAAAGAGTAGATATTTGTTTCCACTAGTGCTCAAATTCAAAACGATATTTGCTTGTAACTCTCGCAAGTGCGGTACTATTGCCAAGTCATCGATAAAACCAGAGCAGGAAACAAACTAAAACATTATCCTTCTAACAATATATAAACTATTCTCTTCTCTCCTTCTTCTTCCTCTACTCTATAATTGTTCAAATTCTCTGCTTTCTCCCACTAAATTTGATCCCATGGATTCAAGCACCCGTGACTTAGTGTATGAGATCCCGGGTGCACTCCGTTTTTACAAAAACGCCACCGTTGAAAGACTTCTCGACACTGATTTTGTTCCTCCATCATCCAATCTCCCTCATGGTGTTTCCTCTAAAGATATCAAATTAATCTCTGAACCCAACATCTCTGCTCGTCTTTACATTCCAAAAATCGAAAACCCCACCCATAAATTCCCTCTCCTCGTCTACTTCCACGGTGGCGCCTTTTGCCTCTCATCGCCTTTCTGTAGTAAATACCATAACTACATAGCCAAAGTTGTAGGTCAAGCTAATGTAGTTGCAGTTTCTGTAAATTACAGGAGAGCACCTGAGCATCCTATACCAGCTGCGTACGAAGATTCATGGGCTGCCCTCCACTGGGTTGTTTCCCATTGTAACGGCGATGGACCTGAGCCATGGCTTAATGATTTTGCAGATTTTGGTAGAGTGTTCTTGGGTGGAGATAGTGCTGGGGCTAACATTGCGCATAACATGGCTATGGCTGCTGGGAATTCTGATTCTGGGCTTGGAATTGGGCTTCTTGGGCTTGCCTTACTCCACCCACATTTTTGGGGCTCCAAACCTATTGGGTCTGAGTCACTGAATCCGGAGAGGAAGGTGTTAGTAGACAAATTGTGGCCATTTATTTGCCCATCTAACCCAGATAATGATGACCCACGGGTCAACCCGGTAGCAGAAGGTGGGGTAGGGCTAGTTGGGCTAGGGTGTAAAAGAGTGTTGGTGAGTGTGGCCGAGAAGGATATATTGAAAGATAGAGGGTGGGCTTATTATGAGGCATTGAGTAGAAGTGGGTGGATGGGTGTGGTTGAGATTGATGAGACAGAGGGTAAAGACCATGGGTTCCATTTGTATGATTTGGAGTGTGATAAAGCTAAGGATTTGATTGGAAATTTGTGTTATTTTTTAAACAGAGACATCCCTTTAATTTGATTTAATTGTATTATTGTTTTGTCTTCTCTATATATAAGCCATTTAATTAAGTATGTTAATCATTGTGAAGCCTTATTTTGCAATGCAAGGAATTTAAGCTTTTGTTCTCTTTCCAAATTTGAGTATTTAAATACACAAATTAAAAAAGACAAAACACCAACAATCTAATTAAAAAAGACACCTAAAATCCAATGGAACGTACGGTACGTATGTTCCTTAGCTTGAAAGAAGTTCCTACTTGAAAGGATTTTGGTTTGATGATTTTCCAATTCTCGGCGTGTATTAGTTAGTACCAACTTGGATTCTAGAAACATCTCAGTACCAACTTGGATTCTTCTGTTGGATATAAAACTCCAATTTATAACATTTATAGCTTCTCGCTAATAAAAATTATCAATAAAAGTTAAATATCCAATTGTTTTTTCAGTTTTATTTCCTCTCTCACGTGTGTCCATAAATTGACAACAATAAAAATGTAGCATCTTATTAATAATTTTAATTTTGCTATTTCTGCATTTATTGTTATTAGTACAATCAAATCTCTCTTTTATGATGTAACTTGAACAAATAATATAATTTTAAATTTTATCTAAATTAGGCCAAATGTATCCCACTTTTATTTTTTTTTTTCTGCTCACTTGTATCAAAGTAATTAAAGTTGTTTTAACATTAATTTTTTTAATTTGTATTTAAGAAAAAAAAAAATGGAAGTACTTGAACCAATTCTGCATGTCTAATAATGATCTATTTTTTATTAATTTTTTAGAGAAATAAATTAAATTGAATATATCAATATATATATATATATAAAGTAAAGTGAAAGTGAAAGCTAAGAAAGCTACGTCTTTCACTTGCGTCCGTGAAAAACCCCATCCATCATTTTGAATTGTTCTCACATTTAATTAATGCAACTACGTGCCCGTCGCTAACTCTCTACATACTAACTCTTATCTTCCTCCTATTCTCTTGCAAACAAATCATGTCTCCAATCAAACAAGTAGTCAAGGAAGTTTTTCCTTATCTACGTCTCTACAATGACGGAACCCTCCAAAGATACACCGGAACTGATGTTACACTGCTAGGCTTTGTTTCTCAAACTTCTGTTTTCTCCAAAGATATCGTTATCACCACACCTCAAACCCCTCTCTCTGCCATAATACACTGAGGCAGCGAAAGTATCCGAATATCAAAAGTCCATTTCAAAGTGGACATCAAACAATTTATATAAAAAAATAATAAAATTACAATAAAACCTCTAAAATTTTAAATTAAAAAACGAAAACTCAAACGTTATTTTTGAAACCTGAAATGGGTTGTTACGGAAGGTTACGCCTAGTAAGATGCGACCGGCTCGAAACGAGTTTTCCGAAAATATATAATAATAGGAAAACGGACATCCGTAGTAAAAATTATGGCCGAAAAGCCCGTTCAGCTCGCTCGAAATACTGGAAGCCCAATTCATCTGCATCATATACTGTCCTCACTCCATACCCAATCATCAAAAGCTTTCCCTTTTACTCTACTTTCACGGCGGAGCCTTTTGTATATCTTCGCCGGCGGAACCCAAGTACCATCATTGCCTCAACCACCTAGTCTCTCGGGCTAATGCCACATTGTTGTCTCTGTAGATTACAGGTTAGCCCCTGAAAATCCGCTCCCTGCTGCCTATGATGATTCATGGGCCGCCTTTCAATGGATGGCGGAGATGAGCCCTGGCTTAAGGATTATGGAGACTTTGGGCGGTTTTTTCTTGTCGGAGACAGTGCGGGGGCCAATATTGTACACCATTTGGTTTTGTGGGTGAAGGACCCGAACCTAGGTCTGAATGTAAAGCTTGAAGGGGTTGTTATGATCCATCCTTATTTCTGGGGAAAGAATCCAATTGGAATAGAGGTAAATGAGAAAGAGAGAAAATCAATGGTGGATGTTAGTTTGCCCATCTGATAAAGGGTGTGATAATCCATATATAAACCCGATTGTGGAGGGAGGTCCGAGTCTAATGCTTTGTTTGGATGGAGATAGATTGAATTTCCTTTAATGAGAGAAAATGAGGGAAAATGGGAGTAATGTAAATTATATTTCCTTTGGTTTTCTTTTCCATTGTTTGAAAACTTAAAATAAATATAGAGTAAATTAAATTTTTTTCCTAAAATTATATATTATTTTGACATTTATACCCTTATATGTTTATTTTTTTAAGGTGACAGACTCGTAAAAATAGACTCGACTCGTGAAGGTTTGCAAGAAATGCACGAGTCGTGAAGATTTGATCGCTACACGAATCGCAAAATGAACAGTAACTCGCAAGCGGGTAATGTTTATTTTTGCTCCAAGAATAACAAAGTTATATTTCAATTCCACATCTGTAAAATGAACATTAGCTCGCAAGTGGGTTAATGTTTATTTTTGCTCCAATAATAACAAAGGAATGCCCAGTATAAAAGGAAGAGGTGCACGACACATGAAGCCAAATACGACTCGAACACCGGAGCACGACTCGTGAAGAAGATCACGAGTTGGTCACCAAGCAAAGAAAAGAAGAGATAGTAGGATAATATGGTCATTTATACTCTTCTTCCTCTCAATTACCTTCATTTCTTTTCAAATTGGACGGAAATGAAACTGAGATAATAAGTGAATTGAAAAATCTGATTTCCTTTATATTCCTTCCTCCATTTTTGCCATTTTAACAACCAAACAAAGGAAAGTAAGGTTAATTTCACTTACTTTCCTCTCATTTCCATCCACTTTCCTCGATCCAAACTGATAGAGTTTATGTTATGATAAAAGTCTTGTATAGTAAGATATCTCTTGTATAGGGAAGTTGTCTTATTTGGGTTTTACACTACCCTATATATGTTGTATATTTCTATCAATATATCACGCTGCAAATTATCTTCATGGTATCAGAGCATGTGTGAAGGCCAAATCAATAGGAACTGAAGTCACAGAGCCACCAGAAATGGCAGGTGGAAGAGGACCGTAAGTACTGAGATCGACCACTAGGTTGCTTTGAGAGGATTGGGGGGCAGCTGTGTCATGTAGTAGCGATAAGTCAGGTAGAACAGGTTGGTCATTGGAGGATGGTATGGGCTTCGGGTCAGATTGTGGTATGGGCATTGATGGGTTCGTAGTGGTTGTGCTTATGACTTGGGGCTGCTGTAGAGGGACAGGATAGGGGACGGAAAGTGTATATGATCCAGGAGCCGAGGATATGGATTCGTTGTGCAATTTAGCAGTGAACTTCGAGCAAGGGAACACCTGTTCATCAAACAAGACATGGCGTGAGATAAACATTTTTAAAGAAATCAGATCAAAGCATTTGTAACCCTTGTGGAGTTTACTATAGCCCATGAAAACACAAGCCTTGGATTTGGGTTCAAACTTATTTTTTGCATAAGGTCGCAACCAGGGATAGCACAGACAGCCAAACGTGCGTAATGTATTGTAAGCAGGTGTTTCACCAAATAACTTCTCATAAGGTGATGAATATTGTAGTTATGGCATGGGTGTGCGATTGAGTAGGTAAACAGATGTGTCAAAAGCATAGGTCCAAAATTTATGTGGAACATTAGCACGATATAATAAGGCTAACCCATGTTCAACAATATATCTGTGTTTCCGTTCGGCGCTACCATTCTGTTCTGGAGTGTAAGGACAAGATACCCGGTGAGTAATACCATGGTCACGAAAAAAATTGGTCAATTTGAGAAATTCCCAACCGCCGTCAGATTGAAATGCTTTAATGGATTTATTAAAGTAATTCTCCACAAGGATACGAAATTGCACAAAAATATCATAAACATCAGATTTGTGTTTCATAAAATAAGGAGTATTTAGTGTGATGATCAAGAAATAACACATAATAGGCATAACCATCAGAGGAAATTGTGGGTGCAGGACCCCAGACATCAGCACAAATAAGATCAAGAGGAGCAACAGACACAGTTTCAGACAAAGCAAAGGGCAATTTATGACTTTTACTGATGCAACAAGAAGAGCACAACGAATTTTGGGAATTGGAAACAACAATATTATTAGAATTAAGTAAACGTTTAACAATTGGAAATGAGGCATGTCCTAAACGATCATGCCAGGTGGACAAGGAAGCTAAATTTGCAGAACAATTTTTGGAAACAGACAAACAAAGGGAGTAAAGTCCATTATTACTCTGGCCTTGGAACCGAATCCTCATCGTTGCCAAACCCTTGATGACAAAATGATCAGAAAAAAATTCAACAGACACAGGATTAGAGTTAGTAAGAGCATAAACTGAAAGCAAATTATGAGAAGATTGAGGAACTAATAAAATATCCCGAAATTGATAAGAGTGATTACCAAAAGAAATTGAGAATTACCAATTCGAGATATAGAGAGTTTAGAACCGTTACCTATTTGAACTTCATTAGGACCTTGGTCTTCAGAATGGATGTTCAGCTTTCCCAGATCCGAAGTTAAATGATGAGTTGCACCTGAATCCACAACCCAAGGTTGGACATTAGTATGGCTGTTGGCAAGGTTGGAGGTTGGTTTAATGATGCTGCCATCTTTGTTCAGTTTTGGGAAAGAACAGTTCCTGGCTATGTGACCAAATCCATGGCAATTATGACATGTGAGGGGAGAATTATCATTGACAGTCATGGAAGAAGAACCAGAATTAGAACTGAAATTATTTCCCCGAGGTTGCTGATGTGGATGCCGTCCACCTCTGTGGTTACGAGAACTACGACCCCTTCCACGTGAAGGTGAAAAACCAGAATTTTTGGTATGATATATGGCCGTAGGCTGAATAGATTCAGGAAGAGAATCTCTTTCTAATTGTCTTTCTTCGCTAAGAAGAAGGCCAAACAAGTCATCAAAGTTGATAAACTCAAGGGGAGCTTCAATTGCTCTAACAAACGGTCTATGAGAAGGACCCAAACCCATTAAAACAGCATCAACCAAATCATCTTCACTTACATAATGTTGAAGAGAAGCGAGTTGATCATAAATACCTTTAGCCTTGAGTATGTAAGTCGAGATACTATCGTTCCCCCGACGCAATCCAGTCAATTGAGTCCGCAAATTTCTAATTTGCGATCTAGAGCCAGAGGAATAAGCCCGCACTAGCTTATTCCATGCATCATAGGCTGTCACAGCATCAACTATCTGTGGAAGCAAAGTTTCAGTCACAGAGGCAAGAATCCAACTCAATACTTGTTGGTCTCGCTGTTCCCAAATGTCAAATGCCGGATTTGGGGTCAGATCTGGCAAGCTTTTCGCTGGGGGAGAAACAAAGCTGTCTAGGTGATGATCTAATCGACACCCACGTAAGAGCGACATGAGCTGAGCCTTCCACAATACAAAGTTCATGGAGGTAAGTTTTACAGTCACATGCCCAGATAAAGTTGGAAAGGAAAAAGACTGAAGAAACTGAGGTGAGGCTGCAGTAATTGTGGAAAAAATGGGATTTGATTGCGCCATTGTAATCTGATGGTCACTCTCTGAAATTGAAGGATTAGGCAAACCAAAATCTGTTGCAGTGACAATTGATAATACTGATGTTGTTGTTGGAGATGGTGGGAAAGTGGCTTAGACGTTGACAGTGGCTATGGTGGCTGAAAGAGACATTTTTTTATTTTATTGATCGTTACAAGGCTCGGTTAGTAGCAACAGGATTTCATCAACGACCAGGTGTGGATTTTTTTGAGATGTACAGCCCTGTCATCAAACCTGCTACGATCCGATTACTACTTGCCTTGGCGGTATCCTTACATTGGAGTATTGTACAACAATGCCTTTTTACATGGGAACTTGGATGAGACTGTGTTCATGGCGCAACCCCCTGGCTATACTGATCCATATCGGCCTCATTATGTCTGCAAGTTGCACAAATCGCTATATGGTCTTAAACAGGCTCCTCGGATGTGGCACAAATGGTTAACTGATGCTTTACGTGGTTTGGGTTTTTCAGGTTCCAAGTCAAATACATCATTGTACTTTAAATGCACTGACTCAGTTCAACTTTTTTGCTTAATATATGTGGATGATCTACTGCTGATGGGTTCAAATTCGAAGGAATTGCACAAATTGGTTTCTCAACTCCAGCATTCTTTTGCTATTCGGAACCTTGGTCGCTTATCATATTTTTTGGGAATTGGGGCCGTATGGAGCAAAGATGGTCTCTTTCTTAATCAATCCAAATACATCATTGATCTCTTACATCGAACTCAAATGGTTACTTGCAATGGTGTTTCCAGCCCTATGTGTACTAAAGAGAAGTTTATGATTGGTCTTGGTGAGCCTTTCTCTGACGCCACTCAATATCGTGGGGTACTTGGTAGTCTGCCATACTTATCCTTGACCCGTCTAGACATTTCTTTCGCAGTCAACAAGTTGTCTCAATTTATGCATGCACCAATCGTGATCCATTGGCAAGGGGTCAAGCGGTTACTCCGCTACTTACAGCATACCCGCAATCATGGTATTTTTTTTCCACAAACAATCTCCTTTTTTTCTTCATGGGTTCATGGATGCGGACTGGGCAGGCAGTCTTGATGATCGCAAATCCACCACGGCTTATGCCATTTTTCTAGGTCGCAATCTGATCTCTTGGAGTTCCAAAAAGCAAAAGTCTGTAGCCCGGTCTTCTACATAGGTTGAATATTGTACATTAGCTACTAGTGCTTCGAAAATTGGGTGGTTGCGAATTTTATTAAATGAAGTCGGTGTTTTCATCCCTCGCCCTCCACGTCTACTGTGTGATGATCTCTCTGCCACTTACTTAACTGTTAATCCTATCTTTTATCAACGGAGTAAACACCTTGAGGTTGATTTCTTTTTCATACGTGACCGTGTTTCCAAAGGACTGCTCCAGGTTCGGTATGTTCCCACGCTAGACCAAGTGGTAGATCTTCTCACAAAACCTTTGTCTAAGGATCGGTTTATTCAATTACGAAGCAAGTTGAGCATTTGTTCCAGCCCTGCTCAACTTGAGGGAGGGTGATAGAGTTTATGTTATGATAAAAGTCTTGTATAGTAAGATATCTCTTGTATAGGAAAGTTGTGTTATTTGGGTTTTACACTACCCTATATATGTTGTATATTTCTATCAATATATCATCCTGCACATTGTCTTCACAAACAAGGGGTAAAAGATGTGCGTTGTGAAAAAGTAATAATATATGTTGCAGAGAAAGATATATTAAGTGGTAGAGGAAAGGTTTATTATGGAAATATGAGAAAAAGTAAAAGTGGATGGAAAGGGAAGGCTTCATTTCTTTCCAAATTGGACGAAAATGAAATTGAGATAATAAGTGAATTGAAAAATCTGATTTCATTTATATTCCTTTCTCCATTTTTGTCATTTTAACAACCAAATAAGGGAAAGGTTAATTTCACTTACTTTCTCCTCATTTCCATCCACTTTTCTCGATCTAAACAAGGGGTAAAAGATATGGGTTGTGAAAAAGTAATAATATATATATGTTGCAGAGAAATATTAAGTGGTAGAGGAAAGGTTTATTATGGAAATATGAGAAAAAGTAAAAGTGGATGGAAAGGGAAGGCAGCGAGAGTGGAAACAAAAGGAGAAGATCAAGCGTTTCATATATTTAAACCCGATTCTGAAAATGCTTAGTGTTTATCAAATCAAACAATGGGCTTCTTACATTTCCAACACCCCATCATATTAAATTTTCCTCAATTTGCTTGTGTTTTGCTTTCTGTCAATTTATGTGGGAAAATAAGAGAAATCAAAAGTACATTTGTTTTAATCTTTACACATAGATTTTCCAATCTTAATTTAAATTAACTACCTTTAGTAATGCAATTTATTTAGATTTGATGCCACTAAACCTACAGTATCCATTTGCATGATTGCATTACATCATTCAACTTTTTTCATGTATTAATAGTCCTTGTATTTTCCCTTAAACATCCAATAAGTTGCTTCATAGAGAATCAGACTCGAAATATTTTACTGTTGCGTGTTTCTTAAAGAAAAAAATTATTGACACGTGTCTTAAAAAAATAATAAATGGTGATCAAGAAATGAGCGGGAAGCCGGGAACCACTGCATTATATTATTTGATATATAGGAATCATATTTCTAGTTTCTCGATTAACAGTTTGGCATATTATGGATCCATAAGAACGATGATTACTGGACGTAATTATCATTTTCATTAATAATTAAAAAAATATTAAGAAAACAAACCGATCGAAGCCCGATCTATTTAGATAAATCAAAGATTTTGTGTAGATAAATTCATGACCCCTTCTAATATGCAAGTGCCCGGATCCATATTTAAACTGTTTCATAACGATCTACTTATGACCGCAGCTAATACTTTTACTAGGTCTAGTGACAGTCCTAAAAAGATTGAATGATGTTAAAAAGATAATATATCAACCACACCTATTCCTAATTGATAAATCCAAAAATGTCTTTATCTGGAGAGGAGGGAGCTGGCCGATCGGATGAGAACAACCTGCAGGGAAGAGTGCCCGGTCGGACCCAGGCGTGAGCACTCCGAAGCTTAAATTAGTAGCTTAGAGAGAGAATGTGCTTTAGAGAGATAATGTCGTGAATTCAATACCTGGAGTCATCGTTGGCTGGGCTATTTATATGAGATAGTTGAGGGACACTCGAGTGTCTGGGGAGTGATTACTGGCTGTCAGAGTAGGTATCCGGCGACATGACATGGAGCAGGTGATAGGCATGGTGCTGCCTTGTGTCAGGCGGCTGATGGGACTGGCGGTCACATCAGCCGATCGGTGGCATGTTCATTGCCTGGGAGCTCTTGTCTGATACCTTTTGCTGATGGGCTTTGGGCCTTGCCAGTTGGATGGGCCGACTAGATGGGCCTTAGAGCAAATGATATTTGCTGGGTTATCACTTGTCCCCCCCTCAACAGGTCCGATCGGGCAGGGAATTGCCTTTGTTGGTCCGCTCGGATGAGATTTGGCCTGGAAAATCCCGATCCGAAGACGCGTACTGGCGCGCTTTTTGAATTTAGGAGGCGCTTTTTCTGAAGAGGCGCGCGTGCTGAGACAGCTGTTCTTCTTTAATGCAGTGAGCGTACCGAGGGCGACGCCTCGTTCTTCGCAGAGACATAATGTCCTTTGACACGTGGCGCTTGCTGAATGGCGCGTTGCTTGGCGTTTTGGAGAAGCTTCGGTCTATAAATAGGGAACTTTGCAGAGTATTTCTTCTTTTATTTTCGAAATCCCTAGCGAAGCTCTGTCAAAATTCTTCTTTGATTCCCAGATTTCTGCAACTACTCTTCACTTCTTCTTCGAATTCTTTGAGCACTTTCTATCAAGTAAGTAGTTTTTCCTCTTTCCCTTTTTGTTTTCTTTCGGCTTTCGTCTTTCTTCTTACACCCATTTCATTCAGAAAAGAGAGTTGCGCCTTTCCTTCATTCTTTTATTTTGGTGAAGATGGCCTCTAGTAGCGCTGAAGCATTAGACATAAATTTTTTGGAGTGGTATGAGAACAAACCAGCCGCCGAGCCGCATTCTCGACTAACCGTTGCGGAGGTAGCCGAAATTCCTTCCAAGTATGGCCTTCCCGATGAGATATCAGTGTTGGCTTGCCCTGATTCAATGGCGGTGACCGAAGGGCCCTTCGGCCAAGATGGCGGAGAGTGGTTCGTTTGCCACCTGTGGAGCCTAGATGCAGGCCTGAGGCTCCCGTTGGGAGCCTTTGAGATGGCGGTGCTGAGGGGGTATGGTCTCGCCCCTAACCAATTACATCCGAACGGCTGGAGATCGGTGGCGTGCTTCAAAATCCTGTGCCAAATAGAAGTGGTAGCGCCGACCCTGGAGCTTTTCACTCACTTCTTCTATATTTCGGGTCGGAGCGACGGAACGGAGTATTTCTTTACCAGCCGCCCAAAGAGGAAGTTGATGTTCGTCCCCACTTCCATGAAAGGGTACAGAGAACGGTATTTCTTGGTGGGGAGGAAAGGCGGATTTGGGGTACGCCTAACCCGATCGGCTAGGGTCGAGATTCTGAAGGACCTTGCCGCCGGTCAAGAGTTCTATGAGAACGACATAAAAAAGCTGATGGCCGCCGTCAGCAGGAATGAGGGGCCTTACGAATCCAAATTCCTTTTGAGGACCCTATTTGGCTCTCCCGGCTTCCAAGACGCTGAGAACGTAGAACGTGAGCGTTAGGATTAGAGAAAACCTAATCATCGTGCATCACATCATTCATTGCACCTTATTTATGTTTCATGAAGAGAAATTGTGTATGATCAAAAAACTTATCTAGTTTGTTTTCTGTTGTGCAGCTGAGATGGCTGGTGGAAACGAAGCTTCCAAACAACTTGGCGATCGGATTCGTCAAAAGCGTGAGGCAGAAAAGAAAGCCCAGGAGCAAAGGAAAAGGAGGAAGCTGGTCCTTGCTTCTGAGGTTCGAGCCTCTAAGGAGGCAGTTGGTACCTCCACAACGACTCCGGCCATCGCTGCCGTTCCGATCTCGTCGGCGCCCCCTGCTGCCACAACTGCGCCTGCTTCTACTGCTGTTCGGCAACCGACTGGGCCTCGGATCGAGGCCTCTCTTCCACCACTGCGCCGTCGGTGCCACCTTCTTCGGGATGAGTCGGATGAGGATGATATACCGATCGGTGCCACTATCCGAGAGGTAGAGGAGGCGGCCAAGAAGAGGGCAGAGGAGGCTGCCCAGAGGAAGGCCGAGCAAGCGGCCAAGAGGAGGGCTGCTGAGTTGGTAGCCGAGACAGACGCTCGGGTTGCCGCAAGAGGCAAAGCTGTGCAAACCGGTGAGTCTCCAAGGCGCCCGTCCGATCGGAGGATTGTTCCTATGAAGGACATTCTGAGGGAGAATTTTGGCGATGAATGGTCGGTGGGCCAAGCGGCCAACTTCATCTGTCGAGGTCTTCTCCGGGATGAAGATCATCGGGACGCCGGCGACGTCAACCAGCTCAACAGAGAAGTCCAGGCTATCAGTCAGCAGCTGATAGATGTAAGTATTAAGTATTTGCCGTTTTGTTTTTGGTGCTTGTTTGCACCTTTGTGTCTGAGGCTTTTGGTATTGACTCTGTAGGCTGCCAGGAGAGCACAACGGCTGCACATGATGGCCGGTCTGTGGAGAGGGAGGGCCGAGTCAGGCGCCGTGGCCAAGGTGGAGGCAAACACACGTTGTGAAGTGGCCAAGAAAGAGGCTTCCGACCTTAGAGCCGAGGTGGCCAAGCTGGAGGAGAGGTATGCAGCTTCACAATCAGAGACGGTGGCCCTGAGAAAGGAGGCCCACCAGAGTGCTCAGGAGCTTAAAGCTCGGCAGGGCGAGGCTGACAGGCTGAAGGGCGAGGTTGCCCGCCTATCGGCAGAGGGTGCACAGCTGAGGAGGTTTGAGGCGGATGCAACCCGACTGGATGCCGAGTGCAAAGAGTTGGCCGCCGAGAATGCCAAACTGAAGGCAGAGAGCGGGCAGCTTCGAGAGGAGGTGGAGTCCTTGAAGAAGTCGGCAGGAGAGAGTGAGGCTTCCTACACGAAGATTCTTGAAGTGGAACTTGCCAACCAGAAGGAGCGCCTGATCGATGAGTTAGCAGACACTCAGGTGGAGCTGCTGTCTCGGCTAGTCCATGAAGCTGGGCGGCGCTTCCCCGGGGTTGATTTATCGTGGATGGACGATCCGGCATCACTGCCTGCCCCTCCAAATGATGACGACGATGAAGGCGCTCCCGAGGGGGAAGTCACTGAGAGAGCTTCTGTAGAAGGCCCTTCAATTCCAGAGACTATTCAAGAGGTTCCCTCTGAAGTGGAGCCTGTGGCGTCTTCAGTCCCCGAAGCCGAAATGGGGGTTCCTCCTGCGCCCGAAGCCGAGCCAGTGGCATCTTCTTCCATCGGGCCTGTCTCTGAAGGGGGGACAGCATCTGTTCCTTCGGCTGCCGACCCTTCTCAAGCCGTCACCAATCCAGTCGTTGAAGAAATCGCTGGTCCTCCAATTGTAAAGTGAATACATTTTGTATTAATGAAATTGCATATTTTTGCAAATCAGCGTATACGTAAGATTGTACTAAAAAATTGCAATGTAATCGAGCTAATTAGAACTCGTAATTAAAATTTGCATTAAATTTCACATGTACTTCCTGAATTTGAAAAACATCAAGGCTTAGTGGCCGATCGGGTCAGTCTTGGCCTTTCATATCGCATAAAATTTGCGTCATTTTGCTAGGTGATGCTCATAAAGCTGCATAAGGATTGCATAGCTGAGCTAGGTGATACTCGTAGAATCGCATAGTACTTGCGAGATCGAGTTGAGTGATACTCGTAAAACTGCATGAAAATTGCATAACCGAGCGAGAGAGGTTAGATCCTCTATAATACATATAGTATTTGGGGAGGTAAGATCCTCCTTCGCAAAGAATTTGCTTCCTCGGCTTGGGATGGGCATCAAGCCTAGCGTAGAACACTATATTATGTGTTAATCGATCAGTCATGAAAGAGAAAACCTTTTTATTACTAAGGCAATTGCCAGGTTCTGATATACTTCGGGATATGGTACTTCTTGGGTACCTTAACATTCCAGCTTCTGGGGATATCTTACTCCTCCACAGTTCGAAGCTTGTAAGCGGCTTGGGCTTAAGATTTGGTGGCCGATCGGCCTATCTGGAGGGTGCTCGCCTACTTTGATCGGGATAAGCGTCGATCTTGGAGGCGAGAGAAAGAAAGAGACCGATCTGGACATTCATCGATCTTGAACGGATGAGATGGGTCCATTCGTTCGGATCGGAATGGACGTCGATCCTAGTGTTGAGGCGTCAGGACGATCGGTCTGCAAACAAACGGACAACAACTTTCGCATTTTTGGCTCGGAATGGGCATCGAACCTAGCGCATAAGTTATAGATACATTCCACATAATTTAAATAAGCATAAAGCATAATTTAAATAAGACGAGGGAAAGAACCTCATTGTTAATTGGGCAACTGCCCAGCTCTTATACATTTTTACAACAATTGTGGGGACAGAGTCCGCTCGGTAATTTGGATACTGCATTTCTGGGGTCGTCTTGGGGCGTTGCCCTCTGACCAATTAGTATCCTAATCCCTCTCTCCGACGTACGGCCTGCTTGGTCCTGCTGACCTTGGATTTCTTCGTTCGTCATCCGTGCCGGAGTCCTCTATACTGGCTTCCAGCCGTCTGTAGGGACTTTCCCCTCTAGCCGATCCTACAAAGTTTTTGAGGGATCCCCTTTGTATAAGCCGCTCTATTTCCTTTTGCAGCGAATAGCACTCGTCGGTCGTGTGGCCGACGTCTCGGTGGAATTCGCAGTATTTGCTTTGATCCCTCTCCGATCTATAACGATCGGACAATTTCTTGGGCCAGTGCACCCTTCGGTGCTTCTTTTTAATCCACATTAGCACCTTTGCTGGGCTGGCGTTGAGTGGAGTGAAGGCTCCGGATTCCTTTCGTCTGCCCCAGTGCCTTGAAGTCTCCGATCTGTCCGGACTCCATACTAGCCGCTCGGATACTGGGGCCCGGCTGGACGAGCGTGCATCGGGATACTGCAATCTGTCCATGACGCTTGTTTTTCTTCTCCTGCTCGCTCTTAGGGCGTCATCCAGCTGAATGTACTGTCCGGCCCTTTCCATGAGATCGGCAAAACTGACCGGAGGTCTTGTGGTGAGTGATTCAAACAAGGGGCGATCAGTGATGCCTCCAGCTAAGGCGGTTGTCGCCATTTCTACGCTTACATTCCTCACCTCGGACATGGTGGCTTGGAATCTGTCGATGTAGTCTCTGAGACTTTCATCGGCTCTCTGATAGAGATTACACAAGTCACTCACCGACTTCGGGGCTCTCGCTTGCACGACGAAGCGCGTGGTGAACAGCTCCTTAAGCTGCCCGTAGGAAGTGATCGATTCCTGTGGCAGATCGTGGAACCAATTGAGGGCGTCTCCTCCCAAAGTGGTGGGGAAGACTCGACAGGCGATCCGCTCGTCATAGGTGTAAACTTGCACCTTAGTCAAATATTCAGACAAGTGAGTAGCGGGATCGGTTTTACCTGTGTATTTGTCCATCACAATATTCCTCCACCTGGGAGGTAGCTCCGAGTCAGTGATCTCTTTACAGAAGGGAGAAGCAGTATGCCCAGATGGGTTCCCCTCAAAGGTGCCTTTCTCTGGCACGAGGAAGCCAAGCTGCTGGAGCTTCTGCTTGAGCCACTGGTCTCCTTTGCTCAAGGTCGTGGCTGTAGAGTCACCTTGGCGCCCCTTGGCGCGGCTGCGATTCGGGGTACACATATATGACAAGTCATTTCCCATGGAGGGAGTGACTGACCTATTGCTGTAAGGGGAGCATCTGCTGGCGGACACCTTTTGCTTACCCTTCCAATGCCTTCCCGGAGTCCCAGTTGTAGTCCTTGGATAATCTTGAGCTCGCGGCTCATCTATGATTATCCCTTTGTTTCTTCTCTCTCTGAAGTCTTCGCTCAAGAGGGGTCGCTCTTGAGCTCTTTCAGAGGTGGCGAGCATCTTGCCCTTTTTTATAGTCTGGGCGATGTTTTTGGCAAAATCAGCCAGGAGGGAGCGCATGTCTCTCGCAGTGACTGGAGTGTCTTCAGGTTGCCTTAACAGGGCATCGTCGAAGTCGGGGAGGAGGTTGGTCCTAAGTGGAGACCTGACTGGACTCCTCCGTGAAGTGCCTGACCTGGCACGGGTATTAGTCTCTCGATCAACGTCCATGGGGGTTGAGTTCTCGTTGGATCGTGAGTTCGCCATACCTCTCAACGAGAGCACCAAATGATAAATCCAAAAATGTCTTTATCTGGAGAGGAGGGAGCTGGCCGATCGGATGAGAACAACCTGCAGGGAAGAGTGCCCGGTCGGACCCAGGCGTGAGCACTCCGAAGCTTAAATTAGTAGCTTAGAGAGAGAATGTGCTTTAGAGAGATAATGTCGTGAATTCAATACCTGGAGTCATCGTTGGCTGGGCTATTTATATGAGATAGTTGAGGGACACTCGAGTGTCTGGGGAGTGATTACTGGCTGTCAGAGTAGGTATCCGGCGACATGACATGGAGCAGGTGATAGGCATGGTGCTGCCTTGTGTCAGGCGGCTGATGGGACTGGCGGTCACATCAGCCGATCGGTGGCATGTTCATTGCCTGGGAGCTCTTGTCTGATACTTTTTGCTGATGGGCTTTGGGCCTTGCCAGTTGGATGGGCCGACTAGATGGGCCTTAGAGCAAATGATATTTGCTGGGTTATCACTAATTAAAGCACTGAACTAAATAATTAATTAACGAATTTAAGCAGTGCCAGCAAAGAAATCAAAGAGACATATATAATTTCTTTCGTGAACCCCTCAACTCGAAAGATGACAATGACATCCTTCCTCTTCCTTAATCCTGATTGGCTTGCAAAACTTCAAATCACAATAAAGCAACAATTTGGAATATATATATATATATATATATATGATTGCAACAATAAATAATTAAATATTAATTGCAGACATACTTAGCTTGTATTAGTTTACATTATACTTATTATTTTTGCTTTCATATACATGATATATATATATATATATATTGCCACACCTAGTGTATGTACTAAAATAATATATATGTAAGATATAAGCAAGAATTTTTGGTTCTAATTAGCTAAACAAAAGAAAATAATATTAAGCTTCAACCGAGTAAGACAAATAAAATATTCAAATTAAATCAAAAGATGGTGTAACATTAATAAAAAAAAAAAAAACAAATAAGAAACGTATAACTTCACGTCATGCTTAATTTCATATCAGGAGTGCCTTTGTTTCAAGGTATCGTATATTTTATTTCTCTTTGAAGGGTCTACTTTTTTTTAAAAAAAAATACCCCTCATTTCTGCGAGTCATGGCTGCCCTCTGTTAAATAATGTATCGCCCGTTTATTAAGGGCCGGACGGATAATTGAATTAGTATTACTTGATAGAATATACAACTGTTCTAATATGTGTTCGAATCCGTGATAGAATATAGCTGTTGTGATGCTTGTATTCTATCAGTACTAATTGAACAGTAAAATATTTGTCTGGATGGAAGGAAAATTACTTGATATCTATGTTTGCTTTTGTTGCTATACTCAAAAGAAAATGACACTATATTATATAGGAAGTGATCATGAGCATGATGACCATGTGCACCTTTAGATATAAAATTTTGAGAATTCTCACACTGTTATTAATTAGTCCAATTATTGATAATTTTAACCACATTATGACATTTTTGCAAATAGTAACTTTATGTCATGCCACTGTAAAATACCTATTTGGTCAACGGAAGAGACCTAAAATAAAATAATAATGCTGAATAAAAAATAGAGAGTATATACCGAAGGATGAAAATTGAACGGAGAAAAATATTACTTGATTTCATTCCCATGTCTGATTGTGGAAATATAAATAATACGGCAACTCCCAACTACTCCAAATTGATACCACAACCCATCTTACGGTATAATATATAAACCCTATCAACGTGCTCGCAAATGTCAATCCACCTCTTTGAAACATTCTCTTCTCTCTCTCTCTCTCTCTCTCTCCATTGAAATGGATTCCACCAACAAAGAAGTAGCCTACGATGCTTCTCCTTTCCTTATACAGTACAAAGATGGAACCATCCAAAGACTTGCAGGAACTGAAGTTGTTCCACCAGGATTGGATCCTGAGACTGGTGTTTTGTCCGAAGACAAAATTATTATACCTCAAACTGGTGTCTCTGCCAGATTTTACAGACCTGCCTCAACAAAACCTGCCCATAAGCTTCCTCTTGTGATCTATTTCCATGGCGGAGGCTTTTTTGTGGGATCAATAGCTGAACCAAAGTATCATCAGAGTCTAAACAAGGTAGTAGCTGAGTCAAACATCGTACTTGTCTCGGTTGACTACAGGTTAGCCCCGGAGAATCCTCTTCCGGCAGCATACGACGACTCCTGGGCTGCACTTGAGTGGGCAGGTGCCCAGGGTAAGCACGAGGTGCCATGGCTGAAAGACTATGTTGACTTCGAACATGTGTTCTTAGCGGGAGATAGCTGTGGTGCTAATATTATACACCATTTGGCTTTGAAGATTAATGGATCAGAACTGGGTGAACAGCTGAAGATTGAAGGGATGGCTATGATATGTCCTTACTTCTGGGGGAAAGATCCTGTTGGAATGGAAATAACTGATAATTTCAGGAAATCAATGGTGGATAATTGGTGGATGTTCATTTGTCCATCTGATAAAGGATGTGATGATCCGTTAATCAACCCGTTTACTGATGGATCTCCTGGTGTTGAGGGATTAGCTTGTAAGAGAGTGATAATCATTGTTACAGAGAAAGATATATTGAGAGATAGAGGAATGGTTTATTATGAAAAATTAGTGAGGTCTGGATGGAAAGGGAGTGCAGAGATTGTGGAGATTAAAGGAGAGGATCACGTGTTCCATATATTTTATCCCAATTCTGAGAATGCTAAGTGTTTGTTCCAGCGACTGGCCTCTTTCTTCAATCAAGTATGATACCGATTGCAGTTATTTACAACTGTACGCCCAATATAATTCTGATAAGATTTTCCTTTTAGCCATGTCGGCAAATAAAATGAAAGTTGCCCCGTCTACTGACTAATGCCGAGATTGACTTCCATTTTTGAGTTTTGCTTTACATATGCTTTCAACTTTTTTTTTTTTTTTTTTTAAAATGTCGATGGAACGGGGAGATCGCCAACAACCGTAATTATTATGCCCTTTGACCACTTTAATAATTAAGCACAGATCTAGGGCGACAGACAAAAAGAAAATGAAAATCTTCCTCCGATGCTGGTTCATGTCAATGGCAAATGCTTGACGAGACAGCGCGTATGACGACGGTCAAATTTGATTTAAAACGTCGAGGAGTGAATGAAATGAAAGAAAGTCATAAAATGATAAAAATTCTAATCCCATCACCATGCTCATCGGAAATCATCCCGGAAATTAAAGACTCATATTTTAAAAAAAAAGGTTCAAAAATTTATAATTGAGAATTTACAAGAAATGAACAATTTTCTTGTAGCTCAAAAACAAAATGGCAAGGCATCAATCGAAGTTCTATCAATATTGCACGGCTCACAATTGCTGAGTTTTCAAGACGATATTAATTGGATGAAATTAAAGATGGCGCTGGGAGTTGAAACTAAAGTCAAGATATCATAATAATGTCTGACAAAAGCCAGCTCATAACCACGAAACATAAATGTAAGGGCAGCTTACACTCACGAAGAGATTAGAGATTTGGTCATTTCAACTCCAGGAACCCAAATGTGAAGCCAAGACATAGTTCAAGCATGGTGCAAGGTAAAAGAAACAAAATAAATGTAATGCAAATTACAAATCCATATCATTCTACTTGTAGCACTGAATAAAGGAAAAGAGGATTCCAGAGAGAATACAAAATGATATGTAAATGTAAAAAATGACCTAGAAAATAACTGTGTCAAGCATGGTGCCCAGAGTTTGAACTATGTTGGAAGACATCAAGTTAGAAACGTGTTCTTCAAGGTGCTTCTTTGCATCTTGCCTCCCAACATTAGCAATTGCTAGTTTCTCAGGTGGCAGCTCATCTTCCTCTTGCACTGCCTTGTTGTATTTACCAGCTAAGTTCAGCATCTCCTGCTCATCCAAAAACAACATCCCGTCACCACTACTCACAAAATATTACTGTGTTCACAAGCGGTTACATATATAAATAATGAGAAGGGAATGGCTTAGAAGATGTCAGAAAGCAGAGTACAAATCAATGAGTGCTGTGATAGGCCCATAGCAATGAAAGTTAAGGATTGAAAATAGTCAGAGGAAAACAATCTTTCAACCACCTAAATGTCAGATTATTAAAAACAATTTACATTAGCACATCTTGACCAATGTTTTGAGCAAGCGAACAGACAATAGAATTGCCTCATGCTGAACTTGAGGCCACATCATCTCAACTGGAAAGCCTGTGAGCTAAATATTCTATTAATTTTACATGTTCATTCCCTCAATAACTTGGACATCAAATTTATTATCAGGGCCTCAATCAACGAAGTTAAAGCAACAGCATAAAGCTCGTAATTTTTGAGCAATCGCTGACCTGAACAGTCTGCTCATTTGTTTTAGAATGTGCATCAAAGCGCTGAAGCGTCAATCCATCTGTCCATTTCTTTTTGTGGAGGTTAAGAAGCATTTTTTCCTCAAGTTCATTCTTTCTGTAATTAATGGCTATTGAGTAATAGTGTCTGTTCAATCCATGGATCAAAGCCTGCAAAAAAGAAAGCATGTTAAAAGTTATATTGCAATCAGAAGAAGAGGAAGAACACATAACGAAAAAAGTCACTGTTATGCGCTCACCTGAATGGATGGTTTGTTAAGATGCCCAAGGTTGGAAGTTGTCTGTCGTGGTTCTTGGCCAAGCATCATAGTCTGAGGATTAATTAATCGAAAAGCATCAATCACCACCTTCCCTTTAACACTCTGAATTGGATCCACTACAACTGCCACAGCCCGTTGATTAAGAGCTTCAAAACTCTGCAAATGATATCAAACATCAAGGAGCTGCTCAGTAGCATCAAAGTGCTACCTACAAGAATAGTTGTCAAATGCTCAATCACATTATGACTAACGTGATCAACTTTGAGTCATTTGCAGAATTCAATAGAAACAATTCATTCTATGATCTCACTGCCACCTCATATCAGCAGTTATAGCTACAATATCAAGTTTTCAGGATCAAGTCTTGCTGGTCCCTTGGGAGGCCACACAACTAGGAATCCTACTTTGGCTTTTTTCCAGCAACAAATATCATGTACGTGGTTAAACACGATTCCTTAAAATTTATTATGGTATTATGCAAAGACATATTCAATGTACACATCGTGGTAAACATGGTTCCTTAAAATTTACTATGGTTTTATGCAGAGATATATTCAATATACACATTATGTTTTAATTTCAAATAAGTGGGTGTAACAACTTGGCAGCATTTTGTTGTAGGGCATAAGATTCAGTCTTGTTATACATTTGCAATGATTTTAAAAAATGCAGCATTTAATGTTTTCATGTGAAGTCAATTTAAATAATTGTCCTTTTAAAACCCTATGAAGAGCACCGCCCTACAACAATCTCCAACCTGTGGTGACTAATATCACTACCAGGCCGAGACAAGTGCTGAGCCAAAAGACAAGGTATCAAAATGGGAGGAAACAGGGCAATATCTAATCCACTAGTAGGATCAAAATCAAGCCCACCATAGACTAGGAGAATCAATAATAAGTGAAATAATAAACCTGTTGTGTGTTTATATCAACACCAGAGAGCCAACAGCCAAATCCAGGGTGGGAATGGTACCAACCAACAACCATCTCTGGCCTGCAAAACAAAAGAAAATGAAATACTCAACCAGAAATGAACTACAGGGAGAGGGGGAGAGTCAAGCAAGAGGAAAAAAAACAGGTTATTAGCAAGATAAGTGTCAATTCTTTTTCTCAAAGACACAAAAAGCTCACACATTCCTTTAACCAGGAGCCATTTGACACAATTTCTAGAGAAAATGCTAGACACAACAACTTCATTATGCATAAATAGTTAAACAGCCTGTTCCTATGACTGGTGAACATGCTAAGTTACAAAATATTCAATCTCTGGCTCCTCTTGAGATAAAGCATTGAACATAGGAATACTTAAAGTTGCACAGCAACAACTACAGGCTTGAATATCGTATTTAAACCAATATAACAAGGACTGACTATAGTCTACAGTGGTCAGTGCTGCTTTTTATTAAATTGCTAAAGCTCATTTTAAGAGTATTCCTTTATTGCCGCCGACATTCAACCATCATATTGTCCAGCCTTCCTAAAAATTATGCAATCAAAGGATTGCAGGTTTTCTATTTCTTGATTCCCCAATTGGAATGGCTCCATGAAAACCACTTTGATACCATCAATCACATCATTTAGAGGTTACTACCCAAGGGATTTTGATCAGGTTACTGTTTTTGAACTAGATTAGAAATCAATTCAAATTAGGCCATTTGCAACAGCAGACTCGCCCCACAATAATAGAAGAATGTAATAGTTCCACTACTGAAACATATATTATTCTCCTCCATAGCTCCCATCATTCTACCTGATGGATTCAGTATTTTTTGGGTTGCATACACGTGGACCAATTTCAAAAAGGGGTACACACAGCATGAGGGCAAGCATACAACTTATAATTCAAATCATGTCTTCATCCCATAACACAACCATCTAAAAGTGTGTTGAACTCTGGCATGTCATGACGGAAAATATAAGAGTAAAACTTTTAAAAAATGCTGTAAGAAAATTTGCCAGTAAAATGGAAGCAAGCTCATTACTGATGAGGATTACTTTTTAAATGATGGAAGAGAACAATTCAACTAGCAGATAGAAACCAGAAACCGAATTCACATAAGCTCTCCCTTGAAAATAAAAGGCAATACTAACATCAAAGACAATGTAGCACTGTGCTCTCAGATCAACTAGAAGATTTATCAGTAAGTAAAACACTGCATACTTGGATCCTTGAAGGTCGACACTTTAACCCCACAATTAACAGAACAAAATAACAACATACAAGGAAAAACTAGAGCAGCATTTGTAATCAGAATATAATTCATAAAAAATATACCTTCCAGTCTGTTTGAGCATATCAAGCATGTTAGTCTGAAAAACATGATCCACAGCCTCAACACTGACACCAGTACCGCTCTGTGGCATTGCAAAGACATCAACAACACGCACAGTATATTCATCCACGAACTCTCCAAGCATCAAGCCCATGACTTCCATGGGGACCCCAGCTCTTCCTAATATTCAAATCAGCCAAATCAAAGGTTAAAAAGCGATTGAGCCCAATTTAATGTCATGATCCTTAAAAATTCAGTGGAATTCAAACACAAGGAAAATCTAACAAAAAAAACCTTCACACCAACACTCCAATATAAGAATTCTACACGAATTCACAGAATGTAATGCAATTGCAAATACATATCTGATATCTCAATCACAAAGCAAGATCATATGCTGAACTAAAAAACAAACAGCCAGAAACAAACACCCCTAGATCAAATGAAATGCCAATAATCGGAAATGGGGTTTGACAAGCAGAGTATATGCGCGTGACGGAATTCAACTTAATAAGCACGCATAAGATCGGAAAACCCTAACTTCAGCTTCAGAAGCTAACAAAAATAAAATTTAACCAAAACCCTAAAATCGTACCATGTTTGAGCATTTTGAGAAGGGCGAGAGAGGAGATGTAGACTTGCTCAGACGAATCAAGAGTTGGAGAATCGGGAGGTGGGTGACCCAAAGCGCCTCCGGCACCAGCAAACATTCTTTGTAGTCTTTCCATGCCGGACATTTTCTATCGCTTTCTCGTTCTTTCTCGGTAAGCAAGCAGAGAAAATATTAGAGTTTTCTTTTGCAACAAGACAGGACTCTTGAGATTTACAGGTATTTATAATATGGAAAACTCTTTGCTTCTGCTCTAACTTGATGAGGAGGATTTTGTTTCGCTAATAATTTTTATCTTTTCATAAAATTTAAATTCTTCAATATTATTTATTATTGCGTTTTTTGGTTAAATATTATTTATTATTACTTGAGAAGAATGACAAAAGTAAGTTTTGTTATGCTTAAATTGGAAATAAATAATCCTTACTAATTATTTGAATTTTTATTAATATTTTTTAAATAAATTATTTTCATGAGAATTTTTAATGAACTTATATTATTTCTATTTTTTTTGTTGCAATAATATTTCTATTTTTTTATTAATATTTGTCCCTTTTGTTTAATTGCATTTTAATTTCTAATAAGAATAATGTTTTTGCAAATAAAAATGAAATAACATTAAATAAGATATAATAAAGAAGTATGAATAACGTTAAATAAGATATAATAAACAAGTATGTTGGCTAATCCCGACATGCAAGTGAATTGGCAATAAACTTTTCCGACTTAAGCGAGATTGTAAGTTCGATTTTTGATGTACACAACTGTTTAAAATTTAGAGCTAGAGTTTTGCCTCCCATAAGATATCTTTTCGGTTCGAACGAGATTTAATCTGAATGTGATACGAGTTTAAAAGTACTTTTCATGGTTGGTAAACAGTTATATGAATTGAAATTTACTCAGGATAATGTGTAGTGAGGAAAAAAAAAAAAAAGTACGTTGGCTCTGATTTTTTTTATTGCTGTTATGGTTTTGGTTTTAACATTGTGATTTTCAAACATATATATATATATATATATATATATATATATATATATATATATAGTGATTAACTGATTATTATAATCTCTAAAATATTGAGGAAACCAATCCGGCCCAATAAACTTTTGGACCATTTAGTCCGGGAAGTAAGGCTGGATTATATTAGTTTAGCCTAAAGTAGGTCCAATGACAGAAATTTGGGCCTAAAGGTTTGATGAAAGGGACCCACAATCAACAGTGAAGATTCTACAAAATAAAGAGAACGAAATTTATTATACATAAAATACAATGGTAATCTAAGAATAAGTTAATAATACTCTATTGTAGTTATTAATTGTGCTAGAAAAAAGTTGTTTTAAGAAATTTTTTTTAAGATTAATTTCACCGATAGTCATTGGATTATTTTACTTTTAACCAAAAAGATATAAAATAAATTTTTTATAATAAAAAAAAATCTGAATTTTGAGAAATATTTCAGAAAAGTCATTTTATTCAGATTTTAATAGAAAATTTATTGAAAATTCTCATTGACTGTCACATCAACTTGTCACATGAAATGAGTGCCATATAAACCGCCACATCAAGATCATGTGGTAGTTGGCATGGTACCCATTATAAGTGATAGGATAATGTGGTGGTTAATGTGTCGCATACTTGAATGAATTTGGATGATGCGGCATGACAATTAGGATTTTCGGCAGGATTCATCTCAAATTTAGTCAAAATTGGTTTTTTTAAAATATTTATTTAAATTTAGATATTTTTTCATTAAAAAATTTTATTTTGTAAATTTTCAATTAAAAATATAATAGCTTCACGAACTGGGATAAACGAATCCCTTTTTCACAAGAAAACTTAGAAGTTAAAGTAATAATGATGGAAAATGAGAATATTTGGTATTAATTTGTGAACAAATGGACATAGTTCAAGTTCAAGTACAAGAAATTACATTTGGTTGAAAGGAGAGAAAGTGGTTTTTGTTTATTTACATAGAATTGCTGGCAGAAACTTACCTTACTAATTGCATTGTAGTCAAATTGACTGGTAGAGATAGTTCCAGATTAGCCTTCTCTTACATTTTCCTTGATGGCCTGTCATGGATCTTCGGTTAATTATGAAAGTAAAATTTTATTATTTGTCGAAACCTACTTTTTCTTTTTAGACATATTAGAAAAAGTTATGTAATATGGTTGAAATAATTTATTAATTTTTTTGCAAAACTAATTAATAAAATGAAATAATTAATTACAAAATGTGAGACAGTTACAGAATCAACCATAATTAAAGAAAATGGTTATAATTTTGAAGAAATAGGAAAAAAAAAATATGGATTATCTTTTTGTGGAGATAAAGTATTATTGTTGTTGTTGTTAGGTTTGATGATTTTAAGTTGTGTAGAGGTTATATGTGCTCGTGCTGTCCTATCTATTCCAAACATTTTCTTTTCATTTCTTTTCTCTTATCATATAATATAATGCATGCAGCTCATGAACTAGCTAGCTAAACTAAAAAAATAGAACCAAAAACGTAATAAATCCACAAGATAATGTGAAGAATTGCAGGTGAGATTTGTTGGTTAAGAGAATAGCTAGGAAAAGAAAATTAATGCTAATAAAATTTGGTAGTAACCCGTGAGTTCCAACTTAATCCTTTATTATAAATTGTTAAGCAATGAAAATTAGGTGGTTTGCACTTTCTTAATCTACATAAATGAAGAAAACATGGCAATGAAAATAACGGTACTGTTAATGTGTAGAGCAATGATAACTTTTGATAGTTTATAGTCCCAATTAGATGATCTTAGTAAAATATAATTACCATCACATGCAAAAGATTATAGTAATACTTTTGTTGTGCACATCAAGGAGAAGAAATATATAGTTAATAATCAAGTCCAATTAAGTAGGCACGAGTATCATCGCAATTTCCATAGTTCTATATATATAAATAATACGGTTCTTGAATTTTTTTTTTCAGTTCAACCAAACAATTTATCCATGTGGTTTTCAAAACTATGAATATTATTATTCGTTTAAAATTATAAGATTTATATGATCATGTGATCGGTAATATGCATATGATTGGATAATCTAAATACGTGTGGATGATATGCATTCGAACGCAACACTATTACTCGTTTTTTAAGAGCCAAGTTTTATATTTTATTTATATTTTTATTTTTTTTAATCGCAAACTATTATAATTGAGGAAAAGGCACTACAAGAAAATGAATTAATACCGACGGAAATTTACCGACGGATTGAAAACCGTCGGTAAATAGCGACGGAATATGTATTCCGTCGCTATATAGCGACGGAAATTAATTCCGTCGCTATATAACGACGGAAAATAAATTCCGTCGATAAAATAGCGACGGAAAATAAAGTCCGTCGCGAAAAAGGGCGCCAAACTTTCCCTCCATAAATTGCGACAGAAATTAGCGACGGATTTCTAAAACCGTCGTTAAAAAAAAAATAAAATTCGTTTAGCGACGGATTATTATTCCGTCGCGAAATATGGCGACGGAGTTAAAAACCGTCGCTATATTTAGCGACGGATATCTACGTCCGTCGCTAAAAAAAAATAAATTTAAAAACTAAAATATTTTTAGCGACGGAAGTTCTATTCCGTCGCTAATTACCGACGGAATGTGATATCCGTCGCTATTTTTAGCTACGGATATTGAATCCGTCGGTAAATATGAATTAAATATTTAATTTTTAACGACGGAAAATAATTCCGTCGCTAAAAATAAAATAAAATATTTATTTTTTTAGCGACGGTTTGAATAACCGTCGCTAAAAATTTTATATTAAAAATAGTTTTCTGGCTTTTCTTTTCTTTTCTTCCCTCCCTCTTTATTTCTTTCTCTCTCTCGCGAGCTGACCCAGGCCGCCTCACTCCACCGCCGCCCCAGCCCTCGCCGCCGCCTGCCCCACCCTTCCCCCTCCGCCCCTCTCTCTCGCGCGCCCCTCTCTCTCTCGAGCGCCCCTCTCTCTCTCGCTCGCCTTAGCAGCAGCCGCCGCCGCCCCCATGGCCCCAGCCGCCCACTCCGCCGCCTTCCCTCCCTCCTCGTCTCAGCGGCCCACTTCGTCGCCTTCCCCGCCCCCCTCCGCCTCCCTGGCTCACCAGATCTGCTCTGCCTTCCTTGCTCGCGTCAGATGTACTCCACCTCCTTCGTGCGACAGATCTGCTCCGCCTCACTCGCCGGTCGCCGATCCTCACTCGCCGGTCGCCTCTCCTCACTCGCCGTCAGTGCTTCAACCATCAGGTATCAGAATTCCAGTAAAATGCATTTTGTATTTTCATTTATCTGCCCTAGAATATTGCTTGATTTACTTTGAATATTTGATCAATTGTTGAGAAATTGACAATTTATTTCAATTTTATTGTAATGTTGGGATGCTTTTTAATTTAGGACCCTGTTTCATTAAATTAATTTAGTTTGATGCTTTGAATATTTGATCAATTGTTATTTTCAGTTCACATATAATTTGCAACATTATATGGTTGATTATATGGTTGATTATTTGGTTGATTATATGATAAATTAGTAGGGAATGCTCAATATGGAATGCACAGCCAACATGCTAGGAAATGAATGTTGTTCTTCAGCTAAGAAGTAAAAGGTGTCTTTGTGCTCTTGCATACACAACAACACGCACTTTGTTTGGGATTATATGATGTTTTGCAGGATTGGTATTTAATTTTTTTGATAAAGCTGTTCTATATATGGTTTAGGACCAAGCTCTATCTCTCGTTCAAATTTGTCTCTGATTTCTTTTGGGTGGCCCAATAATCAACTTACTCATCCATGAGGTCAACTAACCCTGTTCTTTTTTCCCCTAAAACCACAGATCAAATTCAGCAGTTCTGGAAGAATGCTATGAATTCTTATATCTGGTTACAGCTTCTTCTGAGGATGGAGCCACAGCATTCTATGAATCTGGAGGCATGAAAGTGCTAGCTTCTCAAATGTCTAATTTAGCTGATGGTAAAGATTTTATTATTTGCTGGATTCTCTTTCTAATCCTTTATAGTCTATTTTGCGGTCTAATCATTTGCAAAGCAGTTACAATGTTTTGGACAACCCTTGTTATCAATGTCTAATTTGAAGAGAAACTTCTATATTGTCTTCAAGTACACTGTTTTCAAGAAAGATGCATTTGCTCAAGTCAGTTGAGGATTTATCTGCCATATTTCATATGCTAATTAGGCTGTGTAATGTGAATGTGTTTTAGGTTCTCACATGATGGAGCTCTCTATGAAAATTGTACAATCTGTGCTTAATAAGCTTTCTCAGAACTCTGTCATCAATCACTATCTGTCAGAGTTATCAAAGATGGTAAAATTTTGAAGTTTGCATTGACAGGAATATCTAGTCCATAATTAAGTGTTTCTAACTATATCTTCCTCCTTATCAGCATTCATTAACAGTTCAGAAGGCCACATTTTAATTATCTTGGACGTATGTTTTCTCTAAAGTGGTCAAGATTTTTTAGGAATTCTCTTTCTTCGGCAGGTGGTCTCAATAGCAAGACAATTTGCAGTGTTGCACAATCAACTCAAATTTGAAGCACTTCACTTGCTTTCTGAGATATTCTCTTCAAATTATTCGGTACGATATTCTTGTTAATGATGATGAATAAGAAAGAATGACATGGTAACAGTTTAAAATTGATGTATGACAGATTGGCTTTGACCAGGTTTTGTTATATGCTGATACTTAAAAGTCTTTAATGATGGTTACTACTTGAATCTTACTTTGAATAGTCTTGCTGTTTCCAGCCCCTGCTACATAATGAACTGCATGTGATGGCGAGGAACAATTGGCCAGATTATATGCGTGTTGGTATTGTTGCTGTTTTACAGAATCGTGTAGGTAATTTGGATTTCTTTATTGACCTTTTATCTAATTTCAGTTTGAATTTAAGATGGTAAAGACAGTTGGTATACCCACTATATTTTGTGTTTGACAACCAAGAGTGCTCTAAGGTTCAGGTGGCTTCTGTGATTCTGAAGGTGGACTTTAATGCTAGAATCGTGAGAAGTTTGGAGTAACTAATAAAATGATCTACGACCAAAAATTGGAGCGCAGTTAAGATGTGAACTATATATCCGAGTTCAGGGAACTAGGCAAGTGGTTAAAGTCATAAAAGGAACTTGAAGGTGCTTCTCTTTGCATAATGTAGTCACTTTTTCCAGACTTATATGTTAGATGGTGAGAGTATGATAATAAATTTGTACTTAGTTAGGAACTTATAAACAATTTAATTTTTATAATTATTTTTATGATAATAGATTATTTTTATATTTTTGCAAATATTTTTTGCTATAATTAATATATTCTCAATTATATTATTTTTTTGTTACTTATAATTTTTATATTATTAGAAATTTTATCATTAAAAAAAATAAATAAAAATTTTATAAGAAAACTAGCGAAATATAAGAATTGGAATTTTTTTATTATTTTTTTAGAATACCGACGGAAAATTCCGTCGGTAAAAATAAAAAAATCGGTAATTTTTCCGACGGAATAGTAATTTCCGTCGGTAATTACCGACGAAAATTACTATTCCGTCGGAAAAATTACCGACGGAATTTAATATTCCGTCAGTAAAATTACCGACAGAATATTAAATTCCGTCGTTAATTTTTCCGACGGAAATTTTTCCGTCGGCAATTTTAGCTACGATCAACTTGCCGACGGAATTGAATTCCGTCGGCAATTAAATTTCCCGACGGAAAATCCTGACTTTCCGTCGGGAATTTCCGTCGGGAAACCTTTAAATTCTTGTAGTGAGGAGCCGCTAAGTACTTTCGATTTCTTGACTAATTATTTTTTTATTCAATTTCCTAAATAAGCCGTAAGAAGAAATGAGGAATGTTCTTTCTTTACAAATTGATTTGGAGTGTCTATCACAATCTATGATAGAACGGTACAAGTGATAAGGATTTTTCAACCAAAATAAAGAAAAAAAAAATTCAAAAAAATAACTACCAAAACAAAGAAAAAAATGTCAAAGAAAATGGCTGCCAAAACAAAGAAAAAAAATAAAAAAAATGGCTATTAAATTAATGAATTCGGTGATGAGAGTTTGCTTTGCTATAAAAGGCAGAATAATTTAGTTTTGCATACATCTCAATTTTATATATCTCATTTTCTTTGTATTCTTTCGGTTGAGAGAAAGCTGAATAGTGAGTGTGAGTGTTCTACAAAACTATGAGGGTGTAATTTTTTGAGAGTATTTCTCAAGTTATTGCTAAAACTTGAGAAATTATTTGTAATCTCATTATTTTATAGTAAAGATTTCTTGAAATTTGTCCTGTAATTTTTCCCTTTATAATCACAATAGGGTTTTTCACGTAAATTTTGGTGTCGTTTAAATTATTGGGTAGTTATTTATTTATTTACCTTTTTTTTTCCAACAAGTGGTATCAAAGACTTTGTTTGACTATTTTTTCACACTATATCAGGACTGTTGTTCGGAAAAATAGCGAATTTTGGAGAAATAATTATATTGCCGGAAAGAGAAAAATATAAGAAATTTTTTAGTACGATCCGTTCTGAAAACGGGTGTAAAACGAGAAATTTGGTAAATAGTAGTACTGTTCAAAGTACAAATTTTGCATTCAAAATTTGCATGGTACTGTAGCTAGATACTATTCATAGCAGCAACATGACAGGACAGAAAATTGAGATGTATGCAAAGTTAAATCATTCTGCCTTTTATAGGCAAAACAAACTCTCATCACCGAATTCATTAACTTAATAGCCATTTTCTTTGTTTTGATAGCCATTTTCTTTGACTTTTTTTTTTCTTTATTTTGGTTGACAAATTCTTATCAATTCACCCCTTTTCAACCAATTAGGAAAGAATAGTACTGCAAATCTTTTATTGTAAACTCATTTCAGCAAGCTTGAAACACTACTCAAACTTCGAATTTAAAGCAAGAAAGGTACGTATACGTAATTCATTTGTGATAGCTAGAGTACAATTGATCTGAGCAAAAGTGCTACTTACCACTACAGAACAAAGCATATTGATGTCAGATATTATTGGATCCGTGAAGCATTTGAGAGAAAGTTGTTTCAGGTTCAGAAAATTCACACGGATAAAAATGGAGCAGACATATTGATAAAAGTGATTTTTAGTACGAAACTTGAGTTGTATTCCAAATTTACTGGAATGAGTTTGCAATAAAAGATTTGCAGTATTATTCTTACCTGATTGGTTGAAAAGGGGGAGAATTGATAAGGTTTTTTCAATCCAAATAAAGAAAAAAAATAGGTCAAAGAAAATGACTACCAAAACAAAGAAAAAAAGGTCAAAAAAATGGCTATTAAGTTAATGAATTCGGTGATGAGAGTTTGCTTTGCCTATAAAAGGCAAAATGATTTAGTTTTGCATACATCTCACTTTTATATATCTCATTTTATTTGTATTCTTTCGGTTGAGAGAAATGTGAAGAGTGAGTGTGAGTTTTTCACAAAATTGTGAGGGTGTAATTTTGTGAGAGTATTTCTCAAATTATTAGTAAAACTTGAGAGATTATTTGTAATCTCATTATTTTATAGTGAAGATTCTTGAAATTTATCCCGTGATTTTTTCCTCTATAATTATAAGAGAAGTTTTTTCATAAATCTTGGTGTCATTTAAATTATTTGATAGTTATTTATTTATTCAATTTTTTTCCCAACAAGAAGTTGATATTAGGAGAGAATAGTTAAACGCTATGAATGACATGGATAAAAATATTGCTTAATCATATATATTACATCAAGTAATAAGACTGATGTGGATGTTATCTAATAAATTAAACATTAAAAATATTAATAATTTGTGAGGCTGTAAATAATATTTCAAAAAATATTATAAAATTTTATAGAAAACAGCATAATTTTAAATTACTATAAATCTTTTTATGTAAATATATAAATGTCACTATAAAAAAATATAATTGATTTGGAGCCAAAATTAATGTTTGTAGACTAGAAAATCATATAAACTATAGGAAAATTTGGGATAGGCAAATTTTATGGATCATGTCAACTGTGCATTGCCATTGATGCATGTATTGTTTATAACGACTCTAAAGCATGTGAGGGGCAATGCATTATTTTTCTAAATCCATTACTTCATTCATAAATGACACCTAATAAAACAAAGAGAGAGTATTAATATATTTTTAACCCAATGGCAGCATCAGCATGAAAGACAATTCAAAGAATCATTTTTAATTTATTTTATTTATTTATTTATTTAATAGAATGAGCTTTTGATTCATTGGATGTTATTTTCATGCTTATGACCTTATGGCATAAGAAGTCTTGGAAAGTTGATTACAATAAAATTTTCTATTCGTGTGTTCTAATTAAAAAACTGGTAAGACCATAAACATTTAATGATATCACTGTAATAGCAAATTTTAATCCCTAACAGACTTTGTCTCTCATAACATTCATTTGTTTAAATTCAAAATTAAATATCACGTGCGCACGTAAATCAATTGAAGTTCATGTTTATCATGATATATTTATCACATAACATGTATTTGGATCCTTAACTGAAGTTCATAACAAAAGGATCAAACTTTGACCGGTAGTAAATACCTAAAAACCAATGTTGTGAGAATCGGCTCGTTCCAATCAGTTCAATCAAATTAACATTGATTTAATTTTAATTTTGAACTAACTCAGTTTTAAGAATCTCTTTGATTATTATCCAATAAAAATCGTTCATGAATTAGACAGGTAAATAGATTGAACCAGAATAATTTCTAAGGGTTTTGTTAATCATAATTTCTTGTAAATTATAAAAGGGAATATTTTTATTTTATTTTTGTAAACCATAATGTAGGTATTACTATGTTTTAATTGACTATTTTTTATTAAAGCATGATTTTTATATTAATAACAATATCATTATGATGAATTTCAAACATTTTATCACGAAAATTATTCTTTGAAATATGTTAAATAATATATATATATTACTTTTTTTTTTTTAACTCCAAACTGGTTGAATCCGATTTGACACTAGATAAATTTTTTTTTTCACCTTCTCTGATTTAATATTTGGCCAGTGTCTAACAGCCTTGCTTTAAAGACTAGAAGTTCAAAAATAAGCTAAGTAAATTGTCTATAAGTAGCTTCGAGGCTTCCACAATTGAACTATCTTAATTAGGATTAACTTAATTAATTACTCCCATCTCTTTCTTGAGAACTCTCTCTTTCTCCTTCCGTCATTTCTTTTTCAGCAAGAAGGGAATATGGAAACCCCAAAGTTACCCCTGCAGCCCCCAACTTATGGAAACTTAATCACCATTCTTAGCATTGATGGAGGTGGAATAAGAGGAATTATACCAGGAACAATCGTAGCCTTTTTAGAAACCGAGCTTCAGGTACAAACAATTAACATATATATAATGATCTTTGAAATGTTTATCTTAAAATTAATTATTATATGATACTTATGCAGAAGTTGGACGGCGAGGATGCAAGATTAGCAGACTATTTTGATGTAATTACAGGAACTAGCACTGGTGGCCTGGTCACTGCTATGTTAACTGCACCAAATCAACAAAACCGGCCAGTCTTTGCTGCTAAAGACATCACTGCTTTTTATCTTGAGCACTGCCCTAAAATCTTCCCTCAAGACAAGTAACAAATTAATCATTTTCTTTAATTTATATTATTATTTCTTTAGTTATTTTCTCTTCAATCACTATTATTTTTCAAAATGGGACATTTTTATTCTTATTTTATTTGACAATCAATCATATAATATCACATTTAATATGTCAATAAAAGAGCAAAATCTGTTAATTTGAAAGAATTCAAAAGTTAAAATTGATAGTAAAAACATTGAGAAAAATAATCATAGAATTTCAAATTAACGCTTCAAAAGAAAAAAAGATAATCACAGAATTATCTTTTTTTTTTTTCTTGCAACAGCACTGCATTTGCTTCTGCAGCCAACCTTGCGAGGACTTTGTCAGGGCCGATGTATGACGGCAAGTATTTGCACAAAATTGTGAAGGAAAAATTAGGAGACAGGCGACTAGACCAAACATTGACTAATGTTGTCATCCCCACATTTGATATCAAGCGTCTCCAACCTACAATCTTCTCTAGCTATGAGGTTGCTATTTATACATAATTAATGTAACTAATGATTTGATTTAAACATTCCAACGTTTCTATCATTCTATGATCATGGCTCAGGTGAAGAAGAATACATCCATGAATGCTTTTTTATCAGATATATGCATAGCAACTTCAGCTGCCCCAACTTATCTTCCTGCCCACACTTTCGAAACTAAAGATCCCCAAGGCAAAGTTCGAGGATTTAATCTCATCGATGGTGGTGTTGCTGCTAATAATCCGGTATACATATCTTTGATGGTGGTGATGTTTACAATTCATTAAACTATTTGGGCAATTTTATCCACAAACTTTTTGTTTTAATAATTTTACCTAAACTATTCAAAATATATATAATTTTGATGCTATCTTATAAAACATTAATCAATTATATAAAATTATATGTCATTATTAAAATGTTACATATTATTTACTTTAAAATTAAAATTAATATGTAAATTTTGATAAGGAAAATAAAAAAAAATCAATAAAAAAAATATATTAGCAAAATCATTTTATTTTGAATACTTCCAAAGAAAAAAAAAACACTGTTATCCCATTTATACATCACTGCACTGCTTGTCAGCTCTGGTACAACTTGGGCTGATATTGACTAAGGTTATGGTGAAGTTGTTAATCATGCCCTTTAATTTTCAGGCTTTGGTGGCTATGAATGCGGTGATGAAACAAATTAGGGATCGTGATATTAACTTCTTCCCCATAAAGCCATTAGACTATAGCCGATTTCTGGTGCTGTCATTGGGGACTGGATCAGCAAAGACTGAAGAAAAATATGATGCTGTTGAAGCTGCTAAATGGGGTGTGCTAGGATGGTTAAAGAGTGAAAATTCCACTCCATTGGTGGATATATTCATGCAAGCAAGCAGCGACTTGGTTGATTTTCACATCGCTACACTTTTTCAGGCTCTTCACTCCGAAGAAAATTATCTTAGAATCCAGGACGATACACTCACTGGAGACCTATATTCTGTAGATATTGCCACTGAAGAAAACTTGAAAGGTTTAGTGAAAGTGGGTGAAGAGTTGCTGAAGAAAAAAGTAACAAGGGTGAACTTGGATACTGGTGAATTTGAGCCTGCTTATGAGGGTACAAATGAAGAAGCTCTCATTAAGTAAGTTCAAAATTTAGAGGCCATTGTTTAAATTTGCCATTTTGTGATGAAATGGAAACTTATACTACTAATCATTCATAGTTCTGCATGAGTTTTGACAATTTAATTTCTTGATATGATATGGTGTAGGTTGGCTAAGATACTCTCAAAGGAGAAGATGCTTCGTGAAACCAGGTCACCAAATCGTAAAGGACCTGTCGAGCCAGACATGACAATTAAAGTATAATGCACAATAAACTTTCTTCTTGTAATAAATTGATTGTGGTAGATTGTTTCACTCTTTTGTTAGTTAAGTAGGGTAAGAATTTGATCGGTCAGTCTTTGTAATTTAACTACTTTTGAATAAAAAATTCATGGGCCTTAATTTGGTTTTATTGAAGTAAAATATATAATATTACATGATCATAGTAATCCGTAAGAGTTTTTACTTATTTATTTATTTATTTTTGTTGATAGAGCCAGACTATATGGAGTGTGAAATTACATGCTTAAGTTGTAAAATAGAGGTAATTAATTTATATTTCTGTAAAACAAAAACATTGACTACGATTACACGTCTTAGCAAATTTAAGGACGGCCAGAAATGGGCCTGCAAAAGTTCAGTTAAAAGATACTATCTATCAATCTAACCATTTTGGGTCCATATATGTATCCAACTTGCCAAGTACATGCAGAGTTCTTTTCATTGAAAAAGCTTATTATCAGCTGATGGTGAAAAAGTCAAGACTATCTATTTAGTGCATGGAAAAAAAATTTTTCCCTACCCAATTGCATGAAATTGTTTATGCATCAATTTAACGGTAAATTATCACATAAAAAGAAAATATAACACATGAAAAGGTCATATTTACTGAATAACTACTTTTTCAACTTCTCCTTTCCATATGGCAATTGCCATTAACGTGGTGAATGAGCAATCTTAATTACATGCTGAGTGGAGTTTTAGGATTTTTTTTTTCCTTGAGAAAGCATATACCAAAAGATCAAATTATCTAATTTAATTACTATTTAAACTTTAGATAGGTGATTGAATTGTCTGTGTTTAAAAAGATAGATGGGAGATCTTGATTGCCTTGGGAAATTTAGCATTGTCGCTAAAAGTTCATATATGACATTTTGTGACCTAAACACAAGAAAGCAGATTAGATGAATTAACTAAAATGGGAAATAAGACCATTGATTTGCTATAAGCCATTCTCTATGTAAATAGTCCATTCAAGTGGAATCGTAGGTAGAAGAACTCGCTATATTCTATACAAGTTGACTGGTAGAAATTTTTCTTTTCTATATTATATATTAGCACATTTAGATTTTTTTTTTTGACGGCCTATCATCATCTTTGGTCAAATGTAAAGACAAAATCCACCTTAATAATGAAAAATGCTAATAATAATAATAATAATAATAATAATAATAATAATGATGATTCTCTAACCACTGAGAGTTAATTTGACGGTCAGCATTTGATAAGAGGATTAAAAGATCTTGAATTTGATTCCTTCTAATAATATTTTTATAATTAATTATTATTCCTCTCTTGTATAAAAAAATTATTAATAAACTTTTTTCTGTCATCTTATAATATCAAAAACTTATTTTCTTTAGTTTTGGATAATCTAATAGAAAAAGGGAAAAGAAAAGCCCCCTTTTTATGGTGCTTCAGTCTACCTTAATTATCCTTTTTTTAAGAAATTCTAATTATCCATCTCATTATCCTAATTAACGCGTACAGCTACCAAAAATAATAGAACCAAAGACGTCCTAAATTCGCTGCATGCACAATATAAAGAATTGCAGGTGAGATTTGTAGGTGAAGAGAAAACAGTAGATGGAGATGGCTGTATTTATTTATTTACCCCGTGAGCTCCAACTTGACCTTTTCAATATTAATTTTGATGCATTGCAAATGTTTGTACTTTTTCTATCCACTTGCAAGAAGAAAACATGAAAATGAAGCAGTATGTTGAAAATGCCATAAAATCAGTCTTTGTGGTCAATTTATATTCTTATATGGCGTCTCTCCGACGGGTGAAAATAATTTCATTTTATTTTATGTGACATTTTTATTATTTTCATTATAATTAATAATATTAACTAGATTGAAATTTAGAATAAAATTAAATAATTTAATATACAAATTTAAATTTAATTGATCAATTTATTTAAAAAAAAAATTAAATTGAAAAAATAAAAATAAAATATAACATAAACTGCTTTTTTAGGGAATAGCCGCATTAAAATATCTAAAGATGAAAATGACGTTGTTTCCAAAGAGGAAAAATAATTAATAATTAAATTTGATTACGATTGGCAAAATCATATGCAATTTTATTTCAATAAAGCTAATCAAGCTGTGAAGTGTGAACTAATTAATCACACATTTCTTTTCTTGTATTACATTTTGGTAAGTTATTGACTAAAGACATCGCACAGATAGATATTGTTATGGGAAAATCTCAACTATGGTCCATTTGAACTTGAAATTTCAGCTTACATGCAACACTAGTTTAACGCAAGTCTCTGGTTTCAGCCATTAATTTATCCTTAATTTTTCATATTGAAAACCTAATTCCGTAATAGAAATAACCATAGCGAGGACAACAAATCGACATAGAATTAGGTAGGAGGGTCTATAGGAGATTGTGGGGGTGATGACTCGTAATAATCCTCCAATTATATTTCTCTAAGAATCCAGAAAAAAAAAAAATTACTTCTAGTTTATTGACGGCCATGTTATAATTTATAATTGAGAATGAGAGGCCGCTTGATATTTTCAGTTTCTTTAATTATTAAGTGTTTTGCCATTTCTAATTAAAAATGGTGAATGACATTTGAAGTCCTTATAAAAAAAAGCCATTGAAAAAAAGAGATAAGGTTTCTCCAATTAGTAATGTTTGTCCGTTTCTAATAAAAAATGATGCTGTGAAGTCCTTATTAAAAGAGATAAAGCTTCCTTTATGAGTGGGAGGGAGACCGGAAGTGTTTGCTTTTCAAGAAAGAGATAAAAGTAAAGTTTCTTTAATCCATTATAAGTGGAAGTGCTCTATTATTATCTGCCGCCTATGACCTATTTAAAAATAAAATTTCTATAGACTACGTGCAACTTAAATATTTATATATTTTAATCCAACGAGAAAATAATATGTGGAGTGTCATCGTGTGTTTCTGCGAATGGATCAACTGTAATTTTCACTTTTCAAATTGAATTACGTGTAAAAGAAGACGTTTGACCATTTCAATATTGGCCAATCTTCAAATATTTTCTTTGCTCGTGCCATCATTAAAAATTCTTTTTTTTTCTTATATTATTATTATGGATATAATTGTAAAACCTGGTAAAAAGCAAAAGCATTTTGTGAAATCACAATACTAATTTAAATAAGGGAAAATTGTTCCTCTTCATCTATTTAAAATAGGACAATCTTGTCATAATTTTTTTAATCTATTTTCACTATTTCATTGTTTAAAATGAAAATATTTTACCTTCATAGTTTTTGTAAAATAGATAATATTTTGCTCATAATATTATATAATTGTTTATTATAAAAATAATTGTAAAATCGTTATATTTTAAATAGTTCAATTTAACAAAAAATGAAAAAAAAAAAGGTAAATTCGGTCTATTTCAAAAAGTTTATGAATAAAAGATACCTTTATCTCTTTAAATAATTTTCAATAAAATTCGATTGGGTAGTAATAAAATCATCTCTAATATTTTATAATTCAACGTTATGATGAGAATCTTATAAATATAACAAAAACTGAAACATTCATTTGTTAAACAAATAAATATCAGATATTGCTAATCTAAGATTGATGATCATGGAAAGAACAATTTCGGATTATACTCGTACAATCAAAAAAAAAAAAACAAAAGAAAGAGGACAAAAGAGAAGACAATAAAAGAAAGGAAAAAACTAAGATGTATGATCCAGTCATCATCCAGATATATATGCGTTTACATGGAATTAGTAAACAAAAAATACCAATTTAGATGACAACTACAAACATGTTATTATACATATTAATTTGCATGAAATTTTATCATTAATTTAGTAATAAATGAATTCACGGATTTGGTCTAAATGTTTACTTTCCTATATTTATACATTAGCATGAAAATTCAGAAATTAATGACAAAAAGACAAACATAAAAATCTGCTGTTGAAAAAATTGACTTGAATTTAAACTTGAATTACTAATACGTACATTAAATTCTCAAATTATGAGTTTTTGAATTGAACGAAAGGTCCATTAATTTAATTCAGGAAGTTTTCATGCAGTTTCTCTCGATAAAACTTAAGCTTGGAGAAAATTCACAGTAACCAATAAACGGGAGCTATTAAAGAGATGTCCAATCACAAAACTGGAGAGATTTACATAGTCCCAGTTTTACATTAACCAATATTTTGGATCTTTAGCGACCGAGCAAGTTCACATGGGCCAAACATTGACTAATAAACTTGAGGGTTGAAAATTCAAAAATGGGTGAAGTACAATTGTTTATAAATAGCTTCAACTACCCATTACAGATTTCCATGTTCCTATACTTATTCTCTCTCTGAAACCAGCTCTCCCACATCTACAATAATCCATTCAACTTTTCTGTAATCTCTTTTGGTATTTCAATTTTTTTTTTCAATTCGATTTGAAGGAAATATATATGGAAACTCCAAGATCACCCTTACAGCCCCCAACTTATGGAAACTTAGTCACTATTCTTAGTATTGATGGAGGTGGTATCAGAGGAATTATACCAGGAACAATCCTGGCCTTTTTGGAATCCGAACTTCAGGTACAATTCGTATAAATTTTTTGAAATTGATGATCTTAAAGTTTCCTTTTTTTCTTTTTCTTGAAGTAAATTTGGTGAAATGGTACTTTTGCAGAAACTTGATGGCGAGGAAGCAAGATTAGCAGACTACTTTGATGTGATTACGGGAACTAGCACCGGCGGCCTGGTGACTGCTATGTTAACTACACCAAATGAACAAAACCGTCCATTGTTTGCTGCTAAAGACATCAACAAGTTCTATCTTGAGCACTGTCCTAAAATCTTCCCTCAAGACAAGTAATAACTAATAACTATCTTTAATTTCGGGTTAATATTTATATTATTTCTATCACTGTACTGATTAATTTTATGCAACAGTTCTCCATTTGCTCCTGCAGCGAACTTGGTGAGGACTTTGACAGGACCCAAGTATGATGGCAAGTATTTACAAAAAATTGTGAAGGAAAAATTAGGTGAAAAACGATTGGACCAGACTTTGACAAATGTTGTCATCCCCACATTTGATATCAAGCGTCTCCAACCAACTGTCTTCTCTAGCTTTGAGGTTTAATTTCCTCTCTATCTGTATATATATATATATATATATATATATATATATATATATATATATATATATATATTTTTTTTTTTTAATTCTTTGTAATTAATGTTTTTTAGTTGGTCTAAACGTTATACTAACATTTTAAATCTTCATGGTTCAGATGAAGAAAAACCCATCCTTGAATGCACTTTTAGCAGATATATGCATAGCAACATCAGCTGCTCCAACTTATCTTCCTGCGCACACCTTCGAAACCAAAGATCCCGAAGACAAAGTGCGTCAATTCGATCTGATCGACGGTGGTGTAGCTGCTAATAATCCGGTATACACACATATATATATATATATATATAGTATTATACATCCTAAACATCTGATTAATACTAAAAAAAAGTCTTTTTACCGACGGTCTTTGTCCTTAGACCGTCGCTAAAGGAACAAATTCCATTTTTTTAGTAGTATATTTATTTCAGTGAATTTTCAGGCTTTGGTGGCGATGAATGCAGTGATGAAGGAAATAATCCGAGATAACACGGACTTCTTCCCCATAAAGCCAACAGATTATAGCCGATTTCTGGTGCTATCATTGGGGACAGGGGCAGCAAAATTGGAAGAAAAATATTCGGCAACAGAAGCAGCTAAGTGGGGATTGTTAGGATGGTTAACCAGTGAGCATTCAACGCCATTGGTGGATGTGTTTATGCAAGCTAGCAGTGACATGGTTGATTATCACATCGCTACTGTTTTTCAGGCTCTTCACTCAGAAGAAAATTATCTTAGAATCCAGGACGATACGCTCACTGGGAACCTGTCTTCTGTGGATATTGCCACAGAGGATAACTTGAAGGGTTTAGTGAAAGTGGGTGAGGAGTTGCTAAAGAAAAGAGTTGCAAGAGTCAACTTGGATAATGGCATGTTTGAGCCTGCTTATAAGGCTACTAATGAAGAAGCTCTCATTAAGTATGTTTAATTATCATATTTAATTATTTATTTATATATGTTTATTGAACTTAATTTGACATTTTTCTAATTTTGAAAATGATATATATGTCTGTAGGTTAGCTAAAATGCTCTCAAAGGAGAAGATGGTTCGTGAAGCAAGATCACCGCATGGAAAATCCATTATCCTGCAGAAGCCGCAAATGAATGTCGAAATTAATTAGTTTATTTTTTACTTATAAATTGACTGCTGATTATTTACTCCTTCAATGTAATTCTACTGCATGTTTCAAATAAGAATTTACTTTTAGACCTTTGTTTTGTTTTCTTTGTTTTGTTTTAAAATAAATTAACTGTCCGTCCAATTTAAAAGTGGGCTGAAAAGTCTAACTTTATCAATATTATTATTATCCGTAAGGCTGACATAGACAGGAACTGACTTTTGCCTTTTAATAAATGTCCAGTTGGATCTGGTTATGATCATAGCCCAACTGTACGTATTTACTCTCTTTTATATATCAAGATTTTTTATTTTTTTTTATTTTTGGAATGGTCCAGCAGTTGAAGGGATATTTTGCTTCCAAAAATTGCCATTCAAAATGATCTATGAATACAATTCAGAAAAGTAATTTTTCTGAACATAGCTAGAACCTTATCTAAATTAAGAAATGCACAATTAATATAAGTCTAAGATGCCGAATAAGTCAGTTTGATAAAAAATATGTAAAAGACAACAAAATTAAGCCCTTATAGGACACATTATTTGAAGATGAAAATCTAGCTAACGGTCCTTTGGCGTAAAAAAGAGGGTGAGTACTAAGAAATTTAGGTATGGGAGATGAGATCAAAGATGCCTGGCCCCACATTATCGAATCCAACATTTTCCCATAACTATACAAAGGCCATGAAAGGATGTCTGAGGCCCTAAATATGCAGTATTGCTAATATATATATATATATATATTAGTTCTACATTACTAATAATACTCATTTAATGCACAGAAAATCTATTATAATTCAAATGGTTAAAAATTAAATAGTTTTTTTTAATTAATTAGAATTCAATTTCTATTCTGTCTTCAAATTTGTAATTATTAAAAAAAAAATAATGCCATACTAAGATACACAAGTAAAAATAAATTCCCATTGAAGAAGAATAGCTAATAGAAGTTTAAGAAATTGCAAAGAATATTACTATTCATACATTGAACAATACAAGACCCATTCCTTTTATATACAAGAAGAGAATCAGTAACCGCACATCAGCATAAATAGAGGGTAAATGAAAAACTCGTGACCCACACACACTTTCAGCTGTGTTAGCTAAAACATCTGGAATATTCTACATCCCCCCCTCAAGGTGGAGCTTGATGCCAGTCACACAAGCCCAACTTGGACAAAAGACGAACAAAAAGAGGAGCAGATAAAGATTTAGTAAAAAGATCTGCAGGCTGCTGCTGAGAAGAAACATAACAAGGTTGAATGAAACCTTGCTTATACTTGTCTCGAACTAAATGGCAGTCAATCTCCAAATGTTTAGTTCGCTCATGGAAAACCGGGTTTGCGGTGATGTGCAAAGCAGCTTGATTGTCGCAACTAAGAGAAATAGGAAGAGGAATACGTAGATGAAGATCCTCTAAAACATAATGGATCCATTGTAGCTCACAAACAGTGGTAGACATACTACGATATTCAGCTTCTGCCGAGGAACGGGAAACGGTTGATTGTTTCTTAGTTTTCCATGAAACAAGAGCATCCCCTAAAAAAATACAGTAGCCAGTAAGAGACCTTCTGCTGAAAGGACAGGCTGCCCAGTCAGCGTCACAGTAGCCACGAAGAAAGAACTCGTTATCAGCTGGAAAGAATAGGCCTTTAGATGGAGAAGATTTAAGATAGCGAAGAACATGTAAAGCTGCCTTCCAGTGTTGTTCAGTGGGTTGTTGAACAAATTGACTCAGCTGTTGGGTTGCATATGCAACATCAGGTCTTGTAAACCCAAGATATAAAAGCCTACCAACCAACCTTCTAAATTGATCAGGATTGAGAAGAAGAGAAGAGTTTTCATCATCAAACCGGCAAGACTTGGACAGAGGAGTAACTGCACATTTTGATCCTAACAATCCAGCATCATCAAGAATATCAAGAATATATTTACGTTGGTTAACATATATCCCCGTTTCAGACCTTGCTAATTCGAGACCAAGGAAGAATTTTGCTGGACCTATATCCTTTATAGTGAATTGCTCATGTAGAAAAGCTTTGACCTGCTGTAAGTCGTCCTCAGTGGGACCAGTAAGGAGAACATCATCCACATATACAACAAGCGCAACATACCCAGCGGATAAAGATTTTACAAATAAACAAGGATCGTGACGAGATTGATAAAAACCCACACTTTGTAACTTTGAAGTAAACTCATGGTTCCACTGTCTAGAGGCTTGTTTTAGCCCATATAAGGATCGCCTGAGTTTGCAAAGATGGTTGATAGATGCTCCTTGACCCAGGTACTATAGCACGTTTGATAGATGCTATATTTGCTGTCGCTATCTTAACTAAATCATTGCAGCAATTTGAATATCTTGATACAATAATAAAATATTTGTAGCATTATAAATATATTAATTACTAGATTGTTGGTTTATACAAATTAAGGCAATAATTTAAAATATACTATTAAAAATATTGCAATAAGTTTATTGTGTGGTAGAAAAAATTTTCACCTTAGATTATACTAGCAGCCATGGATGGATAATTAATTGTAACAAATACTATATTATATGCATTCTAAATCTTGAAGTAATTGAAAAGCTTCATGGTTGTCATAATTTAGAAGTTAAATTCGCATACTGCTCAATCATTAGCTATAATTAGTCCAAATAATATATGGATCATATTTTGCCACGGATTCTTTTTATTTTATTTAGTGGAGTTAGGTATATATAAATGTCCTGGGATCGATAAATATTACAGTGAATGGAAATCGATCGAAACAATTTGGTAATTGGAAACGGATTGATCACATTTATTTCCAAGAAAACTATAGGCTAGCTACAGCAATAATGACAAGTTCATGCATGTAAATACGCATAACAAATTTATCAGCAAGAAACATACATATATTACAAAACGAATAAAATAATGAATTTATTTATTTTGGTGTCATCAATTAGCATCAGCTAGCATTTTTGGATTTTAAAAGGAGTCGTCCATGAGGATGAGGTGACCTAATAAGGCGAATCTGCCTTTCCTCAGAAAGTATTTTTGCAAACCTGCAACACAAAACACATAATTAATTAAGTTATTTTCAAAAATTAAAATAATTGAAGAAAATGTTTATAAATTAATTAATTTATTAAATTACCTTATGAGAGCTTCTTCATTAGTCCCTTGATCAATAGGCTCACACCTACCAGTTTCCAGGTTCACCCTTGAAACAGGTTTCTTCAATAGCCTTTCCCCAACTTGCACAAGATCTTTCAAATTCTTCTTCGTCGCTATATCCACAGAAGATTCTCTTCCACTTAATGTATCATCCTACATTTCCCATTTACAATTAATTAATATTTCTCCTTTCTGATTAGCAGTTCCTTATAATTAAATCTATACCTGAATTCGAAGGAATTCTGTTCAGAGTGAAGGGCTTGAAAAACAGCACAAAGGTGAAAATCAACCATATCTGCACTTGCTTGAGTAAATACATCAATCAATGGAGTCGATCCACCGCTATTTAGCCAACCCAAAACACCCCATTTTGATGCTTTTCTTGCACTGTATTTCTTCTCTGATCTTGGTGACCCAGTTCCTAAAGATATAACTAAAAACCTTCCATAATCCATTGGTTTTATCGGAAAGAAATCAGGATTTCCTTTAATAATCTCCTTTGTTAATTCACCTATAGCAAGTAACGCCTGAGAAGTTTTATATTAAAAGTTTATTAATTAGCCAAAATTTCAATTACAACAACATAATTAATTAGAAAAATGAGATTAAACGTATAAATAGTACCGGGTTATTGGCCGCAATACCACCATCTATGAGATTGAATTCTCTGACTTTTTCTGTTTGGGTATCTATGGTTTTAAAATAATGAGCAGGAAGATAAGTTGGTGCTGCTGAGGTTGCAATGCTTATATCGGATAATAGAGCATCTAAGCATGGCTTTTTCTTAACCTGCATTTACCCCAAAAGATTAAGAAAAAAAAAAATTAATTAACTTCATTAAAAGAGAGAGAGAGACACTTTAGCGACGGACCGAATCTGTCGCTAATATATGTATGATTTGAAAGGGAAATGAACCTCGTAGCTTGAAAAGATGGTTGGCTGAAGCTGTTTGATGTCAAAAGCAGGGATCACAACATTTGTGAGTGTATCGTGCAATCTTTTCTTTCCTAATTTTTCCCTAATAAGGCCATGTAAATATTTTCCATTGTACCTGGGTCCTGATAACCCTTTGACCGCATTTCTTACTTGTTTAAGCAAAGGACAACTGTTTGATAAAATCAAAAGCTTAATTTAGCAACAATTAGAAACACAAATAACAATGAAATTATTAACCTAATTTTCAGGTTTGTGCAGGTTAATTGATTACCAGGGCTGTGGAAAGATTTTAGGACTGTGAGTTAAGTAAAATTCCTTGATATCTTTAGCAGCGAAGAGGGGTCGATTATTTTCATCTGGAGCAGTTAACATTGCAGTTACCAAACCTCCTGTGCTTGTTCCTGCGATCACGTCAAAATAGTCTGCAATTCTTACTTCCTCACCATCTAGCTTCTACATTATTCCCAAGCAAAATCAATAGTTAATTATTGATTATCGAGCTAATAAAACTTACCGTCGTGAACATGTTGGTTGAACAAAATAACCCATATTTAGAAAATGACATAAAAACCTACCTGAAGTTCAGACTCTAAGAAACTAAGGATAGTTCCAGGGATAATTCCCCTAATTCCACCCCCATCAATGCTAAGAATAGTTACTAGGTTTCCATAAGTTGGAGGTTGCAGTGGTGGATTGGTTTCTTCCATGAGAAATATATATACCAATTGGAATATATTTCTGATCAAAGCAAATTAAGGAAGTGAAGAGAAAGTGGAGAATTAGAAGCGATATAATAGTTTAGGAACTTGTAGTTTTTTGAGTGTTTATGATCTTTTTGCGAGTGCTATAAAATGAATCATGCATGCAGATATGGTTATTTATAGACTTCTTCAATTCTTCATTTTTCTAGGAAAGTGTTGTAATGGATATGCATAAGATGTCTACTTGAACCCAAATAAAAAAAAAAATGATGTCTAAGTGCGCAGCCAATTTGACTACTTTCGTCTTATTCTTAATGGATTGTTTTAGAACGCAGTGTATGGCCTCTAGGATTTTCGATTATGGACAAATTTAGAATCCAAAACGCGGGGTTCAGCTTATGAAGAATTGTAGTTGAGTCTCCCACGTGACTTATAGTTGAGAATATAAGGCTGGATTAATTAGGACTAACCAACCCAATTAATTTTTGTAAACAACTTGCGATCGATCCTTACTGTTGGATGGCTAATAATTCAAATGGTTTTGTTTCCTTACATTAGTGAAGGAAACCTGCATTCTAATTACTATAGCATTCAAAAAAGTACGAGTAATCATAATATTAAAATTCGGAAGTCAGAGAACACAAAAATAAATGAAAGAAAAACAAATAATCATAATGGCAACATTCCAAGTCAGAAAACATAAAAATAAACTATCTTAAGAAGAGAGCTAAATATACTCTCACCTATGTATATAATTTCTTTGTTAAATTATTGATGATTAAGTGCAATTTTTAAAATTTTTATTATAAGTCATTCAAATATTTCAATTTACTTGAGAGATAATGAATAAGGCATAAGGAGAAGGTAATACCTTCTCTATCAAAATTCAAATGTCAAAATAATTTAACAGGTGAACATAATGGAAATGCAATTAATATGCATATACCAAGATTTTTTCAAACGTGTAGTATCAACTATCGATTAATTATGTTGGAATATTACTTACGTGATGTATAATAATTTTTTAATATAATACATGAATACATGCATGCATATATATATATATATTGCTGGAACCTTGCTTTTCATAACAATTATATGAGCAGATAAAACTTATGTATGGTGTTTATTTTTTTTCAAAAAGCATGAACCACAACACATCTTTGAATAGGATTTCTATTTTTTTTCCCATATTTGCATTATCTAATATTTAAACATAAAAGTATCTTTAATAGTCATAATATTTTTGTCAGTCTGCTGTCATGAGAGAAAAGTTTAAGCAACCACACCATCAGCCTATTTGTCATTTGAAGCTTAGTGTGCGTGCGCGTTTATATATATATATATATATATTGGACCGGAGGCTTGAATTTGAGGCATCATAACTCCTCATCTCCAGACAAGATTAATAAAGTTAAAGATTACTACTATTAAACAGCATTTTCAAATTACAATTACGCAATTGTAATAAATTATGTTTTGTTTGCAGCACCCCCGTTGCATTTATTACCATTGGTCTTGTAAGTAGTTTGGGGATTGCATTCGTTTTTCTATATAACTATTCAATGTATCGGATAGAATCTATAAAAAAAATAAAATATTTTTTTTTTAAAATTATTTAAAAATACTTCGTAACCATAATTCGAATCTAAATCATCCATTAAAAGAAATCAATTCCTACCACAGCACGTCATCTCCCAAGGGTGGAATGGCATTAGTTCAATATAATAGTGGTTGACGTAAGCCAGTAATTAGATTGAATATATATGATGTTTGAGTGCACGAGATTTATTATGAATTACTTTTTTATAAGTTAAAACTAACTTCCTACTTCATTAGATTTGTCAATTTAAAATTCAATCCAAATTCATCTGAAATATTAAGAGTTAATCCAAATGACTCTACCTGATTTTTTTTGAAAATTTTATTTTTTGTTTTTTTAATTTTTGTGATCAATCATTTTTTCTAAAAAAAAAAACCTCAAATTTTACCTATATTGTGTCATTTTTTTGATATATAAAAAATTTATATTAGCATAAATTATACGATCTTTTGTTTTTATTTTCTTCAAAATTTAACTCATCAAATTTTGTAAAAATAATATCATTTTGGATATATATACACATCCTACATACATACATATGTATATGTACGAATATAAATGTATGTAAATGAGTGTACATATGTACATAAGTGCATGTAAACATTTACATACATGCATGTGTGTCTATATATGTGTTTGTATAATAAATCGTTATTATTGTTTTATTTATTTAAACAAATTAATTAATATAAAATAATATTCTAATTAAATTTTCCTTAATTATAACATAGGTATATAATATTTTTTTAGTAAACTTTTTTTAAAACCGATGGGTGTCGAAACCAACAAAAATAAAATTCATACTATTAACTAAATTTAACTTATAAATAGTGATAAGTAGGGTCGAATCCATAGGGATTGGTCGAGTTTTAATTCTTTAAATAACCAGAAACAAACAATAAAAATAAAAAGGGGAGTTTTGTAAATAAAAAATGAAAAATACATAATTAAAATAATAACAAATAAAATACAGAAAATGGATAAAAATAAAATAAAAGATGATAAATTCCAATTAAAGGTATTCGCGGCACATAATTCAATTTACTGATCACAGACGAAAATATACTCTAAAATCATGCAATGAATTAGTTATAATCGTCGGTTTCGCGCTCCCGACCTAATTTTTTCCGTATTAATGAATCAATCAAGTAAAACTGTAATTAATTTGTAACCAACAAATAACCCTTAACACGCGCAAGAATTTAATTTATTGACAACATTAAGGAATAGAAAGAAGCCAACCGACTTCACTTGAGACCGATTTAGACCAAATCATGCATTTACTCAATGTAATAGCCCTTATGAGAAAGTTACACTGATTGCACTTGTTATTGATTTTATCAAACAATTACGGATTTGACAATCTCAATTAGCTATATGCTATTTAATTAAATGAACAACAGGCCCTTATTGTGCAAATAATAAATAATAATCGAGATGGAGTTTTCCTAAATCACAGTAAATAACATGAACATCACATAAATTAAAGAAAAAAAATAAGCAAGAACAATCTCACAGTAAAAAAGAATATTGTCTTTGAATTAACCTTTAATTAGAATAAAAGTTTAACCAATTATGGCCGAAAATAAAAACAAAATAAAACTAAACAAATTTCTAATACAGAGATGGAAGAACATAGGCGATGACGGCTGCCAAAGTCACTATTCACGTTTTTCTTTATGCCATTTTAAAAGAAAATCTAGAAAATTTAGGTAGGTAGTTTAATCCTATCCGAATTAGGAAAATAAAATACAAATATTAAAAACAATTTAATCTTTCTAAAAATACTGTCTTTTATCTCTTAAATTATAGACTAAAATTCCTTAAAAGATATCTGGAATATCCCTGGAGGCTAGAGTTTCACGCACAAAATAAATCTGATGATCACTTATCCAAACTGTCACGTTTTTCCTTTAGTCTTGGACTCTTGGGCAAAGCTAAGGGTCAGATCTGCATTTTTTCTCTTATTTGCACCAAAATTGTTCCCAACTTCAACTATTTCAGATCAGTCCAATTATTCACAAAATGCTTACTTTCATCAATTAAAACCTGAAATAGTCAAAATTATATAAACAAGTAAAAAGTTTCAAATTGACTAGAAATTAATGCAGAAAAATAGAAAAAAATCAAATAAAAATATGTAAAATAAAACACTTAACAAAAACTTATAAATATTATTATTAAAATGTAAAAGTAGGTTAAATATATTAATATTTAAAAAATATATATATATAATTAAAAATAGATTTAATAATTTAAAAATCTAACGAATCTAACGTTGAAAATGTGAATTTGATCCAAAATGACTCGAGCTGTTTCAGATGTATTTTTAATATGGAAAGTTATAGATATAATATTATCCCCATAATAATTAATGGTAACTATGCAAAATGAGAGACGCCATGCAGAAAGTTTACGTGCAAAGAGAATAGTTGGTAGGAAGTTAGGAATCAGTCATAATCGATCTAAGTGGACTGGAAAAGCCACCGCTAAGCAAAATTTTTATGCATTCATGTCTTATTTATTTATTTAACAATTTAATTTATTAAATTATCTTGTGCTTGTGATGGGGAAAGTTTTCATCAAAATTGAAAAAGATATACACTGGCATGTAACATTAGGCACTACGGATTCAACCCCATTCGGAAAAGTTTTAGGAATAAACTCTTCAGCCTCGTTGTTATTCGGTATTAAAAGTTTGACAAATTCTATTGAAAAATGACTTTCGAGGAAGGGGCCAAATTTAACATTTAATCATTTTCTCTACAAAGAAACAATCAATTAAAAACAACATAACTTTTTTTTTTTTTTTAATGGTGATCAATTATTAGTTTGCACCATTACTAATCTTTTGTCCAAAATAAAACTCTATTATAAGAGTGAATTAGAGCAAACCGGCTGCCAAACAGAAAATGATGCATTTGTTTTTTGTTTGCATCTCAAAAAAAAAGTAGTAATTAAATTTAAGAGTTGACTTGTAGTTAATTAAATTGAAAAAGATGATCAAATTCACCCTTCATCCATCGTTTTTGTTCATAATAATTTGGTATCTGAACTTTACTTGCCTAACAAGACTCATGTAGTGATCCCCCTTTATTCATCTTTAGTCTCAGCTTTTTGGGTTTTTTTTTTTTTTTAAATAAAGGGTTGTGATTACATACACGTCAAATTAGGATTGAACTATATAGTTTAAAAATAAGCATTTGTTCACATGTTATTAAGCACTTACAAGAAAGAAAGAGTTGAAACCTTCTCGTGTTTGATTGGGTAAACACCATAATTATATGCAAACCATTTTGACTTTTTAATTTAAAATTTTTGGATTGAATGTTACTTTCAACATATATACGAACGTGCTGAAAATTCAATATTAAATATTTATTGGCACATACGGACATTTTGAATTCAAACAATACATATCATAAATATGAAAGATCACAAACAATTATCCGGAACACGAGGGAATTTTGATCCTAAAAATTTTGATCTTATCTAAATTCATGAACCAAATTAATAAAAAAATGACATATAAAATAAATGAGTTAAAAAATAATAAAAAAAAAATTAGTGTGAGAGGTTTCGAGTTCAATTTCTCTTAATGACATTTGTGTAATTAGTTTTTTTTTTTTGTTGAAGAAGTGTAATTAGTTATTATATCTCTTTTTGTAATAAAAAAAAAAGTATAAACAGGTAATTACCAATTCTACGCATCGATACACTGTTGGCTTGAACCACAAAGAATCAATGGACCAAATTTAGGTAATTTTTTTAATATAATTGTATTTTTTAGCCTGATTTATTCCTATAGTAAACTCAATAGAAGAATAATAATAAAAAAAATGACATATATAATTATATGTATCAAATGTAACACTTAAAAAAAAAAATTATTCAACACGGACGGATCCAAGTGTAGACTATACTGTATAATGTTAGATTTATTTTTTTTAATATTTGTTTTTAAATTAATTGTAAATCAATCATTCTAATTTCTTATTTTTCATAGTTTGGTCTGTCTTAAATTAATAAGTCATAACCTCTTCTCTTCATTAGTCTTCTCCTCGAAAAGCTCATAGATTTCATTCTCCAAATATGCCCCTGAAAAATGTTTTTTTTAACAGTCTTTCACCAACTTTTACAATCTCATATAAACTGTTGCTTATAGGTCCATGAACTCTAAATTAATAACTTCAACAGTACATACATAATCTATTGCTTGTGACTATTTGTCGACTGTTTTCTTTTTGTCAGAACTTTTCAAATAAAAATGCTGGACCCATTTTTATTCGTCCGGATATGGAACGTTTACATCATTCAGTCTTAAAACAACAGCCTTTGTTAAATGGAGTAATATATACTAATTAACCAAGTTAATAAACGCAAAGTCATTAAATCGAAGAGTGAAATTAATCACTTCCCAACTCAAATTTTAACCAAAATCACGAACTTTCTTTAAGAGGGCAAAGGACAATTTTATTCGACTACAACTTCACATAAAAATGGGCTACATATTTCCTTTTACAACACTAATTTAAAGAATTTAAAATTAAAACAAATCAAAGCTTACATATCTTATCCCATTGGTTGAACCTTTTTTATTTTTTCAGCCATTGGAAACTTATTCAAAAGAAAACAACTTAGAAAGAATCATAATTTACACAGCATAAAAGATCAAGAAAATTATCATTGTCATATCTTCAAATTAGCTGCTCCACCATGGGGAGACTTAGCATGGCGAGCCCGCCTCTCTTCAGAGAGCAGCTTTGCGAACCTGTAAAAATTTAGGTACAGTTATTAATAAACAGTTATTCCATTAATTAGCTGCTGGATCAAAACTTAATTAGTGGAAATAATGATTTAATAGTAGTACCTTGTAAGAGCCTCTTCATTAGTCTCCTTATTAAGGGATTCAAAGATTCCGGTCTCTAAGTTAACCCTTGAAACCGGTTTTTTCAACAGCCTTTCTCCAACTTCCACAAGATCATCTAAGTTCTTTTTTGTGGCAACATCTACAGAAGAAACTGTCTCGCTTAATGTGTCCTCCTGCAAGTATTTGCATCAAGAATCAGATTTGCGAAAAATTAAAATATATATTACAAAAGAATAAAATTATATTAAAGCATCGATCTCTACCTGAATGCGAAGATAATTCTTTTCAGATTGAAGAGCTTGAAAAACCGCTGAGAGATGTAAATCAACCATATCTGCACTTGCTTGACTAAATACATTGATTAATGGCGTAGAACCATGACTCGTTAACCAACCCAATATTCCCCATTTTGCTGCCTCTTGTGCATTATATTTCTCTTCAGCCTTTGCTGCCCCTGTTCCTATGGAAATTACTAGAAATTTACCATAGTCCATTGGCTTCATAGGAAAAAAGTCTTGGCTTCCCCTGATGATTTGTTTCTTCACTTCTCCCATTGCAACCAATGTCTGTTGGGAAATTATTATGATTAAGAAAACACATAACTTCATTTTTTAAAGGAGATGGGGAAAGAGAGTTAAAATTTATCATATATTACCGGATTATTTGCAGCAACACCACCATCTATGAGATTGAATTCTCTTTTTTCGCCTGTTTTTAGCTCATCAGTTTCAAAATAATGAGCAGGAAGATAAGTTGGTGCTGCTGAGGTAGAAATACAAATGTCTGAGAGAAGAGCATTCAAGGATGGTTCACTTTTAACCTGCCAACCGAAAGTTATTAGTCCATTATTCTTTTGATCAGATAGTTATTAGACCATAAATCCAATAAGCGAATGAAATTATAATTTATTCTACTCTTTATTTTACCGGAAGAACCGGCTATATCGGTCATTGATTTTTTTTTTTTCCTGTTATATGAATTAAAGTATTCTGATTTTTATGTTATAAATTAATTGAAAGTTATGAACGTCATAATTAAGGGATCAACTGTCCAAATTACTTAAATTAAAAATAAATAATATTTTTAAAAAATTGAAATTGATTAATAAAAGAAAAGTAAACCTGATAACTTGAAAATATGGTAGGCTGGAGTCTTTTGATGTCGAATGTTGGAATAACAACATTAGTTAATGTCTGGTTCAATCGGAGGTTTCCTAGTTTTTGCTTAACCAGCCAATGCAGATATTTCCCATCATATTTAGGTCCTGATAGAGCTTTCACTACCTTTTGAGTTTTAGGAAATAATGGACAGCTGTTATACAAAAAATAAGAACAGAAATCAAATTAATTTACCAACCCAAAATACTACAGAAAATGTAAATAAACTCAAGACTGAAAGATCATTATTTTTTTTAACCTGTTTTGTGGGAAAATCTTAGGGCACTCTTGGAGATAGAAGTCCTTAATATCCTTTGCAGCAAATATGGGACGATTTTTCTCATTAGGGCTAGCAAGCATGGCTGTCACTAGACCACCGGTGCTTGTTCCGGCGATCACGTCAAAATAGTCTGCAAGTCTTGCATCCTCACCATCCAGTTTCTAAACATACAACCGTACACCAAAAAATAAACAAATAAGTATATCACATATCTAATTCTTATAAAATATTAATCACAATATTAACATGTCTAAAATGATAAGATTAATAGACGTAAATTATGCAATTATTTTTTGACATTTGTTTTAGATATTTTGTACCTGAAGTTCGGACTCTAAGAAGCTGAGGATGGTTCCGGGGATAATTCCCCTTATTCCTCCTCCATCAATGCTAAGGACTGTGATCAGGTTCCCATAAGTTGGAGGTTGAAGAGGTGTAGCTGTTCCTTCCATGAGAAATTGATCGGTCTAACGTATAAAATTAGAAAGAAAATGGTATCTTAATTATGAAATGATTTAAAGAATTAATCAAGAAACAAAATTTTGATTAAGAGGTTGGTTCTCCTAGGTATGAGAATTTTAATTAGCAAGAAATGTGAAAAATAAAGGTCTTGAATGAAAATGCTTAAGGATATGTGATTTGAGATTGTATTGATCAAGGGTATTTATAGAACTCTTGTGGATTTCTTATCATTTTAACTAGTTCCATGTTTTATTAATGTTTCGATGGATGCAACAATATCTGACCAAACTTGTTCTTTCGTGCATGCATGTTGATTAATCAAAGGTATATTAAAGGATATTTTGAAAAATTAGGATTTAGACCGGGTAATATTTAAGTGTACTAGTAGGTATGACTTGCACGTGAATTGTAGGTTAGAATATAATAAGTTGACGCAATCAATAAGGGAACAAAACCAATTACATCGTAATTCATTAATGGACTTTGTTGAATCTAGCAGCTACATTTCCTTCGTTTAGATGATAATCGTTTGATCCAAATAAAAACATTGACCAAGACATTTTATAATAAATCAATAAAAAATCCAGAACAAAAAATTATAATAATTCATTTACGTAACTGGCGGTTATATAAATTTTGAACAACAAAATAGTATTGAAATTTCAATTTAAATATGAACATATATTTAGTCCTCTTGGACATTTTATTTCAAAGTCAATCAAATTCATCTGATTGGGATTGATAATAGATTCAAAATAGATTTGATGCGTGTCTTTTCAAAATCAATTAGAATATTTATGAAAAATAAGATTTCAATTCTGCAAAAGTTGAATAACTAATAATTTCTAGTTTTTTTTTTTTTTTTTTGTAATTTAATTAATTTTATCGTGTTCTTTTAAATTTAAAACAATTTCAATTGAAATTATGTTAGGCAAATAATACTAATTTATAAAAAAAATAGATGATTTTTTTTTATAGAGAAAGAGGAAGTGAGGGCTCATTCAGTATTTTAGATCCAGCTCGATGTCTATTGGGGGACAAAATAGCTCAATTTTGATAATAAATTTAAGACATATTTTTGTCAATAGAATTTATTTATTTCAAACAAACTCTTAAAAACCAATCTCATATTTACATTTTTGTTTTTAACACATCAATGCACCGTACGTCACATACTCACGATCACCATTTAATGTGAAATATTTTAAGAGATACATAAGTATTAGAAATTCATCGTATTTGTATAAATAAACAAAACAAAAGATAAAAACTGTTATAGTATGATAGTTTGGTCAAAAACAACAACGACGATAGCGCACGGTGTGACTATAGCAAATCTACGTACTTCAATCCTATCTTAAGATTAAGTACTTTATTTTTATTTTGAAATAAATCTACGGACTTCGATCCTATCTTAAGGTACTTTATGTTCTTTTTCAAATACAGTAGATATAATATAATCGTGACTAGGATAATTTATTTTATATGAAAAATAAATCATGAAAATTAAGATGACGACATGCATCTTTCAAATGGAGGAAGAAAAAAAATATTGTATTGATTAACATGTCGTATGTACTCGCACATGTAAAACGACAAAAACTTGTTTAAGGGTTTAAATAATTTTTTTAAAGTTAAATTAGGCAAAGAAGCATAGAAAAAGTGCATGGCAACTTTTGTTTGACTGGTTATTACTAAGCTAGGCTGCCTTGTGTTTTGCGTTTGATATTTGATTTTTGGCCTTAAATATTAAATTACTATCACATTGGTTATTATTTGCCCATGGAAACTTCGTGTTACATATAAGTTTCTTGCTTATGGGACATCAGCGCCTCCATATATAATATTTTATTTTTTTCAATGTTTTTAAAATCAGACCGAATATCGACTTTACCTGTTAACTGAATTATGAATTAACTGATTCAATCCGCGAAAATTGTGGATAAAAACTGATCCGCAGATCAGTTATTATACAAGAAAACTCAAGAAGAGTTATTAGGTTTTTCACATATTTTGAGTTATTATATAAGAAGAGGAAAAGATAAAAAGACTAATAAAAAGACTACTCTAACCTTACAATGGTAAAATAATTACTACACCATAAATATAAATATAATATATCTAACAATTTTTATTTTTTTAAATATAATTATTTATAAAAATTAAAAATATGATATATAAAAAATACATTTAAACAACCTATTAATTATCAAATATTAATATATTAATTATTGTTTATTTATATTACTATTTTTTTAGCAATAATAGTAAAAAATTAAACACTAGAGTTGGATTTTTTTTTGTTAAATATTTAAATTTATAAGGAAAATACATTTTTTAATTTATAAATTTTTTAATTTTAATTTCAATTATAAAATTTATTTTTATAACGTTACCTAAAGATACTATTTTTATAATTATCATATTTATCTTTATTTCTTTTTTAATATCTAAAAAATATAAAATTAAAATATAGTGGAAACACTTTTACATAATTTTCAATTTTATCAAGTCTAATATTAATATAAATTGATTTTATCATCAAATATAAATTTTTAATTGAATAATATTCAATAACTATTAACCCGAATAATAATAATTTAGGGTATATTAAATTTTTTCCGATCCAATCAAAATTTTTCGGTTCAACCCGATTTTTTCACTATTCAATCCCGTTTATTGTCTGTTCCGGTTTTCACATTGAATCAAACCGAATTTCTTGCCGGTTCGCAGTTGAACCGTTCAACAGGCCGGTGCGGTCCAGTTTTAAAAATAATATTTTTTCTAACGTGAGACGGAAATATTAAGTTTTAAAATGTTCGGAATTCACAAGTGCGCCCCATGAAAGGTGCTTTATTTGCCGTAAACTTCTCTTCGACTTTCGTTGAGCCTGTTCCCGAGGATATAGCAAGAGTTAGTATATCATAGTGAATTTCCTCTATTGAAGTAAGATCAACACATCTCAGGTTGATCTCTTCTGTCACCTCACTGATATATGTGTCTAGTAAAAGTCTCAAATACAAGTACGCATAAATAAGTGAAGTGTTTAATTACAATAAACTTTAATTTGGTGGTATTATTGGTCTATAAAGATTGTAAAATTTAGAATTCGAGTTCTAGCTATATGTTGAATTATGACCAAAAAATGATATAATTAAGAGGCCAATGTTTCTACAGATATTTACTCTGATACTCGAACTCGTCATTTTGGCATGCCGTACCCGTGTCGACACGAGAGACAACACAGGATATGTGTCCAACACAAATTCGTGGCAGCTCCCATAGCATTGACACAACCAAAAGCCAGATTAGATAGAAGTAAAGAGTGCTAAGAACTGAGATTGCTAAAAGAGAAATCCAGAAAAAAAAAAATTACTAACCAGTAAGAACAACCAGCAATGTAAGAGAACCAAGGTAGGAGAACAGCGAACGGTAGGAGAATGGCGAATGGCAGCGCAGAGGGAAATAAATCGGCAACTTTGAATAGAAAGAAGAGAAATAAACGTCGTTATCCAATAAATGGATCGGTGTTTAGGGTTTAAATAAAGTCAATTAAATAGTTATGGGCCCAACTTAATACAATTTGACTTGGAATATGAAAAGTTGAATAGGCCAAAGGGAAATGAATTGGCAACTTTGGTATATGTCCACTCTAACCTCCATTTGCTTTCAAGGAAAAAGGACAGTACCAAAGGCACTTCAAAATATTGGAATATAGGTGGGGATAATTTTTCAATGGAAAGAAATGATTGGTTTGATGTTGTTGAATTATTGATGATCCAGATTTAGACAACAATCTTTGATGCAGAGGAAGACTTGGAGATAGAACTATCTATATAACAGTTATTGATTTATCTATGTTTGACGTGGTTGTATTTTGGATATTAGTTGCTGATTTATCTTTATTGGATTTGATTATATTTTGGATATTTAAAGTCTATCTCGACTTATTATTACATAATTTACATCTTTTATAATTTTATTTTATTTTATTTTATTTACATAACGTATCTGTGCACCCGTTTTTATGTTCGGATCCGTATTTACGTACCAGTATTTTAAATTTGGATCCATATTCCGTATCTTTTATTTGAAAGTTTACGAGTCCGACACATAAATATGTATCCGTATCCAACACCCGTACCCGAATGCAAGTAACATAGGATCTTTATATATTTTAAAGCTAGAACTTTGAAACTTTTGTGTGCTTTATATGACAATTCCAATGAAAAGGTTTTCTAACATTTCAATATCTCATATTTTATCTTTTTACTAATTCTTTTCCCTTTTCTAGTTACAGATTTTCTTCTAAAAATTCCATTTTCTTTGATTGTATATTATTACCATATTAATTTTAATATCAAGAAACATGCATTTGCACATTTTTTTCATGCGATACAGTGTCACCCATATGTGTAAGCATTAATTACAATTCACCAAAATATTTTTGAGAAAATTGTTTCTTTTGCAGGATTGATACATAATCAGTGAGTTGCATATTAGTTGTTACCACTTACCATTGAACCGCAATCTTTCTTTTTTTCTCTTTTCCTGTAACTATGTTAATTATTAGACTGATTTAAACATTGTTCAGTAAATGAATCAGGTCGAGGCACGACAGCAAAAAATTCAGTTAAATTCTAAATTTCTAATTCTTATGATTTAGCAGATAGAACTAAGAAAAAAAAAGGAATTAGCAGATAGAACAATATTAATTTTGAAATATATTAATCTTACAAATTATGCTTATAATATATATGTAGATAATGAAAACAAAATAGACAAGTTACTGTTCAAGTTATTTGAGAGCAGCATCCTGTTATGAGCTTTTTTTGCCCTCATTATTACAATTTATTAATTTTGATCAGATCAGATCAGACAAATTGATTCTCAAATTTTGACGGTATTTGCTGCAATAAGCTTGGAAATGGTTTGATAATCAGTATTGAAAGCCTTAGCAAGAATTTCAGGACTAATCCCACTTCCAAAAACAGAAGTTGGCAAAGAAGTAGTTCCTGCATTTGCACTGCCAAACATCCCAAGAGCAAAAGCAGAATCATCACTCTTCGTGTTGACATGAAAATGGACGAGCCCTTTCGGGAAATTAAGCAAGTCAGGAGCCTGAAGAGTCTGCGTAAAGAGCTTGTTCGTGGTATCGACAAACCCGACTTCAAGAACTCCCTGTAATACCATTAATAGCTCGGTTGATCTTGGATGAACATGAGGAGGATTATTCCTGAAGGAGGATAAATGAGGGCAGCCACCGATACACTTTGTCCTTCCAGGGCAGGGAATTCTTTCATTGATGTTTTTGCTACAATTGCTTTTGTTCCTGTTATGTTCACATTTACTAGATCTCTGAATCCTGTGTATGTGAAGAATTGGTTTGTTGTGTTAGTCAGATCAGCCCCAAGAGGTATTAAGAAATCTTTCAGGATATTAGGGTCTCCTGCATTAGCTAAACTTTGCCATTATCATGGCAAAGACAATGAAGCTGAAAACCTTTGCCATGTATAGATTTCAATTTGATTAATATTTCAAACTGAGTTGAAGTTTCATGTGGCTGTTTGCGGGTACATATAGGTAGTGATAGCGGACTGTTCAAAGATTTTTTTTTTTTTTTTAATACTAGTTGGCAAGCGATTCTTCTTAGGTATTTGGTAATTTCCTTATTTCTTAAATGAAACAAGATCGGTATGTGATTCCAAGCTATCCGAGCGTATTGCTGTTTGTTTTGTATAGTAAATAAGTCAGGAAGACATATAACAAACACAAGAATTTTCGTCTTATAAAAAGCAAATAAACACATGATCCAGAATCACTCTCTAAATCTGTTTGAGAATCAACCTTGATAAATGATTAATATATATAATTACAATTGAAATAAATAAAGCATATAGATTTTTGTACATTTATATATATGCACATTATATGAAATAGTTGCTTAAAGGTGTTCTTATCTGTCGTAATCTCCTTTCCTTGGAAAGTTTCTTCGCAAACCTGTACATATATATATATCCACGCATATAAGGTTATGTTTGGTAAGTTGTAATGGATTGTAATGTAATGAGAAACGTAATGGATTAAAAAATGTACCATGTTTGGTAGGGAGTATTGCATTGTAATGTAATTAGTTTAGTAATTAATCCTATGTTTGTTAATGTAAAATTTTTATATTGTATTGTAATGGTAAATACATTAGTAATGTTGAATACATTCATTGGTGTATTTTTTAATCCCTTAAAATTGTATTGTATTTCTCATTACATGTGATTTGATTTTTTGGATTTTGAACTCTTAACTATATATATATATAGGGGAAAAATAATGTTATAATTTAGTATAATTGTATTTTTATATGAGATCATAATATAATAAATATATAAAATAATTATATAAAAAATTAGTTTATAATTATAAATATAATTATATTTCAATACATATATATAATATAATCAAATATATGAATGTATTAATATTTACATTACATTACCAATACAACCAAACATAGTAATTTAATTATAATTACATTACATTACATTACATTTTTTAATACATTACGTTTCTCATTACATTACACTCCATTACAACTTACCAAACATAACCGTAATGTAATGTAATATAATTATAATTGCATTACTATGTTTGGTTGTATTGGTAATGTAATGTAAATATTAATACATTTCTATATTTGGTTATATTATATATATGTATTGAAATATAATTATATTTATAATTATAAACTAATTTTTTATATAATTATTTTATATATTTATTATATTATGATCTCACATAAAAGTACAATTATACTAAATTGTTACATTGTTTTTCCCCTATATATATATTTCATAAAAAAAAATATTACTCTAGTGCAGTAGTACTTATTAGTATACAGTGTTGGATTTAAAATTAAATCACAATTTAAAAAAATATGAATAGATTTTAATTTAGTTAAATTGATATAAAAATTAAAATAATAATATTGAATTTAAATTTCAGTATTATTTATTTAAAAAAATAGAAATTAAGCTGAGTAGGGAGAAAATCAAAATTTAAAGAGAAATATTTGAATGGGATAGTTAAGAGTTCAAAATCAAAAAAATTAAATCACATGTAATGAGAAATACAATACAATTTTAAGAGATTAAAAAATACACCAATGAATGTATTCAACATTACTAATGTATTTACCATTACAATACAATATAAAAATTTTACATTAACAAACATAGGATTAATTACTAAACTGATTACATTACATTACAATACTTGCTACCAAACATGGCCTAAGTGTTAGAAATTGAAAATTGCATTCTCGTATTAATGGTAAAACAATTAAACTTATTATGGGAAATTTAAGTTTGATTTCCTTACAATTTAAGAGCCTCAGCATTTGTGCCATAATTTTGCTGGCTCAGATAGTCCTCTCTCCAAATCCACCCTGGAAACAGGTTTTTTCAGTAGCTCTTCACCAATGTGTACCAGTTTGTCCAGCTGTTTTTTTGTTGCTATATCAACTGAAGAATCTTTTCCGGAATTAATTTATACTCCTATCAATTTTTTATCAAGAAGAAATTGTTAGCATTATCTTAGAAAAAAAAATGTTAGTTAATGAATCTTATTAAACTAGAGAAATATTGACTAAAAATGAATTACTTGAATTCTCAAGTAGTTGTCTTCAGAATGAAGTGCTTGAAACACCACAGAGATGTGAAAATCAACCATTTCTGCACTTGCTTGGCTGAAAACATCTATTATGGGCACAGAACCACCATTAATCAACCAACCCAAAATGCCCCATTTGGCTGCCATTTTTGCATCATATTTCTGCTCACTCTTCGCAACGCCGGTGCCTATTGAGATTACTAGAAATCTCCCATAATCCATCGGCGTAATTGGGAAGAAATCAGGATTTTCCTCGAATATTTGTTTGGTCACTTGTGATATTGCCACCAATGCCTGACAAATACATTATAATTTACATATAAGCTATTTTTAAAATTAGCATTTTCTTTTTCTTCATTTCTTCAATGAATCATTAAATGTCATAACTAAGAAATTACCGGATTATTTGCAGCAACACCACCATCAATGAGATTAAATTCTTTAACATTTCCATTGGAATCTTGATTCTTGAAGTGGTGAGCAGGAAGGTAAGTTGGAGCCGCCGAAGTGCTGATGCATATGTCCGACAGTTTTGCATTTAAGCACGGTGACTTCTTTACCTGCACCAACTCAACTATATTATTTTCTACTTTCGTCAATGGGGAAAGAAAATTCAAAAAATAAAAGGTTGTTCTAATTCTGATAAAATGGAGGCTAACGGTTAGACAATTCAAAATCAAAATGGAGAAATTAAGGAGAGAAGCAAACCTCATAAGTAGAAAAAATAGTTGGCTGCATATGTTTGATATCAAAAGTAGGAATCACAATATTAGTCAAAGCCTGGTGCAGTCGAGCCTTTCCTAGTCTCTCCCTTATCTGTTGGTGCAGGTATTTTCCATCATATTTGGGTGATGTCAGTGACTTAAATATTTTCCTAATTGACCCAAAAATTCCCCTGCAAATTAATTTCAATTAAATTCTATTCAATTTCGGATCACAAAATGCCAATTGACTGCTACGTGTGTGTTTGTGATTTATAAACAGAACAGCTGACTAGAACAGTCAGAACAGAACAGCTGTGTTCTATTAGACAGCTATATTCCATCGATGATTGCCTTCTTTGAGGAAAGATTTTAGGTGAGTGGGTGAGATAAAAGTTCTTGATGTCTTTGGCAGCAAAGAGAGGACGATTTTCTTCATTTGGAGCAGTTAACATTGCAGTTATGAGACCACATCAAAGTAATCTGCAAGTCTTGCATCATCCCCATCAAGCTCCTGCTCCCAAGTATATAACCATATTATTAAGCTATACACATAATATAAAAACAAATAAAAGAAATATAATAAATTTGTACCTGAAGCTGTGCTTCAAGGTATGCAAGGATTATAGCAGGAATGATCCCTCTAATTCCACCTCCATCAATGCTGAGAACGGTGATCAAATTCCCATAAGTTGGTGGCTGAATTTGAAACGATGGTGGCTTTCTCTCCATCTTATACAAATATGTTTGCTGGTGAAGTAAGAAGAGAGACCTTGAGTTAGAAAAAACAAAGGAAATTAATTAATTATAAGCTCAAATTTCAGGTCTACGAGTTTTTTTAGTTTGCACAAGAAATAGGCATCATCAATGACCTATTTATAAATCAACAGCGAGCCAAAATAGTTGTATTTTACACGTAATTTAGTCTTAAAAGAAATACTCAAAATATTTTTCAAATGTGTAAGACTATATATCCCTGCATATTCAAAGAAAAAAAAATTCAATATATAATTATCCCACGACAGTTAATTAATTTGGAATTTTACTTAAATGATTAATTGATGACCCATTCAACTTAGTTTTATGTTCAAGGAACACTTTGTTTGGCACAGCGAATAAATAAAAAATAAATTAGCAGAGTAAAATATAGACATTAGTAATTTAACGTGATTCACCCAAAACGTTTGGTTTAACTGATCTGAGAAGGCCTATTTATAGGAAATATAAACGCGTATTTTACGCATTTGTTACGCGTAAACCACCTAGCATTTGTTGAAAAATTTCCAACCGCAGTTGCAATCTTTGAAAGAAAATTATTGCTGCAATTGTTGAATTTTCCTTTCATTTGACTTTTCAACTTCTACCATTTTTTTTTCTTTTTAAACATATGTGAGCCCCACCATGTGGAAGAAACCCACATCAAACACACTTGAAAGAATTATTGGTGTTGGTTGAATTATTGTAGCTTCAGGAATACTTCTCTCTCTCTATTTACAAAACTAAAGTATTGATTTAACTGATCTGATAAGACCTATTTATAGGAAATATAAACGCGTATTTTACGCATTTGTTACGCGTAAACCACCGGGCTTTTTTTAATTTTGGTATACTTTTAAAAAATATTTAGATAAATGGTGTTACAGTAAACAATTTTACAATTTTGGGGTGTTAAAAACCGGCACAAGTACGTGCCGGTTTTTGTCAGAGTGGGACCAGCCGGTCTGACCGGCTGGTGTGTCAGAAACCGGCACCTTTGTGTGCCGGTTTCTAACAAATTTTATTTTTTTTATTAAATATTTTGCCAGAAACCGGCACTTCTCACAGCCGGTTTCTGGCAATTATAATTTTTTTTTAATCAAAAGGCTGCAGCTCTTACGGAGCTGCAGCCTTTTGCAATTGCAAGTCACAACTGCAATTCACATTTGTGAATTGCAAAATTTCTTATTTTTTTTAATTAATTTTTTTATAATTATTCTTTTTATTTTCTTACCTTTGATATATTATTTTTTCACCTTTATTTTTTTCTTTATTATAATATTTTTTAATTTTATTTGAAAATTTTTTAAATAAAATATTAAAATAAAAATACAAGTTATACAATAATAATATTTGTTATTTTCTATTTTTGCATTAATATTTAGTTATTTACTTCTCGGATTCCCTTTTAAATAAATCCCATTTGTATAAAATGCAAGTTTCATTGATTTTTTTTTGTTCAAATAATCAAATTAAAATTGCAAATAAAATTAATTGTAATGCTATTAAATTAATATAGCTTAGCTCAATAAGTAAAATAATTAAAAAAAAAATCATATCTAATATTAGATAATGGCGTCGATTTGATTTTACCTATAGTCACCGACAAAAATTATAAACATGACAATAAAATTAACCAACAAATTAATTGTCTTGAATACTGACATTAACAAATTATATCAGTTTAAAAAATATTGTTTAATTTGTTATTATTCAAGACAATTAATTTTTTGGTTAATTTTATAATAAAGAAATATTGTTTAATGAAACTTGCATTTTATACAAATGGGATATATGCAAATAAATAGATTATTGTCTCTTTTAATATGACACAATGAATAACGATTTTTTTTTTATATATATAACAGAGATATGATAATAATTAATTATTACAATTATAAATATCATAAATAAGAAATAAATTTAAAATTTATACTTTTAATTGAGTGCTGCGAATAAATCAATATTTGTAATTATTTTCAAGCAATATTAAGTGAAGTTGAATAGCCTACAAAATTGAGGAAAAAATGTTAAAAAATATTGTTTAATGAAACTTGTATTTTATACAAATGGGATTTATTTAAAAGGAAATCCGAGAAGTAAATAACTAAATATTAATGCAAAAATAGAAAATAACAAATATTATTATTGTATAACTTGTATTTTTATTTTAATATTTTATTTAAAAATTTTCAAATAAAATTAAAAAATATTATAATAAAGAAAAAAATAAAGGTGAAAAAATAATATATCAAAGGTAATAAAATAAAAAGAATAATTATAAAAAAATTAATTAAAAAAAATAAGAAATTTTGCAATTCACAATTGCAATTCACATTGTGAATTGCAATTGTGACTTGCAATTGCAAAAGGCTGCAGCTCCGTAAGAGGGAGCTGCAGCCTTTTGATTAAAAAAAAATTATAATTGCCAGAAACCGGCTGTGAGAAGTGCCGGTTTCTGGCAAAATATTTAATAAAAAAAATAAAATTTGTTAGAAACCGGCACACAAAGGTGCCGGTTTCTGACACACCAGCCGGTCAGACCGGCTGGTCCCACTCTGATAAAAACCGGCACGTACTTGTGCCGGTTTTTAACACCCAAAAATTATAAAATTGTTTACTGTAACACCATTTATCTAAATATTTTTTAAAAGTACACCAAAATTAAAAAAAGCCCTAAACCACCTACCACTTTTTGAAAAATTTCCAGCCGTAGTTGCAATCTTTGAAAGAAAATTGTTGCTGCAATTGTTGAATTTTCCTTTCATTTGACTTTTCAACTTCTACTATTTTTTTTTTCTTTTCAAACATATGTGAGCCCCACCATGTGGAAGAAACCCACATCCAACACACTTGAAAGAATTATTGGTGTTGGTTAAATTATTGTAGCTTCAGGAAGATTTCCTTACTTTTGAATTCAGACGCTCAATCCAAATATATATGCGATGAGCATTAGGGGTGTGCAAATGGTCGGTTCGGTTCGGTTTTGGACCGAACCGAATAAACCGAAAATCGAAGTTTAAAAATTTTTAGGACCGAACCGAGAACCGAAATTTTTAGGACCGAAACCGAATAAACCGAAATAATTTCGGTCGGTTCGGTTCGGTCCAATCGGTTCTTCACAAATATAGGCTTTTTTTTTAGATTTTTAACTTATATGGATTTATAAATTAAATTAACTTATATTCAACAAAATAAAACCATTTAAAATAACTAAAAGGAAAAAAATACATAAATTTTTCATATTATTTTCCTAATAAATACTAAGCAAAATTATACTAAAAAAATATACATTAAAAATAAATACAACATAAATTTTTATTAATAATACATTTAATATATTTTAATTAAAAAAATATACATGTAAATAAATATAACTATAGTGTATATTTAGTTTTAGATTATATATATATATATATATATATATATATATATAAAATAGTGAGCTTAAAAAACTTCGGTCGGTTCGGTTCCTTAGGTTTTACAATCTTAAAAACCGAACCGAACCGAAATAACCAAAATTTAATTTCGGTTTAGAACCGAAAAAACCGAACCGAATAGACCAAAATGCATTCGGTTCGGTTCAATTTTCGGTTCCAGTTCGGTTTTGCACAGCCCTAATGAGCATAGTCGTTTTGGTTTTTACATGGTTGTTTACCTGGTGCTGTGATTATTATGAATCTTACACGAACCCATGTACGTATTGTGCAGCTTTTATATCATGATAGAGCAATGTTTAAATCAGCTCCAGCCATATCAATTACGTACCATCTCAATTACGTACCATCTATGTACGATTACAATTTTTTTATTATATATATATATATATATATATCGGTTATCAATTAATATGAGTCGCTAAATTAAATAAATTTTAAGTATAAGATTAATTAATTGACAAGTCCTCAATTATTAATTTTTGGATAATTAATTTATATCATTTGTTTTCCTTCAAAAATCAACAAAAGATAAGTAAAAAGGTTATTGTAGTTCAGTAGTTTCCAACTTTGATATAACTATAAGCAACAGCCTAGGATCAAATAGTGTTATGTATCTAATATCTATGAATACGGCATGATCTTGTAGGTTTAGTTTACTTGTATGCCTTCTACCCGACATCTTTAGCATGTCACATCAGCTTGCCTAATGTTTTTGCATTCATTTGAACACGGCAGCTCATATTTGAATCATATTTTAGAAACATTTGCAGTAAAAAAAAAACACACATGAACCATATATATATGCCAAGTAAATATCACATTATAAGAGATTGAAAAGGAAATTTTATACTGTAATAGTTATTTTTCTCTCGAATCTCTCATAAAGAGCTCACATATTATTAAAATTAATCATATACATACTAACTAAAATTATATTTAAATAATATATATTATTAAAAATACTGTGTCTTAAACTACACAAGAGATGAATTAAATTTGGAAGAAAACTCTTTCTCTCTCTGAGTTCCATAACCACCAATTTCTTAACCTAATTTTGGTGTTGCCGTCACTCTATTTTCAGGGTGCAGCCCCTCACCTCTCTTCTTTTATTTTGTTTTTTTCTATAATAATTTTCAAATCAGTATAAATCTGAATTTTTAATTTTATTCGTTACTTTTTTTTTATTTTTAGATTTTTTGTGTCTTTTGGTTGTGTTATTTGGTTCAATAAACTCAGATTTAAATTTTTTTGTGTTTATTTGGATTGTTGTGTGAGATCTGACAACTTTTGTATTTTATTTTTGTATTTTTGGTTTCAATAAATACAGATTTGTATAGACCTGAGTTATTTTTTATTTATGTTTGAATTTTTTTATTTTATTTTTTTGTTTCTATAATTTTGGAACTTTCTGTATTTTTATTTTCAAATTTTGATTTTTTTTCTATCAGATCTGAAATTTTTGTTTAAATTTATTTTTTTTAATTAAATTTGAATGGAATTTAAATTTTTATAATGAAAGTTTATCCTCCAAATTTGGAGGTTGTTGTCTTCTTTTATGAAAATTTGGTTGTCTTTATTTGTTGAAATTTTTATTTGAACAACAGATGGATTGAGTTTCCAGTTGAAAATCAGATTGCGCACCGCATGTTATTATTATCCACTGTTTTCGTCGAAAAAATTTAGAAATATAATCCAACAATTTCATTAATTTCATATATTTTATATATTTTTAAATTTTATAAATTTATTTGTACTTTACAGATATATTTTTAATTATATTAATGAAAATTTAATTTGCTTTATAAAAAAATACTATGTGTCTTGTCTCTTGTTAACATACCCGACTATCTTTTACTTGTCTCTCCAATAAAAAGAGACCTTAAATTTCAACTGAGACCCTTCATCATAGGCGCACCACTGATGGTATACCATTGAGCTAAGAATCAACACCATTTATAATAATCCAACCAATTTTCAAATAAATTTTTTTTACCATTTTAAAAATTTCTTTCAGCCACTTATACTTCCATCATCAAATATATTTGACACTCAACTTCTTTTCTAGTTAATTTTACCTTTAAAATTTTATTTATATGTTTTTCAAAACAGATAATTTATGTTTCTAAACTTATCGAAATAGATATAATTTATCACTTAAAGAAGATGGCATATGGTATTATATAATTGGTTATGATATGACACAACCAAATTTTCTTTTTATTTTAAAATTTTAAAGATAGAAAGAAAAATTAGCCACATTTTCTAACAAAATCAATAGTCCATTGGCAAAAAATAATCTTATAAGCCTTCTCAGGTTCTACAGCTTGAATTTCGAATATGGATAAGTTCATTTTTCCTAATGTCCTTCTGCCCAGAATAGAACCCAAGCTGATTGGTCTAGGCTTACTGCAGCCCAGTTCAGCAGAAATTAGGGGGCATTAAGCCCATACTATAAAAATATTGACCCATCATGAATCGTCGTAAAATATGCGGCATATTGTCCAGGAAAATTCCATGTTCAATCGCCGTACAAATAGCTTTAAGGCATCCCGCCATGGTTTTCTCTCTTCCTCCGATTTCACCTGCCCTCGTATACCAACTCATCCAAAAACCAACAAGAAAACCAACATCTTTAACCGACAATTATGCTCCCTTTCTGTTTCAGACCCCGAATACGCCGTCGTTTTCCCCTCCCTATCCCTCGCTCCTGTTCTTCTTCCTCGAAGAAGCCTACAGAACCACCTATCATTCTCAAAAATTCCCACCATGCCCCTCCCCAACCGCCCGTCCTCCACCAAATAACTACCCCTACAACCACCTCCAGCACTTCCTCTTCTCTCTTTCCTTACTCCGCTCTTGCTCTCTCCGGCGTCGTTTTATCTGCCGTTATAGCTTCCGTCTCTCTTCTCTCCTCAAATGATAGCCAATTGGATCCTAGTAATAACTCTAATCCTATCCGCGCTTCTATTGAACAAGCAATTCATAAATCGGATGAGTCTTTTAGGAGGGTTTTTTATCATGTCAGGCAAACGGGCGTTGCCGCGTCGGTTCTATGGCAGTCTTTGAGGTCTGTGCTTTCTTCTGCCAACCATGAAGTTAGGGTGGGGTTCGAGCTCCGTGTGGCGGCCTTGTTGGCTGACATTGCGGCCGCGAATGGGTCTCGGAGAGCTGCGCTGGTCGCAGCAGGCGGCGGAAAGGTGGTGGATTGGTTGCTGGAAACTGTTGCGATGGGTGGGGATGGGCTTGGCACCCAGGCTGAGGCAGCCAGGGCGCTGGCTTACCTGATTGCCGACCCAAATGTGTCTGCTGATGTGCTTGGCAGGCCTCGTGCTGTGCCTCTTTTGTTGCGTTTCATATTTTCTTGCCAGCCCAAAAAGAAGGTTAGTTATTGTGGTGCTTTGATCAATGAATAAATATGGGTTACTGTTTTGTGTACTTGCTTGTTTAAGAAAGCGATGTTTGCAGTTACTTATTCTTAAATGTTCCATCTTTAAGCATATTGTCAAATATAGATCATGCCAATCATGCCGCGATGAGCATTACAGGTTGAGAACCACGTATAGAATTTGGATCAGAGTTCGAAAATGTAATTGGTACAGAAAACAGGACATGGAGTTGCATTATTTTCTTCTTATCTTTTTGCTGGGTCATGCACTAGATAATTCAGTTTTACCTCCTGATCTTATTTTTGTCTTTGCTAGCTGTTTTTTTTTTTTTTTAATGCCATTGATAAAATGCATTTTTGTGGGAGCAGCATTCAAGACGTAGTTCATTCGATATTTCTGATTCTTTGAAAGGTAGGAGCATGCTTGTTGCTGCCGTCATGGATATCGTCACATCCAACTGCGAGAGTAGTTTAGAGAATTTCCATTTCGAGCCATCCTTGCCCGGAAATGCTGAAACAAGGGATATTGCTGCGGCCATTGAGGTCATTGAGGAAGGTGGCTTGCATTTGGATGGGCCACAGGAAAGCGATGATGATGACATTGGTGGAAAGGGGATGAAGGGCATTGGAATTAAAATCCTTGAAGGTACAACTGTTCTGGGGCTTGCAAGAAGCAGTGGGCAAGAAAAGTTGGAGCATTCTAGTTCCAGTGACATGGAAAAATTTAGTCAGGCTCCTAAAACCCTCAGCTTGCTTCAAAAGAAAGATAGTTCAGTGGCAGAGAATTTGTCTTCTGCTGTCGTTCCCGGTCTCTGGGATGATCTGCATTGTCAGCATGTCGCAGTTCCTTTTGCAGCATGGGCATTAGCCAATTGGGCAATGGCATCTGAGACCAATAGAACCCATATTCAGGAACTTGATCAAGATGGGCAAGCTGTAATGACTGCCTTAATGGCACCTGAGAGATCTGTGAAATGGCATGGAAGCTTAGTAGCCAGGTTTCTGTTAGAGGACCATAATTTGCCCTTAAATGATTCTGTTTCTGATTGGAGTTCTAGTCTCCTCACAACTGTTTCTCAGGCAAGTAAAAATGATGATATTCCTTTGGCCCGGGTGGCTCTATCTGCATTTTTGCTTTCTGTTGAGAGAAGCCCAGGGGCACAGAAGATAGTGATGGAAAAGGGCCTTGAGCTGATGAGAGACACAGCTAAGCAGACCACAAAACATAAGCAAGTGCAAGAAGCAATAGCAAGGGCTTTGGACTTAATTTCTACAAGGGACATGCATTTATCTCTTGAAGAGAGCCAAAAGTGGGCTGGAATTCTGCTTCCTTGGGTTTTTGGAAAAGTGCCCTCTGATACCATTCGGTCATCTGCAATAAAAATCCTTTCATGCATTCTTGAAGATCATGGACCATCTTCTGTACCCATTTCTCAAGGATGGTTAACCTTTCTGCTAAATGAAGTTCTAGTTTCCAGTAAGAATTTATCTAGTAAGGGAAATGCTCAGCCCAAAAGCGACAAAGTGAAGGTTTGTAAATATTTCTTGTTCCATCTAATGTTAAGATTATTCTGTGTCCAAAAGTTTAACCTGGTTTGACCATTTAGTTTTATACATTGGCATATGCAACTAGAATTTTCTTTTATCATCCCCATGGCTGTCTTTTATTTCAGCAAAAATGTCTAGAGTGTAGTTTTATCAATCCAAATTTTATAGTTCGATTTACAGGACTGATAACTTTTGCAGACTCAAATCGATCAATCGAACATCCTTTTAGCCACACAGACTGCAAATCAGTTGGCCGGTGCTGTTGTAAACCTATCATGGAATCAGCTGGGTGCTGCCACTGATTCTGTTGATACATTTCCACTGGCAGATTTTCTTTCCCTGGAACCTTTTACCGGACCGTTCCAAAACTTAAGGAAAGAAGTTAAGAAAGAAGTAACATCTAAATTTAACGTGGCAGATTCTGCTTCAGCAACTCTTAAGGGGATCAAAGCACTGACTGAACTTTGTACTGGCGACTCTGCATGTCAAGAAAAAATAGCTGAACTTGGGGTCTTGTGCTTACTGAGGCGCTTTTTGCTATGTGATGATTATGAAAGATTGTCAGCAATGGAAGCTTATGATGCATCTAGAGCTCTTGAGGCACAGGAGTGGGTTCCCAATGCCACTGGTGAAAAGCCTAGTGCTACTGCTAATGATTCATCTAGTGTTCGAGTTCCACCTACAGCTCACATTCGTAGGCATGCAGCTAGGCTGTTAACTGTCCTCTCTCGTCTTCCTAAAGCCCAGAAGGCCATTCTAGCAGATAAAATTTGGTGTAAATGGCTTGAGGATTGTGCCGATGGGAAGATTCCAGGTTGTAATGATGGCAAAATACAAAGTTATGCTAGGGCAACACTTTTAAATGTCTTTTGCTGTCACCATGCTGGCAGAGATTCTGCAAACAGTAATGTTCCTGAGAATGGAGGTGCAAACAGTAGAAGGAATTGTCCTAGATATGATGACATGATATTTTTTATTAATCCCGAGTTACCCCATTGGAAGCGCTGCGAGAATATGGGTAGTAAGACAATTGAGGGTTTGTCTGAGGGTGATCCTACGAATGGTGATAGTTCTTCCATGACCATAAGTTCAAATGGCAGAGAATGTTCGGATTCTGTCAATGGATCCCATAGCAGCTCTGAATTAGGGTCTCCTCAGCTAGATGTTGTTTTTGTTCATGGCTTGCGTGGTGGGCCTTATAAGACTTGGCGCTTATCCGAGAACAAAGCCTCAACTAAATCTGGCTTGGTGGAGAAGATTGATGAGGAAGCTGGGAAGCTAGGAACATTTTGGCCTGCTGAATGGCTATCAGGTGATTTGCCTCAAGTGCGCATGTTTTCACTCAAATACAAGGTTTGGCTCCTTATAGATGCTTGTTTACAAACTTCTTGATACGGTCGAAGTTTGTTATTGTCATTGATTGCTTCTTAAAATTTGATTGCATTTATTGGCAGCTCTAATCATTATATGTTTTTTGAGGTGCCTCTTGGTTTATCCCTCATTGTCTTACTTGACTGTTTGATGCAGACTAATCTCACACAATGGTCTGGGGCTACCCTGCCTCTTCAGGTACATTTTGGTTGTTAATTTAGTGTTTGACTTCCAGATTTAATTTGTTTTGCTGATTTATTTTGAAGATGGAAAACCTCTGTTTTTCACAATGTGCTAATGACTTCAAAGTTCAAACTATTATTTACATATTGTAGATCAATATGCCATTTTGACCCAGCAAATGATTATACTCTCAGGCTTGCGCCTAGGATTTAAACAGCTTGCATCCCAAAGGAAATAGTCTTTTCCTTGAAAACGTGTTCTTCAGTTTCATCATTTGCTTTTCTGGTGATCCAATGCTGTAAATATCACACTCTTTCTTCTATTATAGCATAACTCGTGACAGCATTGAAATGTAGGAAGTCAGCTCAAAACTGTTAGAGAAGCTTGTTACTGCAGGCATTGGGAATCGACCTGTGGTGTTTGTGACTCACAGGTAAGTGATTATTCGTGTTCCTGTGTAAATAATGTTAATGAATTGGATCTTGCTATTTGTTACAAATTTATAATTTTGTTGCTTTTTGTTGTTTCTTTGTTTTGTTATGTATCACTATATGAAACAAGCTTTTTGGAGATGATCAAGTGTTTTTTTGTGTCTATTTACCTATTGTTGGCATATACGCCATGGATCATTGACCCCAAGAACTGGGGATTAGCGCTCGGAGTTTTCCTTTTTGTTGTTTATGTGCTCCTACTTACATGCTTGTATTCCTCAGAACTGTGTTGGTTATATTGTACTTAAAGAAATTTAACTTGGCTGATTTCCATTTTCAATTGATGCTACTGGACTATGATAAGAGAGAAGATTCTCATTAGTTTTATGTAGCTCCTTATGATTACATGTCTAATTCGTTCCTTTCATTTGCGTGAGTACATTATGATGTTTTTTCTATTGTTTGCAGTATGGGAGGCCTGGTTGTTAAGCAGATACTGCATAAAGCAAGGGCAGAAAAAATTAATAACCTTGTGAACAACACTGTTGGAATTGTAAGCTCCACTTGATGTCTTAATTTGACCTTAAATTGCTATTATATTTTTTCTCTTGTCTTGAACTGTTGGATTGTTTAATTTTATATTTTTGCTCTGATTGTAGGTCTTCTATAGCTGCCCACACTTTGGGAGCAAATTAGCAGACATGCCTTGGCGAATGGGCCTTGTGTTTCGCCCTGCTCCAACTGTGAGTCCGCATTTTAATACATGATTGTTTGTTTCAGAACCAGTTACAGTAGTTACTATGAACTGATTGATGCTCATAGCAGTTCGTATTTACTTGTATGCAGATAGGTGAATTAAGAAGTGGGTCTCCTAGATTGATTGAGCTTAATGACTTCATCCGTCAACTTCACAAGAGAAAACTGGTTGAAGTCCTTAGCTTTTGTGAGGTGAATTTATGTAGACTTGAAATTCGATGCATATGCACTCTCTTTCTCTCTCTATCTCTCTCTCTCTCTCTCTCTAAATCTTGTGAAACTGACTTTGCAGACCAAGGTAACTCCAATTGTTGAAGGGTATGGAGGTTGGGCCCTCAGGGTGGAAATCGTGCCAATTGAATCAGCATACCCTGGATATGGTGAACTTGTTGTAAGTCTATGTTTCTGTTGAACATTGTGTGAATAATGCTTTACTGGATAAATGGCGGATGGTTTTGGTTGTCAAATTAATAAGTGCTTGTTTGGAGTTTTTACTTTGTCCAAAATATTTAGTCTTTACCATCCCTTGTAAGATTTTCATCAATCACTGCTCATCTTTTCTCTTCCATTTTTGTATCAGGTGTTAGAGTCAACAGATCATATAAATTCTTGCAAGCCAATCAACCGCAATGATCCTTCCTATACAGAGACATTAGAGTTTTTGCGTAAGCTAAAAGACCGATATTCGGCAGGAAATGCTTCACTATGATCTTTATGCGTGAAAACCTGGTCGGAGTAAGTTAGAAATCAGATTACTAACCTAATCAGATGAAGCTGAAGGATTCTGTTCCTCATCAACCATTATACACTGACGACCCCCATAAAATATTCTTTTTTGTACATAAAATGTCTGCACTGTTAGTCTTTCTCATGTATACGCACATTTGTAAATAGGCCTATTGTTGTATATACTCAATGAGGAACAAAAGTATCGTATATTCAAAGTTAGAGTTTATCCAGCAAATTGTTTTTGATCAATTTTTAAGTGAAGAATTAAATGTACTTTCTCTTACAAAGAATTGTAGAATTCCTCAAGTTGTAGTGTATGATGGCGGATAAAATCATATATTCGAAGCAGCCTCTGCTTTTCTCCCTATAAGCCCAAAAGTAATTGAAGGGCATTTTTTCGTTATAGGCCGAAGGTATTGAATGGCACGGTTTAAGATCCTTTTAATTATAGGCCCAATTTCAGTGGGCAATTATTGTGAGGTGAATTGGGCTTGAAACCTGCTTGATAAACTGCATCGAAACTAACAATTGATAATTGTATTGTTGGTCTGAAGAGCAAGGGTAAAACTAAAACCTCTCATTATCATCATCTAGCAGAACCAGAACCAGAAGCTGAGGCGACTCTTCATCCAAAAAAGAGTTCCAAGAGACTCCATACTGGTTTAAAAAGAGTGGATATTGAATCAGAGCATCTAAGGTAGCAATGTGTTTGTTCTCTTTAACATCATCAATGTCACCTTCTAAAGCGCCATTGATAGAATATCTTGTCTGTAATTCTTTTTTGGTTTCGCCTCAATTAAAACTCATAATCCCCACTAACAAGCTGATAAGAACAGGAATTGCAGCAAAACAACCCTTTATCATTTGTTGCTCCAATTCTAATTCTTCGTTTTCAACCACATCCGTTCCACCAAATTTGAATCCTCCAGTTATTAAAAAGAGAAAGAGGTACAGGAAGCTTTACCCAGGAGAGAGAAAGGGTATTACTGAAGAAATGAGATTTGTTGCCATGAGACTTCGCAATATTAAAGGAAAATACACCCATAAGTCTACCAGCAGCAATGATGAAGATGAAGAACCCCAAAATTTGCAAAATGATAATGGATTAGGGAAAGAACCAGAAGAAGAAAACGATGAGGAAAGCTGGGTGCCTAGTATGGAGGGGTTCGTTCAGTACTTGGTTGATAACAAACTTGTTTTCGACACTATCGAGCGTATTGTTGATAAATCTGATGATGTTTCATGTGAGTTTGTTGCGCGTCTTCTTTTACCGAAGTTTTTGCCTTTAGATTGTTCCCTTCTTGATTGCTATATCCTTTTAGATGGGAATTGTTTCTAATGTAGTATTAGCCATTTGTGTTGGAAAACGGCATTGAAATTATGTTTGATAATTAACCAACGTAGTTAATCATTGCCTGATGTGAATTTTTTATGCTACCTGAGGAGGATGATATTAATAATTGCTTGAATGACTTGACTGTTGTGATCCAATGAAAGATCGATGCTTGCTTAATCCTGCAAGAATTTGATGGCTTTTTTCATGTTCAGATGCTTATTTTAGAGGAACTGGATTGGAACGATCAGAGGGTCTGGCAAAAGATCTTGAGTGGTTTAGCCTACAAGATGTTATGATTCTAGAACCTAGTAGTCCTGGAGTTGCTTATGCCAAGTATTTGGAGGAGCTTGCAGAGAAGAGTGCGCCCTTGTTCCTGTGCCATTTCTACAATATATACTTTTCACATATAGCAGGTGGTCAAGTGATAGCAAAGCAGGTTTGTCAGTGTTTCCATGTTCTCTGCCAGTTATATACTTCATTCTCCTCATTAAACAAATAATTATAAGATTTTTACATTTGAGCATTTCAGCCTTGAGGAAAACCATGTTTACGTTTGGAGCTTGGAGCAGTTTTTATTTCTCTGTCCTGTGCAAAACATCTCATAAGGATGTCGTTTATCTTTTACATTTTCAAAATCCTAGGATAATAGCATGTAGCAAACTGCCATAAAGATAGTATTGCATGAACCTCCTTTTAAGTTGATTATGCCCCTTTGACATGTAGAATAAAAGATTACATTTTGGAGACAAATGAGCTGCTTCCATAAAAGTTACAATTCAGTGATGCGTATGACCTTTGCTGCAAACGTGATATTTGGTCTTTTATATGAGTTTGGCTTCAGATTCTGTTTTGTTCCCATGATACTTGATTGAAAACTGAAGCAAGGATGAAATTTGTGTGAAAATGGGAAACTAGATGAAAACATGAATTTTTTGGTGAGATAGCCTTTAAATGTAGGATGGTTGAAACAAAATTGCAGTTCGTTTGGACAGGCATGGAATAGATGCATGGAGATGGGCTTTATTATGTAGTGATCAATGGAATATGCAAGGTTAACTTAGGGACACGTAGTGATAAATGCATGGCTATTTTAGTTTCTTCGTAGTTCCTTCCAAATTTAAATCTCATTGACCCTTGTTTCCTCATCTCTTTGTTAGTTCCGTGAATCAGATTTCTTTTACTTCATCTAGCTGCTTTTGATCTTCGGCTGGTTTTGTTTCCACCTGTTGAGACTTGAGACAATAATTAGGCTTTATAATATATATTTTTTAATGGTTTATTGGTTTTAGGTGTCAGAGAAACTCTTAGAGGGGAGAGATCTAGAATTCTACAGGTGGGAGGGAGATGTCCAAGAATCATTGAAGGGCACACGTGAAAAACTAAATACACTTGGAGAGGTTGATTGCCAGAGACTAGTATATTTTGTTTGATTTGCATTAGCTTTAATTGGGACTTATCTATTCATTCTTTCCAATTCTGACAATGCAGCATTGGTCTCGAGGTGTGAAAAACAAATGCTTAAAAGAAGCAGCAAAGTCATTCAAATATTTAGGACAGATAGTCCGGTCGATCATCTTATGAATCAAAGACATTTCCAGATTCATCAAATTTCTTGGTGAGGCTGCACCTCCTTTCTGCATTTTTTGTTCATATCTTCTATTATTATCATATTATTATTAATAAGATGTCTATGCGTATAGCACATTTCTTCATTTCTTTTTTCACATTGATTTTCAATCTAAAGATATGACTGATTCTAATTCCCTCTGCTCGGTGTATTATATGCAGAAAGAAAGAGATATTTTAGAATTCTCTCCTGTTGAAAATGTACTTCCCTAGTTAAGCAGCCATCAAACAGCTGGCATTGTCTCACAAGCGTTGAATGAATCTTATTCTCTTTAAACATGCTACCAGGCTCCATCTTAATGCACTACTGGGATGGATTATTCTTCCTGTCAACAAAACCATTTAGTTGCTCAAATTATACTGATTTTCCTGTAAACTGAGTTTTTGTTTGAAGATGGATCATCACGGATTAATATCCATTGTGTATAGCAATGTTCCAGTTCTGGCCAGCTTAATGCCTCTCTTTTTATGTGGATTATGAGAATAATCAGGATCAAAAATCAAGGAATGGCAGGACCACTTATTTCTTGGCATCAAGCATCTAAATAATTGATCAGCGGTGATTGTTCTAACCAATATGAACAATTTTAGCATGTGAAGCACTACTTGTTTCTGAGACTTATTGACTGGTTGATCCTCCTCTCACTCTCACATAGCTCTCTCTGGAGCTGTCTTGAGAACCTAGTGAATTGATTTATGTAAGAAGGCAGCATTTGTTTATGATCCTCTGGTTGGGGTTCGATCTATTCTGGTTCTACAGGTATATAGATGGTTCCGTTTGAGGGACTATGAATAACAAAACAGGGTTAATTTGTTAGAAATGAATGTACTTAGTTGATATATATTCATTTATGAGAGTACCTCCTTTTGACCACATTGATCATCTCCAATTCCATAAAAGTTCAAGTGACAAATATTATCACCTTCCTGCTGCTGACGCAACTGGCAAATTGAGCCATATTTTTGGACATTGAAAACTTCCGTTTATCAGAAGAGATCAACGCTTATTGCTCGGCAAGAATATTCTCCAACTTAACTATAAGAGAACAAAGTAAATCAAAACAAAGTAATGCTATTAAAATTATAATTGTAGCAAAACATCTTAAAAAGGGTTACTCATTAGTGGCAGGCACGTCTTGTTCTTTATGTCATCTTTAATTTTTTAATACTTTTTCAGGTTGTCTTTTCCAAATATTATATTTTATCTTCAAATTATTAAGGGATAAAGGTTCTTTTACCTTTAAACTATTAAAAATAGGTAAAAATATTCTCATATTTTTTTAGTCGGTTTTTACTTTTAAATTCAATTTTATGATTAGAAAATATTCTTATAATGAACAAAAAATTCAGCTGACGTATTAATTTTATATGGATTTTTTTCACTCAAACTATGAAAAATAGTGTAAAAATGCTCTCAAATTTTATTTTGATCGATTTTTATCCCTGCATGAATTGATACGTGTTGACACGTGATTGTCTGCCGTTAACTCTATTTATTAGCTGGACTTTCAATTCAAAATGAGGGTATTTTCTATTCATTTAAGTATTTTTTAGAGTAAAAATTGGAAAAAAAAAATTAAAGGTATTTTCACTCCAGAGAAAAAAAATAACCTTATTCCAATTATTAATTAACATGTACATACATAGCAAGCCTGGTCTATAGTCGGTTTGGCACAAAAGTCAAAATCTAGACCCCGCGAAATGTCTTCATCTCATGAAAATTTAGTCAATATGATTATAGTTGTAGAAAAATTATAGCTAATTAATTTAACACACACTAAAGATACACAACAAATTAAAATTAACAATAAACACTGTAAGAGTTTCAAGTAAAGCAACAATAACAATAAAATCAAGAAAAATGTTTAAAATATTGAAGCACGCAGATTTGCACGTTGAGAATTAAGAAAAATAAAAGAGAAAAATTAGGCAATTATGATAGAAAAATCTGGCCATTAACATATACATTCCTATTGTTTAGGAATTACTCTTTTACTTATTCAAAATAAAATTTTTAATCAGCAAAAACTCTAACATATAGGATCTGAAAATTTTACTTGTTTGTCAATTTCATTGCCCAAAAAGATGTTGTCTATTTAAACACAATAATCTTCTTTAAGTATATAGAAAATCCATGCATAGTTTATTACATTAAAGGAGCTTTTCAGAAAATTCCATTTATGAATTTCTTTATTCATAAACAAAGTGGAAAACAATTATAAAGATAAATACATCATTTTGTTGAAAAAGAAGTTTGATTGATAGTGTTGAAATTTTGGCTCATTATTTTTCCAAAAAAGTGTATCTGAAGAAAAACGCGTTGCAGGCATTCTATATAAAATAAAACAAAGAGTGGCCAATGCCAGCGTGTGGAATTTAAAAATCATGTCTTTTTCTAGAGAAAAACACTTAAATTTGAGTTCCAAAACTTTCCTAGAAAAATCCATCAGAAATTTATTGAAGGAGGAGGAGAAAGAAGAGGGAAGACTGTAAGTACATGTCATTCTTATGTGTTTTTTTGTCTATTTATTTTCTTTCTTTAAGGATATCTGTTTCTTCAACAAGGTATGTATGTTAATTTAATTTTATATACATATCTCCTTATAAATAAAGTTTATCGGTTTATATATATATATATATATATATATATTGCCAATTTTGTTGTGCAAGTCAGTGCAAAAAGAACTAATTTTGATTTGTTAATGAATAAAAATGCAAGCTTTTGATCTGATCTTCCTAGGTCAGCATTATATGCTCTGACCATTTTTATTGCCTTATTTTTCTGAATAGGATCTAACTGTATAGAAATCCAAATCTCTTGACACCTTCCGGTTGATTCTTCTTTGCTTTCAAGCTCTATTTTCATGGAGTGTTACACATATGGAATCCACAGTATGATCATCTCTCTTTTTATATATATATAATTTAATTTAATCTTTGAACTCTTAACAGATTCATAATTATCTTGAAAACTTTTCCAATTTCAGGATTCATTAAAGGCTCCTAAGAGATCTCCATTAGTATCAAGACTGTTGGTGTTAACCCTTGGGATGGTGTGTGGGGTTTATATTTGCTCTATATGTTTAAAGCAAATAGGACCCAATGCAACAGCCAGATTCTTGAATTTTGAAGTATTTTATCCACAATGTAATACTTCTGATATAGAACCATCGGAACTTCCTTTCGTGCATTATCCAAAACCTGTAACATTTAGAAGGTAACAATTAATTAATTTCTATTTTAATTATGTAAAATCCAGGTTCATGTTTCTGTTTTCTTTTGATATATGTTTCCAGGGAGGAATGTCGGTGCAATCCTGTAAGATACTTTGCCATATTATCGATGCAGAGATCAGGAAGTGGATGGTTTGAGACATTGCTGAATAGTCACGTTAATGTGAGCTCTAATGGAGAAATCTTTGGGAAGAGAGATAGGAGAGCTAATGTTTCTGCAATTGTCAAGACATTGGATCAAGTTTACAATCTTGATTGGTTCACTAGTGCTTCAAAGAATGAGTGCAATGCTGCTGTTGGGTTTAAATGGATGCTTAATCAGGCAAGTACTATACTAAAATTCCACACCAAAACTATAGCTAATGTTCTATCATGCCAAAATTGAAATTGCTATGAATTCTTGCAATTATTTGATTATGCCCAAATGATATCTTGTATGCTCAAGCAGACTTATCAGGCTAAAACATATCACATTCTTAATAAATGACCATGAGATCTCAAGTTTTGAGTCTTTCTCGGACTCTTTAAAAAAATCTTTAACGTGTTATTTTTTATAAAAAAAAAAGGAAAAAGAAAATTATATATCGACTTGGTCGATTGTGCACTATATTTCCAAGCCTAGCCCACTAATAAATGTACTTACAGTATATTTATCGAGCTGTAGGGTCAGACTTGTATACAAACATGCTTCTAATGAACTGAGCAAATACCCAAACTCATGATCAGATCAATTTCAACCATAGTCCTCTCATTGCAAGTTTGAATTTAGTTAGTCTTATGAGGTAATGAAATATTGCAGGGGGTGATGGAGCATCACAAAGGTATAGTAGAATACTTTAATGAGAAAGGAGTTCATGCAATTTTTCTCTTCAGGAGGAATTTGCTTCGCAGGATGATATCTGTGCTTGCAAATGCCTATGACAAAAGCAATAAACCACTCAACGGAACCCATAAGTCTCATGTTCATTCGCCAGCAGAGGTTAAATTAATCAAACAAGTCTGCTTCTCTTTCTTTCTCAGTAAATCTCTCTTGGGCTATATAAGCTCTAATCTCAATATTTATAAACACTTCAGGCCAAAGTACTAGCAAAACACAAGCCAAATTTAAATGCTTCAACACTTGTAGCTGAACTGAAGCACGTAGACGACAGAGCTGCTAGAGCAATAGGGTACTTCAAGACCACTCGCCACATTGTTGTTTACTATGAAGATGTTGTCGGTAACCAAACAGTAAGGCTTTTGTTTTCCTAGTTCTAACTTTTTATGTGAATATGGGGATTGGTTGTCCAGGTTTAGTAACAAAATTGCGGGAATTTTGCGTGCAGAAATTGAAAGAAGTTGAGGATTTTCTAAGGTTACCATATAGAGAACTAAGCAGCCGTCAGGTTAAGATTCACAGAGGGGATTTATCAAATCAAATTGAGAATTGGGATGAAGTCAATAAAGTATTGAATGGAACAAAGTATGAAAGCTTTCTTCATTCAGATTATCAAATGTAAATTTTAGCAATACATAGAATTTGATTTTGAATAACATACAGTTTTGGTTTCGGAATACACAGATGTGAACTTGAATTTGATTAATTTTATGTCTTATTGTAAGTTAAATTGCTATATTTCCAAAAGCAAAGGAGTAATTACAAATGATTAAAGAAAGACAAAAAAATAAACTATGTATTTATTTGTATTTTCATATTAACATATTTAAATAATAAGATTATTTTATTTATCAATATTATCATTAGTAGTAGTTTTACAGAATATCTGCGATTGGAACATATTACATCATCACTCTAGCAGTCATATTTACATTAATTTTTTTTTTTTTTTTCATTAGATACATAGTTTATGTTTGAATGGGAGGAGAGGAGGGGAACAGTGTTTCTCCTAAATTTATGCTGTCAAAAGAAGGCCGAACTCGATCCAGTACCAAAATGGGTTGCATCAAATTGGTTATAAACCCAAAAAGGTAGTTTGATAATAATTTGAAATTGTCCATAAATACAGTTTAAACTCTTCTTTGCATTTATGATTCTTACTCTAAATTTGAGTCTATTTTTTTCTTTTTCTTTTTTTAATTTAATAGAGGGAAATTTCAAACCTAAAACCTCCTATATATATTAAAAATGAAACCTACTAATACATTAAGACCAGCAGTAAAGTTCGTATTAAGGTGAACTTCTTACATCCATTTTCCTGGTGCATTTTGATAAAGGCCAGAAGAAATATACAGCCATTTTAATGGACAATTTTTCTCCCAATAATTAATTCGCTTCCAATATCACAATTCGGCCATTTTCAGTTACAGTTAGGCCCTCCATGTCACATCTACACCAAAGTACCTTATAGATGTGATTAATCACCAGTCAGGCCTTATTTTCTCACTTTGCCAAGAAATATATCTAAATTGCTGTCCTAAATATGCATGGGAATTGCGTGGAAGCCAACAAATATTGCACATCTGAAACTATTTCATCTACATAACAAATCAAGAATTTAAATCAAATATTTGGAGATTACTTTCTGAACTAATTGCCTTTCTTTCTTGCTTGCTTTCTTTACCCCCCTCACTCCCTAATTGATCACATTACAACTAAACTATGTTACAAATTTGAGCAGCTTGATCAGCGAGCAACTGAATCATTAGTTGCTCCACTATCTGCCTTCGTTGTTCTTTTGATAACAAAGCGATCGACTATTTTGACAGCATTTAGAGGGTCTTGCTGAGAAGTAAGCGCTCGCCATTTACTAGGAAATCTTCGATGGTGACTCATCTGCTGCTGCTGCTTTGGTTCTGCATCCCAATGGGAATCCAGTTTCCATTGCTTTGGAATCTGCAGATCACATTGAATCAATACATACCGATACCACTTACTAGAACAATTGTTTTGATAGAAACTAAACCCTTTTTCCAAATGTAGATCCGTACTAAGAAAATTGCAATTGCCAGTGCTCCTAGTCAATATGCCTTGCATTTATAAACCACTTTGCTATGACACTGCATATCAACTGGCATGCATCCATTCAAGTAATATACATGATAGTGTTTAATGTCTCATTTCACATAAATGCATTTCAGCCTATATTTTAACTGCAAGAAAACATTAAGATACTGATCAATTTACTACTTGACAGTAAAGGCACTAAATATTGTTCTATTTCTCTTTATTTTTAACAAAAACAAGAATTCATTGTCATTTAAATTTAAATGATGATCATTTAAGGAAGAGGCACAAAAATGATATAATTAGGATGAAAAAGGGGGGATCCTATAATATGCCTCATCTTGTTACGTATACACTAATCTAGAATTTGGCATTGACAACCAAATGGCTTTAGTTGCTGTCAAGGGGTGTGTGTGTGTGTGTGGTGAAGAAAAGAAATCTTTATTTTGAACTAAATAAATGATTTAAAAAAATAAGCAGTGACAGGTCCGATTGCATCCAAATAATCAAAGTACCAATTCTTTACCAATGGAAGACAACAACATTGATGTCTTACCTTATCGACTGCCAGGGTGAAAACTTCTAGATCACCATCCTCTTTAATGTGGAATCGTGTAAAGGCCTTGTAGTTAGCAATTCGAAGTGAGGAGAATGCTTCATCAAAGTGTAGGTGAAACCAATTGATGCAAATATACAAGTAACTTCCAAAAATCAAAGAAACAACAGGTGTTGAAAAAACCCAGAAGTAGAGGAAGACAGAAGCATAATAGATAATAGCACCCCCTCTTGACAGCGACTTAATCCCTCCCTTGCAAATATTACTCCGTGTGACAGACATGACCTGATAATTTTTTCTCTAATGAATACTGTAACAACAAGAAGCAGCAATATCATATTTCTGTAAATATAGGACTTTATTACCTCAGGAACATCAAAGGCAGACATGAGATATTTTATGCATGCCGGATAAAGGCCAAATGTCCATTGTTCTATACGAGTTCGAAGCCCAGTAGGATCTGGAAAGTGCTCACTTTCCACTTGTCTGTACCACTGGTACAATGTGTGATAGCCTGAAAATTGTGATCAACAAACACATTGTTCAAACATTCATCAAATAATTCCAAGAGCACTATATCCAAATCAAGCATAAATAATCACCTCATCTACAATATGAGAGAGGAAACTGCTTAAATAGTTGTAAAAGTTACAACAAATCCAAATTTAACTCAAGCTGAATAAATCAATAGAAAAGTTAAAATCCAAATTTCACTCTAGCTGTTTTCAGTTGAAAGCCATAAATAGTGGGAAAGCACAAACTAATTGGAAAAGAAAGTAACTTGCCTGAAGTTGCAAGCAGGTTATGCCTGATGCATGTCTCAACACCCAGTTCCAGGAGTAACATAAGAATAAGAGCTGCTGCCAGGTGTGAAGAAACATGAAGAATCCCAATAATTGCCCGTTTCTTCCTGGAAACTTTTGGCGGGACAAATGCAACAGCTACAACTAGCAATGCCACAACACCCACCAATGATACATAAGAATGTTCCAGCACATGCATAAAAACATTCCACACTGTGCCAAAGAAACTCCTCAAGTGTCCAGAAAATGTATCAGCTTGCAAGATATGGTCGAGCTTACACTAGAAACAAAGGGAACAAACTCAAGTCAACCATCAGCAGCATAATAAAATCAAAGCTTGTAATGTAAGAAAATGGCATATCCCTTTGCTCCACTATGGTAAAATAGTAAGACAATTTCACATCTGATTTATGGTCTCAGAGGTGCACGCTAACTCATGCCTGAAAGGTGGACAACTGGAAGAAATCCTAATAAACAGCTTACTCTGCCCTGAGTCCTAACACTTCTAAGAATACAAAAATGAAATGCTTCGTAATATCTCTGATCTTGAAGTAGAGAAAACCTAAAGTTGGGCAAGTATAATGGATATGAATAATACAACAAAACAGGTCTCACCTGTGGGAATAAAGAAAAGCTCATCACAAAGTATATAAAGCCACCAATGATATCAAATTGCCAGTTCTTCTTTCTAAACTTCAAAATATTTCCCAATGCAATCTGCAAAAGGGAGCCAATAACACTAACAACTGGTAGGATCAATAGAAATACAGGGAACATTAAAACAAAATTAAAAATTACCCTGCTGGAATCATCTAAAGAAGGATAAGCAGCCCTCATCTCATACTTAGCTCCATAGAGTTCTTTAAAATCACTAAAGACATGGGTAGGATGTAGAAATGCACCACCACAACCATTTACAAGTAGATGTTGCACATGAACAGACCCACCAGAAGGAACATATGAATGACGCATATAATGATGCAAGTCCCCAGCAATTCTGAGCTTGCACCTTCCTTTCAAATAATCACATATCAAGTGTGACACATTCTTGCCAGAAACACCATTCCAGTATGAATCAAGCAGCCAATTCGGTTCATGTGTCATAATGATCACCGAGTCATTTTCTCCCACCTGCATGGAAGATTATGGCTCATCACTCACCAAAAAGGAAAGTAGAAACATAGGCTGCTACTAGGAGTTACCCAGGAAGTTCCTAATAATGCAAAAGAATAAGACATGGCTGTTTCAAAGTCCAGTTCAACAAGACAAGGTCATATATAACAAAAAGGAACTCATCAGCAGAATGACAATCTAACAATGAATACTCTACAATGAGTAGAATGTTATCTGATGAAAGCATTTCCACATTAGCATGTTGTCTGAGGAAACGTTTTCCCATTAGCAATTTAGGTATGACAAAGGTGATGACACAATGATGTGATTTTTTAAGCTATGAATTACTACAGCAATATGCCAAACATAAATCATGCTAAAAGAATTCAATAAACATATTGCTCAGGACATTCATGCCTTAAATAAGGTTCTACACAATGATCAACAACAGGCTGTCTCAAGAATAATAATACATCATTAAAGGCTGCAAATTCGTCAACTATTTTCCATGTTGCTTGTTAGAACCAGCAAATATGTTCAACGCATGTATAAAGGCCCATTCCTAAAGTTTAGACAACTGTAAGCATAAACATCAAATTAAGACATTTATTCCAAGATCAAGTAGCAGAGAATTTCCCCTCCCAGTCAGCAAAACAAAGTGCATAACGATGTGAAGAAAAAAATAAAAAACTTAAATAAGTCCAAAAAAACCAAAAACATGTTCCAAGTTTTTCACATATCATATACCATGATATTCCCCCTACAAGAACATCAGATCAATTTTTGTTTCTAACATGAGATATTTAACACAATTAATGGACATGCCACCTTGTACATCCTCACTGGCATACAGTCATATCTAGGATTGAAATAGAGTGCATGGATAATCTTAACTGCTCATGAAATTAATTATGAAAAAGTACCTTCTCCTTTATTAGTTGTGAAAAGAATTTGAACTGGTACACATCAATATCATTATGGAGGGCTAGATCAAGACCAAAAACCCACCATCGCTTAGGAAGTTGCAAGGCAAAATAACTCTTTTTCTGGGGCATAAACCACCCACCCAACCAGCTCTTGTGACATATATACCTCATGAAAGTATTAAGTCCATCAAACCAATCTGTAGTGTCAGAAAAGAAAATCCCTTTTAATGGAGAAATCATATTCTATCAACATAACAAATAATACTGATTCACCATATCTGAAGACCACGGAAATAAATACATGACTGAAGACAATTTGTAAGCCAATGCTTCTTTTACACATGAAAAAAATTTATATAGGAGATTCAGTATAAAAACAAAACCAACCATGGTTTCCAGGAATAACAAAACACTGAGGTCCATCATATTGCTTCAGTTCAGAAAGCCAAACAGGCAGCTCAGGCTTGTTTACAGCTATATGCTCCTCTTTGTACCATGACGGGGGCTGCAGTGCATATTCAAAAGGGCGAAAAAGCCGCTTCTCATATGTGAATGCTGATGGATTGGGATATCTACAGCAAAACCACAACTGTCCATTAACTAATTTTATAAACTTCAGTTAGAATTGTACAATTGTTTATTTGATTCCCCACCAAAATGATTTGAACTTATAGAGTGAATCAGAATTGCATCTGAATCTACTCATGCATCAATCATTATGGTTAGTGTTTTTTTCAAAAAGGAATTACTGACACATGCACTGTAACAACACTAATAGCATCTAGATTTCACAATTTATAATATAATATAATATGATATAATGTTAACTAATAGAATATGACATATTATTACATTAACATATTTCCAATTTTCTAAAGGGTTATCCCATATTTTGTTATCATAGTTGGGTGCATTCTATTTGTTTTACATTGATATATATTGTTTTCAATTAATTTCAAGAATTATAACAAATTTTATTATGATTGACATCCTGATTCACCAAATGAAGATTTTGATTCTCACTTTGAATGAGGCAATCACAAAGATGTGTGCATGCAAACAACTTATTGGACAAACGAATATGGCAGAGCAAACCTGGACTGCATACAAATAAACCCTAGACCATTATAAACAAAAGATCTCTTCAGCAAAACAATACAGTCAAGCAAGGATGGTTACAAATGATACAACAGGGAAAACACACTGAATCTTCAAGTATTATAAGCAGAGTTAAATATTAATAAACTACAGCACCCAATGCATAACATCTTGATAAAGAGTATAGTAAGTAATTACTCTAGAACAATATAAAGAAGAGTCCAGACACTTGAAGACAAGCTGATTAATGAGCAACAGAATCACCTAAGTAGCTGGAAGCAGAAGCAATAAGTGGAAGTCAACCAGCTGATGGTTGGAAAACAAAGCTATGGATTACAGCGAAGTCCCTTGTTGCAGCACTGCTTTCCTACTGGCACGAGCAGCTAAGAATTTAACTCTTAAACAAAATCACTATTTAAATAAAATTGGTTTCCTCTAGTTCATGGAAGTGGTGCTCTTAGAGTTGGATTCTACTTCAATCCATTTCAGTTCCCAAGAGTTGTTTAATGTTAGTCATTATCCTTGATTTTTTGCTCAATCGAGAAAAACCAAAATTCGGAAGGCTCTAAATATGACTTGGCATTTCCAATAGAAACAGCAATATTTGAACCACGCAGAAATTTCTTACAAAGTAAAGCATAATATTCCAGGACTGTTAACCAACCTTAAGATAATTATTAAAACTTAGATCTATCAAAGATTTAAGTCCCTACCAACAATGAAATGGAATCCTGCACACCTATAATTTACATTAAAAATTACCAACTCTAAGAGCTTTTAATTAAAAATATGAGGACCCAATCAAACAGTGTATTCTCTTATTCTTGCGAAGTTAGCCAATAATGATATGATCATTTCATAATATAAGTAATACAAGTCAACAATATAGGAAATGCATTCTAACTTACGCAAGATCCCCTCCTATAAGAAGTAAGTTTCCACGTGGTAAGGAAACAGAACTACTTCCAGGAAGCCTTATGGAAGGCTGAGCAAGTAATTTTGCGACTGCATAAGATGAATTCCCACCATCACCTGTATCAGCCATGAAATCAAACCATAATTCTTCCTTCTCACTGAAGTGATCATACAAAAGATCTTCCTGCTGTTTTCCATCTTCAACCTTGGTCATTGCTGCCTGATGATGAAAAAAGTGTAAGAAAGGATATATACTAAATTTCCAGTGGTATAAATGAATTAACAAATGAAATAAGATGAAAATAATCGCAGATGCAACAGCAAATGAACATTAACATGCACTATTTGCACCCAAAAGAGGGGGAAAAAAAAGAGTTAATAGAAGGCAGATATAATAATATATGGAACTGATCCACTCGTTAATTTGGTCAAGCAAGATAACAGAAAGAGATTAATATCAAGTTTATCATAGATCAGATAACAAATAGAAGTAGATTGAAAGAAAACAAACTTGAAGGTAAATGCAGGTAAAATTTCAAAGCATTTTGCATAAAGCATTGTCTCCTCAAAATTTGAAATCCAAGATAGACCTCCTTTCTCATAGTATCAAAGGCAACAGAATTACACTAACATATCAAGTATGAAAGGATTATATAAAGGACCTGATTCAGCTTTTTTTTTTTTTTAAGATTCTGCATTAAAAATACAACATGTCAATGAATATAGCACACTGTTTCGAGTTATACCTGCATCATTCGCATGTCAAAGCGACCAACAAACACAGTAACTGATACCAGAAGGTCAAACACTGTCTTGAATAAGTCAGCAGATGTTCTGCAACATCAAGCAGCTAGCAAAGTGAGAACAGGCATCACAAAGTCTCTGGAAACTCCCCATTACTGCACCAAAAAGGGGAAAGGGGTGCAAATTATGAACAGTACATTAATAAATATATACCCAGAATACCAAGGAACCATGTCCAGAAAATCCGGCTTCATTTGCTTTTCCTTCAATTTCTCATACTCTTGAACAGACAATGGGTGTGAAAGGGCCCACCTGATAATTTGCATAAACCAATTAGGAAAAAAAAAGTAAATAAACATAATAAACGTTTAACAATAAACAAATAATGATTGTCAAAATGTAATGCTAGCTCAAAAAAAAATATGGAATATATATAAGAAAAATGGAAGCCATTGGAATGAGAGCAGCACACCAGAATGACTAAAAAATCCTTCTTTCACACACACACATACATATATATACATACATATGTATGCATAGATATATATACATATGTATATATGTATGTACACACACACACACACACACACAAAAAAAACAGAAAAACTCTAAGGAACTAGCAAAATAACCATTTACCCTTTATAATCCAGCAGTTACGTAAACAAGAAGACTTGCCCATTGAATGACTATAATCAATAGGGATTATTTAACAAACTTGAACAGTAGTGTAATTTATGTTGACCAAAGAAACATGCAAATATACAAAACGAGTGCACAAGTCAAGCACATGCCAAACCTTCGTTAAAAGGTGGAGTTTCTTACCATATGACACTAACTAGTCTTTGGTAGCAAGGTTCTAAACTAGGACCAGCATATACAAACTAGCAAAAAGAAGAATAAAATGAAAGAGCAAAAACAAAAGCAGTATTATTGCATTGGAAGATCAACCCAACTCAAATCAGAGTGTCTTATGTGCACCTTATCTGAAAGAAGGAGAGAACAATAAAAAACAAAGTTAAAAAAAAATAAACAAACAAATAAATAAATAAGTTCCCAGAGAAACCAATTTAGGTTATTCATATGATTTGCCACAAGCCAACCAGACCAACACAAATATAGATCAAAAGCACACGTCCAACAATTATTTCAATAATAATAATAATAATAATTTCAAGAAAAACCTTTTCACATCCTCCTCTTCCAAGAAACAATAAATGTTATGTCATAAATCCTCCTAAGTCACAAAAGATCATACTCACCCAGTTGATCTTTCCACAACATAATTGGCAATGTAAAGCCCAATAAAAGTAGCCCATAATGAGTATATAGGAGAAATTTCATCAGATGAACCTGTAGATCCACTACCATTGGAACCTATCTGCAGTCATAAAATAATAATACAAAACTAAAAGGATAAGGACCAGAAAATGACCGTGTGCTAGAAGATTACATGATACAATTAGATAAAACAAAATTTATATAATGGCAAGTATGCTTACCTCCCCATAAATAACCCACTTGGACAGAAGCGGATAATCACTGGCAGAACCAACTGGAGCAAACCAAGAAGAACAAAACTGGTCTTTTAATTCATTCACGCGAAGGAGATTTGCAAGCCATGTGTGTCTCTCTTGTTTATTCCAAAAAGAAAACCAACCAGAACTTTTTCTTGTGAGTGGTCTGTCTCTCAAGATAGCACGATTACCACAGTGGCTGTAAAATACACAGCAGGCTACGCTGATAACCTAATTAAAGATGGGGGCATGAAAACCACGATCAAAACAAAGCAGGCAACAAATATGTTGCACGATTTGCGGGGTACAAAATATGCTTTGGTACTTACTGCACAGTTTTGGACAATGGTCAATAATTCTGGCCTCTTTCCAGCAACTTGAGAAACAAGACCAACGTACCACAAACCAAGGAAAATAATGTGGAAGACGAGAAGAAACAAAATTGAAGAGATGTATATTGTCAAAAACAAGGACAAATTCATCCTCAAATCTACTCCCATTGACTGAAAACTGGGCAGGTGATACAAAGCTGCAACTAAAATCCAAGCTATGTACCTACACGCAAGTAAATAACCAGAGGTTATTAGAACCCCTAGGCTCATTTCTGTTACATATACATATCTAATAAATGGAAGGAGGCCCGAAGTAGAACACTTACCACCGGCTGAAGTTTGAATAGCTGGGTTTGATAGTTTTCTCTAAAAATGGTGAGGAAAAGAAATAGAAGAAACCAAGTAGGCAGGCATACATAGACCACCATTTAACATTATTGTCAAGCTTTTCTATTAGAGTATGCATGTTATCTGAAGAGATAAAAAACAGGCAACCTACAACCACTGCGATGATGGCATGACGTGAATGCTCATGCGGGTAAGGGTAAGTATGCATAAAAATCGTCCTTACCCTCTCCATTTTGAGGGAGTCTAACAATCTATCAGAACCCATTCACCAATTTGTACAAATAAACTCTTAGAAGAATTATTCAAAGCTTCCCCAAACAAACCCAGAATTAAGCACCAAGAATTCCAGCTCCAGGATCCTGACCACACAGTTTAAGAAAATAGAAGTGTTAAGAACAGCTTAAATTTGCAATAGTTGGTGAATAGAATTTTAAAAAGCCACAAGATAAAAATTTCCATTCACTATTCGCAATTTTTATCGTAGTCGCTTAAATTATCAGATACAACTGTTGAGAAACTTCTCAATGGAAACAACACAAAACATGGTAAAAAGAAAAATAAAAAAAAATAAAATAACGGTTACATTCGCCAAATGAATCCCAATAACTAATTCTATCTTGGCATCCAAATATAGCATTAGGGTTTACCACAAAAACATCACGTAATATATATAGAATGAGCGCAAGGAAAAGCAAAAGAAAAAGAAAATTGCTGGAACAGAGAATATTAAATTGATTGGAGGACGAAGTTGAGAAGAAAAATAAAGACGGGGAAGTGGAGAGCTACCTGAGAAAGATAAAATCGAAGGCGCACGAAGATAAAAAGGGGGAAGAATGAGTGCATGTATAAGCAAATAAAATGGAAAGGCAGAGAGGTTAAGAAGAAGATAGCTTAAACCGACTAGGCATCTGAGAATGTCTGACTCGAACATAACTATGGCATATTCTCTTCAACCTCCCCTCACTTTGCAGAGGTTTCTTTTCTGGCTTAATATATAATTTAAACCCCAAACTTGAACCATTTTGCCGTACCAACCCTCTAACTTAATATTATTCCACTTAAACACCTAGACATTTAAAAATTTATATTTTAAATACCTAGAGACACTAATACGGGAGCGTGAACAATAGAAATACTGAGATTTAATATCAAGGAAAATCCCTAACAATCCTTTAATTTCTGCACATTTAGACTTTTATTTTTCAAATTCGTATCTGATTTTTCCTCTTTCATACTCTGCTATTTCAAACAGCTATTTTTTTATTATTTGTTTATGAATTTTCGGTCAAAATTTTAATTTTTGGCAATTGCCAAGTCAAATTTACTGTTAAAAATATTTACAAACGGTCAATTTTAGGCATTGAAAGAACCAGAAAGAGAAGATCAAAGAAAGTTTAATTAAAAAAAATTAGATAAAGAAAATTAAAAAATAAAATAGGGGTGTTAAATATTATATTGTCTTTGAGATTGTCCGATCATCCATCATAGGTTCAATCGTCCGATCATCCATCCTTGATCCAATTGGCTCACTTGCAACTCAACTGTAATACGATCTCGTACAAACTTTTTACATTTTAAAACTTATCACTTTCTTCGCCAAGCCAAAAATACAAACCGTTGTGTTTTTTTTTTTTAATTGGAAATGATTTTCAGAGATGGAAAAGCAAATTTTCAACATAGAATGAGAAATTCTCTCTCTAAAAAACTACTGACTTAAGTTATGGAATACTCATGTCTGGTCCAACGGAACTTGTCTTATTGTATGAATAATCAGATCATCCGATCATTCATCATAAGTATGATCGTCTGTGGATCTGATTGTCCGATCATCTATCACGGATCAGATCGTCCGATCATCTATATCTAGTCAAATGGTCCGATCGTCCATCACAGGTCAGATTATTCGATCATCTATCATGAGTCCAATCGTCCAATCATTCCTTTTAAATTCAATGGGCTTATCTACAACTCAAATGTCATATCACTTTATCACCTTATACAAGCTTATTAAGTTTCAAAACTTGTCACTTTTTTGGCCAAGCCAAAAGCCCAAAAGGTTGGGATTTTTTTGAATTGGAAATGGTTTTTAGAGAAAGGGAAGGAAATTTTCAACATAGAATGAGATAGTAGAGTAAGAGAGTCGCCAAATAGAGAAGGGAATGGAGTCTTAGTGCTACTTGTTGTCAATTCATTTGCCAAGCAGATACCAGCTTAGTACCTATGCAAAATATTGGCTTAATTAACTGTAATGTTATTAAAATCGGATTGATTTAATTACAAACTGCTAGCTGATCTAGCTCGGTTTATTATGAAAACCGAATGAGCAAAAAATCGAAAATGACTAGGGATGATCATGGGGCGGAGACCCGACCCGAACGGGACGGGGAATCCCCGAATTTTCCCCCCGCGGGGGCGGGGACGGGGAGAAAAAAATCCCCGCCCTTGAATTCGGGGCGGGGACGGGAAAGGGGATCCCCGCCCCGAAAAAAATATTAATATTTTATAATTATATATATATATTAAATTTTTTTAAGTTGATATTTGTTGGTGTATAAATCGTTCAAGTGATATTATTAATATTTGAATTATATGAAATATTTATAAATATTTGTATTTTAATTGTATGAAATGTTTATAAATATTTGTATTTAAATTGTATGAAATATTTTTAATTTTAAATCATCAATTATTAAATTTTATAAGATAAATACTGTAAAATATTTTTTATTCGGGTCGGTAATTTTTATCGAAATCGAAATTTTTTATTAAAAATGGATAGTTTTAGTGGGAACGGTGGGCATTTTCCTCTCGAATCCCCAGCGGGGACGGGGAAGGGGAATCCCCGCCCCTGCGCGGGGCAGTAGGTGGGGAGTGGCTCCCTGCTCCCGCCCCGTCTCGTGATCATCCCTAAAAATGACCTACTTAAATTAGAAAAAACCGGTGAATGTTTTATACCAAAAACCAAAATGATGCCTTTTGCCATGGAAAAATAAAAACACTAAAACTGGAAGTTGTGGTAGAAGAACCAAATTGACTAGCTGCAAAGATGGTGGCGGCGTGGTTCTTGCGCCATTATTCGTAGGTGACCACCATTCGGTGGATCTGGGTCGAAATTTCAATTTTTCGGTTGGATTTTTTAACTGTACTTCTTAACCTTGAGTGAAAAAGAAGGAAAAAAAAACCGATATGAAAAGGAGGAGGAAGATGAAGATGAGCAATAGACACTGATGAATAATAAAAATATGGTGTTAACCTCGAGGCAATTTATTTTTATATTTTGACTAGAATTGTAAAGTGTGGTTAAGTTGACCCCACCTTGGGGTTAAATGATATAATTGTAATAAATAATTAAATATAGGATTTTTTGTTTAGATTGTAATAAATACGAGACATGTATTTCTTAATTTTTTTATCTTTTTTATGTATTCATAAATTATAATGTCTAATTAATTGTTACATATGAAATTATTTTTACAATATAATAATAAAGTTATTTATAAAAGTCCAAAGATATATATTATGACTATATATATATATATTGAGAAATCTTAATTTGGCCATATATATTCTTTTAAATTATTGATAGCAGCCATACAAATGATAAATTTATGAAATGCTATAAAATTTATAGTATTTTGTGTGTGTCTCTATATATATAATATTACTTATTTAATATTTTTTAAAAATTTATAAGGAACAGTATTTTTATTAAAAAAGAAAAATTCGGTCGACCAATCAAACCACGAACTATATACTTTTTCGGTTTCATATCCGGTCCAATTTTAATAACATTGTTAATTCAATGACAGATGAATTTTATGTTTAAAACATGTGATTTTTTGAATGTTTAAGTGGATCAATGTTAAGTTGGAGAATAAAGTAGTGCAAGTTTTTTTTTTTGTGTGTGAATACAGGTAGTGCAAGTTTAAGTATTAAATTATATATTTGGGTTATTTATTTATTTATTTTCATTTTATATTTAATTTTTTTTAACACTTAAAGCGTGAGCAAATTTGCCACGTCATTGTTCTAACCATTGAATTTTGGATTGTGGCCTGGTTTTGATTAGTTTTTGTGTCTTTTTGGAAATGAACCAACCGGATCCACATGGGTTTACACTTTACACATTATAAACGTGCAATTTTTCTGTTGCAATCATTTTTTTTCTTCTTCGAGAAACTCCTCTTTTCTTTAAAAAACATATAAAAATATATATAATCCGTTTTATATTATATGTCATTTTTATTATTTTAACTATAATTAAAAAATAATATTTAGACTTAAAATCAGTATTAAATATAATGATTAATAATTAAATTATTCTTATTTTTATTATTATCAGAATTATAATATAAATCTATTTGGTTAAATAATATTGAAAATAAAATATTAAATTGATATTATTTTAAAAATTTAAAAATAATATATAAAATGAAATATAAAATTTATTAAAAAAGGACGAGTATTGTAAAACGAAGGGAATCGTGCACTGAGACCCTTAGGGTGTGTTTACTTACAGAAAACAGTTTTCAGTTTTCTGTATTCTATTTTCTTAGAAAATTGGAGTATTTATTTTCTGTAGAAAATTTAGAAAACGCGTTTATTTATCAAGAAATGAAAAATTAGAGTATTTATTTTCTATATATATGTGTATGTATATATATATATACATATACATATGCATATGCGTATGCATATCAATAAATGAAAAATTAGAGGAATTATTTTCTATATATATGTGTATGTATGTACATACATACACATAAATGTATATGCACATATATATCAATAAATGGTAAATTAGAGTATTTATATTCTATATATATGTGTATGTATGTATATATATGTATATGTATATGTATATGTGCATATGCATGTGCATTTGAATGTATGTGTATATGTATATGCATATGTGCATATGTGCATGTGCATGCATATATATATATGTATGCATGTGTGTGTGTGTATGTGTGTACGTATACACACACATACATACATACATATGTATACACACACACACACACACATATATATATGTATATATATGTATAAGTATGTGTATGTGCACGTATATGTATGTACATACATATGTGTATATATGTGTGTGTGTGTCTACGTACATATATATATATATATGTATATGTATATGTATGTATGTATATACATATGTATATAAGTACATACATACATATATGTATATGTATGTATGTATGTATGTATATAAGTACATACATATATGTATATGTATGTATGTTCATACATACATACATACATACATACATACATACATGTCTATGCATACATATACATACACATATATATGTATGTGTGTATGAATATACACACACACATGTATATATGTATTAAAATAATTTAGAAAATTTAGAAAACATCTTTTATTAGTTCTCCAATCTCTTCTTTATTTTAGAAAACTGGAAAATCTATTTTCTATTTTCTATTTTAGAAAATTGACTAAAATAAACATGATCGCTGTTTTTTGTTTTCTGTAGAAAATTTTTCTGGAAAACTGGACCAGTTTTCTGTAAGTGAACAGGCCCTCTCTGTTTGGATTGAGGGAATTGAAGGTAAATGAGGGGAAAGTAAGTTTAATTTATCTTACTTTCCTTCGTTTGGATTGTAAAATAGCAAAATAAAAGAGAGTAACCGGGAGGAAGATGGGTATAATGGTACAAAATGACCAAATTATCCCTCCCTTTATCTGAGCTCAGCTGATCAAGTGAAAATTTGAGATTTCATCACAATTTTTCATTCATCAGCAACCAAAAACGAAAAAGGAGAACTGTTAAATAGATATGAAAACTTGCTGGTTTGATTGGAATGGGGTAAAGAGAGAAGAAACAGAGAGACGTGGAATAGCAAGCCAGGAAGTAATAATTATCTCAAAAAATAATATCATAAGGGTATAAATGTCAAAGTCCCATCTACTATTCAAAATAAAATCTAATTTACTCTATATTTATTTTAGGTTAACCAAACAATGGAAATGAAAGTAGAGAAAATTAAATTTACTTTACTCTCATTCCCTTCTATTTCCGTTCATTAAAGTAAATTCAATTTACCTCAATCCAAATAAAGCATTAGGGTGCTGGAAAGATCGCTTTTAGCATTTCACCGTCAGTAAGCTTGTCCATGCACGCACAACGAACTATTCTAAGGCTACAGCCTGACTAGGGTGTTTTTAGAATTTAGGTGAATCTAGAAAAAAAAAAAAAGGAAATTTGGTATTACAATAAAATAAATTAGATTTTTATGTGTCAAAAAATAGTAAAAAGATTTGTTGTTTTGCATCAGAATGGAACCCATAGCATTTTAATATTTTTTATTAGAAAAATATCGCTCTTATTTGTCGTTTTCAATAAAAAAACAACATTATTTTGTGAACAAATTTAAAAATTCATAAATAAATTCTGGTCTGATTGGAAACGACATACAACATTGATATTTTTTGAAATTATTTTTTTAATATAAAAGGTTTGCCCAGGCTACAAAAGTAGTAATTCTGGAAGCTAGATTGAGCTGTCGTTTATAGCATATGTCCCACGCCCGTAATCCCAACAGTCAAATAATGCTGCTCTTTTTCTTTCAACATTAATTATAAATTTTTCATTCATCATCAAAATCAAATTGAAAGCAACATTAATTCTTGACTTGAAACTTTTTATTATTTTCGTGAATTTGAGTTTATGCCTTTACATACGCTTTCAAATTCCAAATTGTCTACACATGAACTGACGGTCTACTAATCCTATGTTTTATTAGCATTTTAATACAAAATTCAAGGAAAAAAAATAAATAAATGTTTTTCCCAGCAATTTGATTTTGATGCCATCACTTCTGGTACTAAATTGTTTAGCTGTTGGTCAACGATAAATAAAAAATTATAATATTAATACAGTAATTAAACAGCTACTCACTGTTACTTAATATCTGTCACTTTTAATAAAAATTTAAATTACATTTATCTGTTATTTTTAGATTTTTAATTTAATTTAATTTTTTTTTCAATTTTTTTTTTTTTTTAATACAAATTAACTAATTAAATTTAAGTTTGTATATTGAAACACTCAATATAAATTAAATTACTCAATTTTTTCCTCAATTCAAGTCTAATTAATATTTATTAATTCTAGTAAAAATAACAAAAGTGATACCTATTTAGGAACGGAGGGAGTATATTAGAAGGCAGTAAATATATTGTTAATATTTTTGCAAATTATCCAAAATTCACTGGTTTACGCCGAGCAAGTTTATAAAGTAAAGATATCTTATTTCATCTTTCAAAATCCATATTTTAATAAGGGCAAAGATTTATTTCCATTCAAGCATTAAAATATATCATATAGGAAGTTCAACCGTATGCTAGCTAAATGATAATTTTCTAAGTAGGACTTTTAACCATTATCAACATATACAATATAGTCTTAATTAAATTAATCACACCTACATCTAAAAAAAATGTATATGTAAATATATCCGTAAAATATATAAGTGAAACGATAATGAAAAGGCAATAAGTTTAAATAAACTAAAAAATCAAGTGTGGCATTATAATGACGCCTTCTGTATATTTAAAAAAAAACTCAGATCGGCAAGGCTTCAGTCATGATTATAGCACTTGCAGCCCAGGCAATATTACTACATTCCAGAATTACTACTTATGTATTTTATATTGGAAAAAAAAATTCAAAAAAAGTCAATGCTCTACGCGGTTCTCGATCAAACCGTGGTCCACAAATTTGTTCACAAAGCGATACCGTTTTAAATCATTGAAAACAGTAAATAAGAGCACCATTTTTTTTTATAAAAAAATAATAAAGTACTATGGGTTTCACTCTAATACAAAATAGCAATTTCTTTGCCATCTAGCACTAAATTTCGATTTTTTTCCAAATTCACCCCAATTTTAAAAAAACCTGGCCAAACTAGTGATCTATCTGATTTTGGCCACATTATACATAAGAGTTCAATCTTTTGTTTCAATGGATTTAGTGACGTTGTTTGTCTAATTTTACCCTAAAATTCCTTAATGTTCCGGTTCGTTATTTGATAAAAATGACTAGCAATGCGTGTGCTTTATAATTGAAGCTTTTTCAAGTAGTTGAAAAAGTTGATTTGTATGTAAATTAATTATGTGGGTTTGTTGTTTTGAACTTAGCTGTTGAGCTTGAAGTTTCTAAATGTGAACATGAGGTTAAAGGTTTGATATTTTTTTTTTTTTTCATAATATTGTATTGGGATTTCGAAATGAACTTGAATTATTGTGCGATACGATGTTATTTTCAGCATCAATTGGTGTTACCCTAATTACTCCCAACTTTGGCTTTCAATTAGTGCTTTCAAGTGTCAACTTAGATATTAGGGAATTTGTATGCTTGTCACTTGGAGCATACTCACTTTAATTAGTATCATATAAAAATTTTGAGAAAAAAAAAAGAGTGTTAGACCTACAAACTTACAACAGAAGGTTAAAATGTTTATCTTTTTTACATAAATTAGAATTAAGTGATTTTTATGTTATAAATTAAAGGTTATAGTTGGATAACAAATGATGCATACGACTCGGTACTTATTTTAGCCATATAATTTTATTTATTTTTAATGTCACTCAACTAATATTTATTAAAATTTGGTATAATGTGTATAATTGAGCAATTTTTCATGTAATTATTTTAATAATTTCATTTTATTTACTTTTGATGTCGCTTAATTTAATAATGTATTACCTAATTATTTTAGCAATTTAATTTTATTTACTTTTAATGCCATGCAACTACTACTTTTTAATTTTTGGCACCAATATACATATATACTAAGTAAATTGTATTTAATTTAATTTACTTTTAATGTAATTTAACTACTACTACTCTTCTTTTTTTTTTTAACAAGTGTCTATATTGATTCTATATGAAATTGTTCTGTATGAAACAAATTTATAACAATTTTCTAAATAATTTTCTATGTATTCATTTACATACTTTTGCTATTAGATTGTGATCAATTACGTAACGAAGAAGAAAATTAAGATTTTCAAATATGGTTGATATTTATTTAAAACCATTGAAAGTGGGAGCATAATACTTCCGAATCTATTACATGGATAAAACTACACCGTTGATGGAAAGGTGTATTAGATTTTGACGGTCCAGATATAATAATTGGTGAAGTACAGTTTTTCATTTGATTTAACATTATGAATCCATGGGCCAAATATTCTATTTCTTCAATGAATTTCTTTTTTTTTTTTTTAAGAAAAAAGAAAAAAGAAAAAATAAGGTACATATGACTTTTTGTTTTTCTTTTTTGATGGCACGTTAGTTTGAAAAGGCTGTCATAGTTTGAAAAAGTAGGCGTGGAATGAGAGAAAGTGCAATAAACGTCATTAGCGGTCTAAAACGCAAATAAAAGGTGATATAAATCAATGAATATTTTTTGTCCAAAGCAAATTCTATCAAACTCCATATTGCACATCAGACTTTCAACTTATATTTATGTCCAACAAATATGTTGGAGAAATTTTATAAGGCTTTAAAGTTTAACGTATTAATTAATTGGGCCGACTTGCTCTTTGAGACATGAAGTTTGGGTCTAGTCTCATAACTGGGCTTGATACTTCCAGGTTCTAAGCCCAGTGTTACATCTCTTAGATTCTATATCTCAAGTCGTGCTTGTTGAACAGTTGAAGTTTACAAGTTTCTTGGATTCTGAAATGACTGGCACTTCTTCTTCCTTGATCTTTTCTCTGTGTGTATGATTCAGGAATTTTAATCACAATTTTTTTTTTAATTCTCCCAACTTTGGATTTTTTACGTTTTGCTTCACTTTGATTATTCCAATTCCTTTTTTTTTTTAGATTTATAATCTTTTCTTTGAAATTTTTGACTCTTATAATGAAGATTATGATTTGATCACAAATCCAAAACGCGAAAATAAGTGAGATTTTTTCACTCAAAAGTGCTCTGATCTTACGGCATCAATACCCTTAATTAAAAACTACCACCCTACAACGACGGCACAAACTCAAAAGTTCTTGAGTGCTGTTCCGGTCTGCAAGCAACTCCCCACAAAGCCGACCTAGAGTAGAGCAAACGCTACCTCCGCTAAGCACGACGGCACAAACTCTAGTGGATGGTGACACCTGCCCCAAATTTTGCCCGAGTGGGTATTTTTATAATTTTCAGGTCAAATATAATTGATAATTAAGTTTTAAACTTTGTGCAGTTACATATGATTTATAAGTTCCACTATAAGAAGATCATGGAAGCATTGCCATTTCCAAGCAAGAACGTTTGAGCATGTTTCAAAGATTCCTTAGATACCTTGACCCTAGTTGGATTCCTCTTTCTTCTGCCTACCCTTTCAACGGCTAGGATTTGACAGTTGATGTAATTGCTTCTGTTCTTTTGCAACAGAAAAATATGTTAGTTGCTCAATTCCCCATCGCACAATTTTGATATGACCACTGTTATTCACTTCTGTTGCCCATTATCTAGGGTCCATATCCCCCAAGTTGGTCTGCTGTTCTTCCCCAACTTGAGGAGCCAACCATCCACCATTCCCTTAGATTTCAACTATAATGTAAATCACTAACATTCATTCAAGAAAGCAAATAAATGCCTGAAGATATTTCGAGTGCGCCGTTTCTTTTCTTTTCTTTTTTAAAAATAAAAATAAAAATAAAAATAGATCTTTTAATATAATTTAATTAGTAAATGTTGAGTACCATTTCTCTTAACATTTGATTTGAAATTTGATAACCAAACTATAATTATAGCTCTCCCTAAGCTCGGACACCTCGGTTAATAGAGCTGTGTAAGCATTACATGCAAGTGTATGGAGTTAATGAACGAGAACTTCAACGTTGCTATTATTACCCGGTATTAATAGCTCAATTCATTAAATAATACGTAAAATTCTCAATTTTACCATATATATTTACTAAACTTTTTTCTCTTTTTAGAAATTATTTTTTCCTTATTTCACTAGTTGATTTGACCATTGGAAAGAAATTCACCGGAGTTTAATTTTCCTTTTCAGTCCAAGATATACAAGACTTATTAATTATCATTAAGAATAATTTATTTTTTGTTTGGTAAAAATAAGAGAGAGATGAAGGAGATTTAAATACATATGATATGAAAGAAACAATTAGATTAAGAAATTACATGATTGGATTCAATTGGCGGCTGCATAAATTATCTTTCTAGAATTTTAAACTAATACACTGAATTATATATGGAGACGGGAATGGAGCCTTAAGGAGTGATGTGGGGTTTGAAAGGCCATGAACCTTTCTTTTACTGGTAAAAGCTTTGAAAATTTAGTGCGCACTTATTGACAATCACAAGCCACTTTTAGTAGTGTATTAAAATCTTCAATTATTGCTAATTAAATATTCTTTTTCAATAAAACTAAACTTCTCTTTAATTAATCACATAATTTAGCAACCACGACTGCATACTCAATTTGGATATCCTTCTATCTTTTGCTAAAACCACATCTCTATATGGTGCTTTTCTATCCTTTAAGCGTAATGTAATTAGTAACTTAGCTTAGCAAGATATTTTAATTATCCATGTAGTGACCATTTTTGGATTCACCCATCTTAATAGGACAATATGTCATTTTTGTTAAGGAAGTATTATTGAATAAGGAGTTTGTATAGAATTATGTTTCCTATTATGTTATGTATATGTTTGTAGATGTAATTGTATCCTAGCTATATATATAAGATTCTCATTTAATTGTATCTTATTCTATATAGGTATGAAAAAGCTGATACATTGGAATCTAATAGTAAATTGTCATATAAATAAAAATATTTTTGATAAAAGGTCATTATTATTTGATATCTTTTAACCAATTTAGCTTAAGTGGCAAGTCACATAATTAACGCATAACTAATATTGCTTTCACCTAAGTGGCAATACACCGTTATATTCATGTGTGTATATATATAATCTTCTCATCCACCGAAATCTAGGCAAAAAAAAAAAAAAAAAAAAATTCTTTTCACTGTGAACTCTGACAACTAATATATATATATAACCTACTGAAGTCTAGCAATTAGAATGGAGTTTTATCATTCATAAAAACCATTAAAGTGTCATCTCATGGCTTCAAGTTGATTTGGGGCCCCACAAAACCAAATCATAATAGCCAGTCAAGATTTTCTGCACTTTGCTGGAAAAGTGAAGCAAACAATAGTAACTCCAATACACATGCCGACACACATTATAATTGTTAACATTATTTATATTTTTGAGAAAAAAAAAAAACATTATTTCCTTATAGACCAGCCTGCCTTGTACTGCAACCATCGAATGGGAGAGAACAAGTCAAAATGACTATGCGGGAATCTATATGCATATATAAAGTGACTTCTAAATAGCATGTAGTCACCTTAACATCATGCTTACATGTGTTTCGATTGGTCGAGCTCTTGCGGTGGCTATAGGCTATTATAAGTTAATAATCCCATACGATAGTTTAATTAACTTTACCTAATAATAATATAAATTTGATTGACATTGCATAGACGGTAAGTAATATCTATGTATTAAGATCATAATAATGGATTGACTTATTAACCATCATAAAGAATTTATACTAGCTAATTAAGTAGCTATAGTTGGAGACCACTGTTGCTAGCCAAATCAACAATTACAATTTACCAAACACACCCAAATTGGTATTGTATTTTTAGTGTAATATCACTATCAAAGTGTGAAAAATATTTTCAGTAAAATAAAGCTATGTACTTATTTCTAATCAGCACGTAAACTATGATGCTAGAACAGTTCCAGAAACTTTTGAGCTCGGATTCAAGTACCAATCAACATTAAGTCAGATTAGCATATTTGCTTAAATACCAGAAAATTCCTATTCAAACTAGCAAGTGGGTGCAAGTTACACTACAAGAAAAAAGCAAAATAGAGACGGAATTCCGTCTCTAATGCAAAATAGAGACGGAAATAGAGACCGAAATTTTCGGTCTCTATTTCGGCGGTCTCTAAAATTTAGAGACCGAAATACTCCGTCTCTAAAAATAGAGACGAAAATTTTTTTTCCGTCTCTATTTTAGAGACGAAAAATAGATTTCCGTCTCTAAAAATAGAGACGGAGTCATTTTTCCGTCTCTATTTTTAGAGACGGAAAATAGATTTCCGTCTCTAAAAATAGAGACGGAATCGTATTTTCCGTCTCTAATTAGAGACGGAAAAGAATTTCCGTCTCTATTTTTTAAAATATTTTTTTTTTAAAAAAATATATAAAATAATAAATAATATTAATTTTAAAATTACTTTAATTAATTTATACAATGAAACAAATATTAAATGGACTAAAAATAAATTTTAAAAAATGTATTTTATAATGTATTAATATTCTCCAACTTTTTATTCAATTAATTAATATAAATTAATTAGAATAAAAATACAAAATAAATATAAAAAATTAACCAACAAATTGAAATAAACAAAATACATAAATTTAAAACATAAATAAAATACAACATTAAAATAATAAAAAATAAAAAATGCATAAAATACAAAATAAATATATAACATTAACCAAAATATTAAAATAAACAAAATACATAAATATAAAACATAAATAAAATACTACATTAAAATAATAAAAAAATACAGAAAATACAAAATAAATATAAAACATTAACCAACAAATTAAAATAAATAAAATACATAAATATAAAACATAAATAAAAAACTACATTAAAATAATAAAAAATAACAAAATACAAAATAAATATGAAATATTAACCAACAAATTAAAATAAACAAAATACATAAATATAAAACATAAATAAAATCCTACATTAAAATAATAAAAAAATACAAAATAAATATAAAACATTAACCAACAACTTAAAATAAATAAAATACATAAATATAAAACATAAATAAAAAACTACATTAAAATAATAAGAAATAACAAAATACAAAATAAATATGAAATATTAACCAACAAATTAAAATAAACAAAATACATAAATATAAAACATAAATAAAATACTACATTAAAATAACAAAAAATAAAAAAAAATGATCTAAATAAAGGACATGTGCAGCAAATCTGGCCGGAGAAGAAGATCCGCCGGCGGTGGTGAAGCGGGAGAGTGACGGCTTCGGTGGGCGCGGGGGAGAGCAGTGGTGTAGATTTGCCGCAGAGAGAGGGGAGAGAAGGGGAAAAAGAAGAAAGGGAGAGAAGAAGAGAAGGAAAAAGAAAAGGAAAAGGATATAAATATCCTGAAAAATAGAGACGGAAATTTATTTCCGTCTCTAAATAGAGACGGAAATAAAAATTCCGTCTCTAAATAGAGACGGAATCTAATTTCCGTCTCTATTTAGAGACGGAAATAAAAATTCCGTCTCTAAATAGGCGGGATTAATTCCCGCCTATTTAGAGACCGTAAACTTTTTCCGTCTCTATTTAGAGACGGAATTAAAAAATTCCGTCTCTATTTAGAGACGGAATGAATTTCCGTCTCTAAATAGAGACGGATATTAAATTCCGTCTCTAAATAGGCGGGAATATTTCCCGCCTATTTAGAGACCGCAAATAGAGACCGAATTTAATTCGGTCTCTAATTAGAGACCGAAATACAATTCGGTCTCTATTTAGAGACCGAAATGCAATTCGGTCTCTAAATAGAGAAAGTAAAAAGGGAGAGAGTGGGAATTAATTCCCGAAAATTAGAGACCGAATTTGATTCGGTCTCTAATTAGAGACCGAAAGGCAATTCGGTCTCTAAACTATTTAGAGACCGAATTGCATTTCGGTCTCTAAATAGAGACCGAAATTTTATTCGGTCTCTAATTAGAGACCGAATTAAATTCGGTCTCTAATTTTCGGAAATTACTTCCCGCATCTCTCTTTTTTACTTTATCTATTTAGAGACTGAATTGCATTTCGGTCTCTAATTAGAGACCGAATAAAAATTCGGTCTCTAATTAGAGACCGAAAGGCAATTCGGTCTCTATTTAGAGACCGAAATGCAATTCGGTCTCTAAATAGAGAAAGTAAAAGGGAGAGAAGTGGGAATTAATTCCCGAAAATTAGAGACCGAATTTAATTTGGTCTCTAATTAGAGACCGAATAAAATTTCGGTCTCTAAATAGAGACCGAAATGCAATTCGGTCTCTAAATAGAGACCGAATTCCAATTCGGTCTCTAAAAATTGAGACGGAATACTTTTTCGGTCTCTATTTAGAGACGGAAAAACAATTCCGTCTCTAAATATGGTCTCAAATTATGGAGGGAAACAATCCCGCCATATTTAGCGACCAAATTTAGAGACGGAAAATTTTTCGTCTCTAAATAGAGACGGAATTCATTTTCCGTCTCTATTTAGAGACGGAAATCGAATTCCGTCTCTATTTAGAGACGGAAATCGAATTCCGTCTCTATTTAGAGACGGAAATTTTTCGGTCTCTAAATTTCCGTCTCTATTTTGCTGTTTTCTTGTAGTGTTAATTTATCACACGCTGTCGAGTTCTAAGCCTAAACCTTAGTTCTAATTTTTATTAGGCTAATAAAATTATAATTGTTTTATATGTGCATGGGACATGCAAAATTAAATATAGTAAGATAAATAAAAATAAATAAAATTCTCAAGCAACATAACAATATACGGAGAAGATGTGCTTCCACTCAGAGAATCTTGGGAAACATAATCATGAAAAACGTTGAAATTCCCATTAATCACTTATAAAATTTTGCTAAATTCCTGTTTATATAACTTATTACGGTACGTAATTTGCAGCACTAGGTCTATATAAACGCTGCAGGGCAATAGTTTTCAGGCACCAAAATATTCTCTTCTTCTTCTTCTCTAAATCGAGCTTATAGTCTTTTTAGTTCTCTTAAACTTTCAATTAATTTACTCCTTTTAGTTATTTTCCATGGCTAATTCTAAATGCATTTTCACCGTTGCTTTGATCGTTACCCTAGTGTTTTCTTTTGGAATCACTTCCACTGAGGAAAGGCAATTGAATGTGCAAACCGGAGCGGAGGAAGGTGCCGGAAATTACTACCTCCGGCGCGGCCTGTCAATGGATACATATGGGGAGAGTGACGACTGGCGCCCCACAAATCCAGGCCACAGCCCCGGTGTAGGTCATTCTAACGGTCCAACCAGCAATATTACTGCCCCATAAGCATTCGCATATATTATTTTAAATTTCAAAAAATAATAATAGTCATCTGTCATGTGAAATATCATGGTTTAAGTGACTAGGTTTATTAATTAAATTAATTATGTGGCTTTACTGCCGTAGATTATGCTCTCTGGTTCATATAATTTATGTCTTTAATTAATTATATATAATTTCTCTATCAAATATATATATGTAACTTCACCTATCACCTGGTGTTAATAAAATTGAATTTCAGAATAGTTGTATATGTATAGATGTTCAAGGTTCGTCATGTTCTAGACTATATGCTATACTAAAGATAGCAGTGTTCCATTTAAACGGTTTTTATTTTCCATTTTATTTAATGTTTTCATGGCTACCTTTGATGATTATTAAATGGACAAAACTTTCTTCCTTTATGACCCAGCGGAAGTCAATTTATTATATAATCAAATTCAATCCGTCATTAATCTGTCTGATTCAATTCGAAATTAACTTGAATCTCTCATGACCTATTTGATATGAAAAGTTTTCACTATAATTCAATATGTATTTTAACATTTGTTTTATATTCCTTTTGGTGAAATTAAAAATGTTTGAAGGGAAAAGGAGCTGTTGAACTTCGTATTTAAACTAATACTTGCAACTTGTTAATAAACATATTGGCAAGTGGTGGGTGGGGGAAAGCAAGCCGAAATTGCCTGGTGTGAATCTGGCCTCGTGTATAAGATGAGGCACTGCCAACAATCTGGAATTAACAATTTTAGGCCCATTTATGATTTGACTTCTTCTCCTTCATGACTCGATCAAATTGCAAATAAAAACATCAACTTACACTTTATTTGAATAAGATAGTTTATGGTATGGTATGGTGTGGTGTGGTGTGATTTTATTTTATTTTTAATTAATAGAATTCTATCCGAAATCCGAACACGAGAACTAACAAGAAAGTTCATATGATTCTTCATTGGGCCGTCAATCTATATACGTTTTGATTAGTCGGCCCAAAGTCAACTTTTCATTATCACGTGCAAAAGGCTGTCTATTAATTCTTTACATAGACCAAAGTCTCCTTAATTTTATATTGTTAGCAGCTAAGCAAAACAATATTTCCAATGTATAGAGAAAAAAGGAAAAAAAAATTAAAAAAAACTTAGTAGTGCCCCTTTATTTTTCACTTGTTCATATCAACTACTCCTATCAACAAATCTCAATTCTAAAATTAAGCAACAATTTCTTAATTATAAATAGGGAATTTATTATGACTCAGAGCTCATAAAATTCCAGCAAGCAGTACTACTTTATCGGGCTTTAATACAACTGAAATTTTTAATTACGCGCTGACCCACATCTCTTTAAATTTAAAATTCACTGCTCCTTCATTCATAAATTGCATTAATTGATATTTACCTTAATTATGTTAGTTGGCATTAATTTCACAGAAATATGGGAAGCTCTTGCATAAATACAGCAGGAAACACACTAATCATTTCTTGCTCTATTAATCATCTAGGTTTTAATGCTCTCTGAATTCCATCCACAATTCTAATAGTCATCTGTCATGTTAGTCTCCAATTCTTGTTGCTAAAATGAAAATTTCCAAACTTGACTAGCCTAACGGAATCAATAAATAAATAAGCGCTAACAGCTTTTTTTTTTTTTGTCCATATATATATATATATATATATATATGTAGATTTTTGTCTAAAAATATTTGAAATAGACAATTTTTTTTTTTTTTATACTTTTAAAATGAATCGCTTTTACTTTTAAAATTATATATTTTACTATTAAAATGCATGGCATGTGGTATTATGTGATTAATTGCGATATAAAATAAGGGTAAAATCATCTTATTTTAAATAATTCATAGAAAAACATTGATTAAAAAATTTAAGAATATTTCGAAAAATTCAAAAATAAAAATCACCTTTATTCCAATAAATGACTTTTATCACAATTTTCACTCACTGTGTCACAATTCTATTGGATTCCATTTATAATTTTCTTATGCATTGAAGCAATAATAAAATAATATATATTTTAAAAAGAAAACAAATAATACACAATTTTTTACATGATTTTTATCATTACGCATGTAACTTTGTAAATAAAATCGTCAGCATGATTTAGTTAATTAAATTCCCTGCAGATAAAATCGTTACATAATTTTAATTTTTTTATTTAAGTCAGGTTAATAAATAAATTTATGTATTAATATAATCATAAATTGGGATGTATAAGCACATATAATAATTTATTATTGCATTTCATAAATTTACAATAGATTCATTCTCGACAAATATTATAGTTTTGGATTTTTTTAAAACCCAATCATTCTATGGAAGTTTCAAAATCTCCAAATTCCACAAAAATACAAAATAAATGGAACGTCATGAATCCTTAAACGTTTCCCTTTTTATGCACTCTATCTAAAATCTTTACCATAGGAGATGCCACATGCGAGGTAAAAAAAATAAAAAAAGATGGAGGTAAAAAAAAAATTACTTTCCCAGTTACACTTTCCCAATGGAGAGAGAGCGAGCGACGGGGGTAAATCAAAAAGAAATCCAAAAACAACCGAAAATATCTAAACAAAAGGAGAGAGCAGCATTACCCGCAAGCTGGCGGCGGATCAGGAAGAGGAGAGAAAACCAAAGTAGTATCACATGCATATCCCTCTGCTTTCACCAAATTTAACGGCCACGATCCAACCTCATTCTTTTCATCCCACGGTTCTAAACAACAACCGCGTTTACAAACGCAACCCATGAGTCCTTTCCTTCATATCCCTTTTAACAAACCAACATAAATCCTCTCCTTAGACCCTAACCGTGTGTGTCTCTCTCTCTCTCTCTCTCTCTCTCTCTGAACTTCAAAAAACAAAAACTCAGATTCATATTCATATTTACAGTCTTTCTCTCTCCAAAAATCTCAGATTCATTTCTTTTTCTTTCTGAAATCGGATTTTTTCGTTTTCCTTCATAGCTCGGGAGAGGAGGATATATATATTGATATATATTTTTCCAATATATTTGGATAATAGATAGATACATATATTAAATTAAATTTTTTTTTTGGTGAAGATTGTATAAGAAAAGATGCAATCCAACGGTTCTGATTCGCAGCAGCCGCCACAGCAGGAGCAGAACCAACGGCAGCAACCACCGCCACCGCAGCAACAGCAGTGGATGGCGATGCAGTATCCAGCGGCTGCCATGGTAATGCAGCATCAAATGTTGCCACCTCAACATTACGCGCCGCCGCCACCTCAGCACTATATGGCTGCATACCACCAGTTTCACCATCACCACCAGCACTTACAACATCCTTCTCAGCAACATCATCAAAGCCAGGGATCTAGCGGTGAGAATAAAACGATATGGATCGGTGATTTACATCATTGGATGGACGAAAACTATCTTCATAGCTGTTTTGTTTCTACCGGAGAGGTACGAACCACTGCATCAATATATATATATATATATATATATATATATATATATATATATATATATATATATATATATATATATATATATATATGAGTTATGATATGTTTTTTATAGTAATAGATGTTGTGTGTATTTATTGTGCTTATGTATCTTGCGTACATAAAGTGTTGTATACATGTGTTTGTGTTTAATCATATTACTGTAATTGTGGGGAAATTACAATTACAATTTGACTGCAACATGTACTTGAGAGATTGAGATATGTAACATGTGACTGTGCATTGATGTAAATGCTCTTCAAGAAAAAAAAAAATAAAAAATAAAATTGTCAGTACAATATGGAATTTTTACCAGCATTTTTATCTTTTAGCATGAGATTGCTTCTGAGCAGTACATAATATGCACATAAGGCAGAGAATTTCAACAGAGAATTTCAAAAAGCATTATAGTTTTTTAATATAACTTATTTATTCAGGGAATTCTGATGAATCATTTTCATTGACGAAGTATTTCCTACATGATCAGTAAATATTTTTTTGATAGAAATCCGAGTCAAATAGATGCTCATACCAATTCCATTTTAAGAATCTAAGGACGCCTAAGAATTTTTGTTATATCTTATCCTTAAAAGGGAATTCTTTCTCACACAAATAATTAGTTGAGCCAGGCAAAAATAAAATTCTTATTTCCTGTGCCAAATAATGGAAGGAGATCCTATTATAATTTGATTTCCAAGATAAATCCAACAACACAATCTTTATGTTGAATGTTTCTTTGAGTGTTATCTCTTTATTCTTCTCTAATACTCAGCATTATTTATTGCACAGATTGCTTCCATTAAGGTTATTCGCAATAAGCAGACTGGTTTGTCTGAGGGCTATGGGTTTGTTGAATTTTTTACACATGCCACAGCTGATAAAGTTCTGCAAAATTATACTGGCATTTTAATGCCAAATACAGAACAGCCTTTCCGTCTCAATTGGGCAACCTTTAGCACAGGTGACAAGCGATCAGAAAATGCACCAGATCTTTCCATTTTTGTAGGAGATTTAGCTGCAGATGTTACTGATAGCTTATTGCATGAAACTTTCGCCAGTAAATATCCATCCGTTAAAGCTGCTAAAGTTGTATTTGATGCCAATACTGGCCGTTCAAAAGGTTATGGTTTTGTGAGGTTTGGTGATGATGGTGAAAGAACACAGGCCATGACAGAAATGAATGGTGTGTATTGCTCAAGCAGACCAATGCGTATTGGTGCTGCAACTCCCAGGAAGTCTTCTGGATATCAGCAACAAGGTGTTGGATTATTTTAATTGATTCACATTTTTATCATCTAAAATTGTTTATAGTACGATGGTTTAACTTTTTGGTTTATCTTAAGCTTTGAATAATTTTATTTGCTGCTCAACTAGCTTTTTATTACCTTCTTTGACTCCATGAAAAGTTGATCTTTTTAGGATTTCTCTTTTGCTTCTTGCTCTTCTCTCTATCTCTCTCACTCTCTTTCAATATGTGCACACACATACACTGTCTATCTGCAGACCCTAGGGAATGTGTTCCAGTGATGTTCTTGAAAATCCTTCACCTACTAGGATGGAATGCAAAGATACATGTGGCTATGCCTGTTTGTTTGTGAGCAAATCAATCTGAGTTATATGTTAAGTAGACATTTAGGAACTTAAGAGATTCCTTGTGATTTTTTGTCACTACAAGATTTATTTCCCTTATTCTGTTGCCTCACAAGCATCATTGCTTGCAGCTGAAAAGAATTTGGTTTACTTTTCTGTGGTGTGGCTTTGGCTGATTCTTTATTTGTGTAATTTTTGAAAAATCTATGTTTATGGAATAATTTCCTTGCCTTCAACTTGTCTATACATCAACTGAAAAAAGTTGGAGTTTTCCATAATTATCTTGTGTTGTTTGTTTGTGTGCAGTTTCAGCCATTGTCCTTCTCTTATTTAGTCAAAATTTTCCATCTTCATAATTCTGACCTTAAAAAGTTTTTCAAAACTTGTGATTTTATCTGCCAGTTGCTAGTTTAGAACAACTTAAGGATCATTTTAAGTCTTACGTAGGTGGAGTAGAAAGGAAACAGGAATGTTAAGTTCAGAAAAACTTAAGGATCATTTTAAGTCTTACGTAGGTGCAGTAGAAAGGAAACTGGAATGTTGCTAAGTTCTTATGAATATAGTACATTAGCCTTACTGATTTTCAAGGTTAGGCTTTTACTTGGATCATTATTCAAGTTAGAGAATTGTTGCTTAGTTGTAGGATGCCCTGACGTACTGAATTGTATTAACTCTGATTTTTATGCATGACCTACCTCATTTTTATTTTTTGAGATGCAAAGTAGAAAAAAACATGAATTTTGAGACCAAGTTTGCAGAGATATGGTCTTAAGAGAGATATGTAGGCAATTTGGAAGGTAGCACGTTTTATAGTGTTTTAAAATGTTTTCTTCTATTAGATAGAACTATAGAAATCCATCAAAAAACTAAATCTTTGTATTTAGTTATCTATATGGATATCTGAAGGCCTCAAAAGATTACTGGAGGTCTTATGCTGGGCTTGGACTACTTCTGTAATCCAAACCACTCAGTACTCACCCAGGTAACCTGGTTAAAGGCTTCATCTGCTTTAATGTTATGTTTCTAGAGGTGGAGAGTGCTCTCTATCTGAACTTATGTATCATTGAACTCTTGTCAAACTATTCTTGTGTCTTTTGGTAGGCGGATTTGCATCAAATGGTGCCTCTGGCCAAGGCTTCCAATCAGATGGTGATTCCACTAACACAACTGTGAGTCTTGCAGCTTCTTCATGTAGTGTAAACTTGAGGAGCTCCGTGTTTTCTGTTTTGCTAAACCGTGTTCCTTGATAGATATTTGTTGGAGGGCTGGACCCTAATGTCATGGATGAAGATCTCAAGCAACCTTTTTTACAGTATGGTGAGATAGTCTCCGTCAAAATTCCAATTGGTAAAGGATGTGGTTTTGTACAATTTGCCGACAGGTAAAACTGGTTGCTTTAAATCTGCTTTGCCTTGTCTGAGAATGGAAGGCTGTGTATAAGTTATCTCTTCCTATTTTGCACTACATGATCTCCATCTAATTTCTATTGGCAGGAGTAATGCTGAGGAGGCATTGCAGAATTTGAATGGGACTGTAATCGGCAAGCAAACAGTGAGGCTTTCTTGGGGTCGCAACCCAGCAAACAAACAGGTATCTATTCTTTTGCTGTGACAATTGTGTCTTCTCTGCAACAAAATAAAATTGAGTCCACAGCCATCCCAGAATCCACGTTGTGATTATCTGGGAGAAAATTGTCAGGTTCAAACTCGATGTTGAGACTAACTATAACTAATTTCAATCCTATGACTTCTGTTAAATATTCTGAGTTTTCTTTGTTTTCTATCTTTTTTTGTATTTTGCAGTTCCGATCTGATTTTGGCAACCAATGGGGTGGAGCATACTATGGAGGGCAAGTTTATGATGGTTATGGATATGCTTTGCCACCACCTCACGATCCAACCATGTATGCTGCATCTTATGGGGCTTACCCTGTTTATGGTAGCCACCAACAGCAAGTAAGCTGAAAGAATTGCAACACGATGACACTTAGTTGTAGCAATCTGAATTTATCACACTAGAAGAGGCAAATCTGTCTTCTTTCTACGTAATTTTATTGGTTCTGTAGAAATTTTTATAAATCCCTCCAATTTGTGGAGTGGAACTGAATTTTGATGACCTGAGTAGGTTTCTAGGGATTTAATTTAATCATTTGTTTATGATTATGGAAGCTGAAGATTAACTTATTTATTGGAATGCAGGATTTTGTGAATGTGTGGCGTAGTGCTTCATGAATAAAATATTTGCCCTAAAACTTGCATTTCATATGCTTATTCTGCATCTGTTTTCTGCATGTTGGATTGTGGTGCTTATTATTTTACTCGGCAATGTTGTAATGTTCTTGAAGAGCCATGAAAGAATCCAGCTTGTGAGCAGGATTTGAGCTCGTTATTACTTACTATTGCTTCCATTTTCTTTTTTGACTTATAAAAGAATTTTAAAGATGGAAAAGTGCGAAGTACTCGAAGCTTGAATTGTAATTGACCACACAATGCGGCAGGCTTTTGATTATGGAAGCCGAATATTTTCCTTCCAATCTTTACTAGTTCCATTGTGAAAAGTGATGATTTGTAATTTTGGAATAACCACCACAAAGCCTTACCTTGCTGGCTATCATGTGGGAATTAATTGGTGATAGGCATTAGGCTTCGGTGGCATAGGGGCTTATTCCTGGCTGTTCCCATCTTTTCATTTTGCAAGTTGCAAGCAAGTTGTGTGGTACTTAGTGTAGGGTTGTCGACTTGACTTGAAATATCGAGTACGTGGAGTTTGGACTTCAAAACCTGATGAACTGTATCCTTTAGCCTCGCAAGGGAAACTTCAAATATGGACACTGGACTATAATTGCATTTTGATCAAATTTATTTATGACAAAAAAAGAGATAACCTTCACTGGCATTGATTAAACTCAAGGCCCATCTCCAAACAAGACTAATATAAAATTAAAGACAAAGCAACAAAATTAAAATTTTTACTTCGGCCAAAAAACAAAAAAAAAAAAATAATTAAATTGTAACCTGAAACAGTTTTGCTGCCAAGCAAGCACAAAAGCGAGTAATTTGATATGTAGAAAAATCCTGTCTGTGGATGTGGAACGAGTGTGGCTTGTGGCCCTACCAGGGCGCAAAAGCAAAGGCTTTTGCTTGTTGCCTCTACAAACCCGAAAGGCTTAAAGTGGAAAACAGGCCAGCGTAATCTAAACTCTTCAGCATTTTGGTCCCCACGCGCAGTGCACGTGAGTATCAATTTCTTTCTGTTTCCGTTTCAGCTCGCTTGCAGTGTATTTGTGTTCTTCAGAGTCTGCATTAGCTACTTGATTCAATTTTCAACAGTGAAGTCAATAATGTGGACGGTGGTAAATGAAGTTGTTTATGAAGGATAATGAGGCTGCAACCAAGCACGCAGTGGGTCAATGTTCATGACATTGGGGTTATTGAGCTGGAAAGTGTTGGGCTCGTGGGGCGCACAGCACCCTAGAGCTAGGCTTGCTGTTTGGGAAGCAATTAAATCTTTAATCATGTGCAAAATCTTTGATTGTTTCTTTTATTAAATATTTTTTTTTTCTGTTTTTCACGTAACTTATGAAAATGAATATTATAAGCTCATTTAATTAAATTAAATTACAAATTTAAAGTGTTAAATGGTTATATATATATATATATTTCAAAGAGAGAGATAGAGAGGAAATTGTATGATTATTTTACATAGCTCCTTTGCGTATTTATGTAAGCAATAGAACAAATACTTACTCATTGAAAACAATACATATTATTTTAAATCCATTGATAAAATTGCATAAGATATATATGTTTTTTTTTTTTGACAAGGGCAAAAAAATTTATGGATTAATGTAATTCTTTGTCATCAATTTTGTAGGTTAATTTTTTTTTATTTTTAAAATTTTAAAATAAATAAAAAAGTCATTATATATCTCTCACATTATGATAAAATGCTTTAATAAATTTAAAAACAAAAATTATCCATTCTAGAGAATACAAAAGCAAAATCAAAATAGAAAAAAAGTTGAATTTCATTTAGTAGTAACCCAAAAAGTTGGGGTGTCAAAAAAAGCCCAAAATTATTAGAGGTTGATGGCTTTTGGGGTCCACCATGGTTGTTAATGATTATAATCTCGAACGCAAGAAAGCACATGCTGGTTTAGATTTGGTTATGGCAAACATGAAGGATTGATTGGTGAATGGTGATAATTCCACGACCGACGTTAGCCACAGGTGGTAGCATTTCATTGGCTGTATTACTGACATAGACCACGTGGCTTCCAGCATCTTCTACAGCTGTACCTACTGCACTGTTTTGGGTCAGCGCTAAATTGTTTTCTAATTTATGTTTTCTTTTAGCTTTTTGCGTTTAGATATTTTGATTAAAAAATTATTAATTATGGGGAATAGGTCTTAAATTGCCAACAGCTGGCCGAGGGGCCTCCGCTCGCATGTCGTCGATGGCTCGCGTCTCTTACTTTTGTTTGGCTCATCTTCTTCCTGCTTCTTCTGCTCCTTTTTCTATCCATCTTCACCGTCAAGTTCACTTTCCAATTCTTGTCGTTTCTTCTTCTTCTTCTTCTTCCTTTTCTTCTTCCTCCACTTCTCTTTCCAGTTCGAAGCCGAAAGTCGTGGTCACAAGAGAACGAGGCAAAAATGGCAAGCTCATTAATGCTCTGGTGCATTTTCATCTCTTTATCTCTCCGTTTCTAGGAGCATTTCGTTTTCTATCGTTTTATTGAAAGTCTAGTTCACGCATTCGATTTTGTTTCTATTAGAAAAATTGGATGGACTATTTTACTGTGGAATTTTTCGAATTTTTCTTCTGGATATTATATTTTTCTCATGTCAACTGTATGTTTAATTGCGTAATAGACATGCTGCTTTTTTAGTATTTTACCGGTTTCTACACTAATATCCATGGCGTGCAACTGTGGTCGAATCTTGCTTGTGATTTAGCTCTTGTATGTAGTCGAGGTTAGAGTGGATTTCTAACTGTATTTACAAATTCTTGAGGTGTTCTACTATATTTTTTGCACCGACGATTATCTGATTCCAAATGAGTGTGTGGATATTGTTGTAGTGTTTAAGAGGAGACATATTGTTCAATAAATACTTTTCTTTTTCCTTTTTTTTGACATTTTTTTTTAACTTGTTATGTGATGCAACAGCTGATAATATTGAAATTGCTTCCTCATCAATAATTTCCTAAAAATGTATGCAATGCGCAGAGCATACTAAGTGTATACTGCAAGAATTCCGCCGATAGACTGTATGTGATGCAACAACTGATAATATTGAAATTGCTTCCTCAGTAATTTCCTAAACTGCACAGAGCATATTAAGTGTTTACTGCAAGAATTCCTCTGATATTACATTTACACGCCATTGAGCAAAAATAGGATAATTTAAATAGCGAAGCAACAGGGTCATTTTTCTGATCTGATGTTGAGAGTTGCATTTATAGCTAGTTTCTATTGCAGCTTTGCATCTCAATAAACAATGCCTCAGTGGTGTAGGCTGAATTGCAGAACTGGATCAATTTAACTTTCAAAATCAACAGCTGCACACCTGCATCAAGGGCCAAAACAGTTTTTTTCCCCTTTTTTTTTGTTATTTTGATTAATTAAATAATTTGTTTTTGAAATCAGTGGATGCAATTTCAGCTCTTCATTTATATCATTGTGTCGCTTCTTGTCACACGGTATTCACCTGCTGTTGACTTCATGTAATTGTTCACAGCAATCAACAACTCTAAATTTTCCCGCAAACCATCTCGCTGCAGTTTTTCTGTCACCTTCATTTGACTAAAGCACAATTATTCCATATATGAATTCTGGTTTTCCATGCTGAAAGGATCTATTTTTTTTGTCTTTAATTAGTTTTAGCAATGAAGATCAGGGTTGGTTCAATTGTAAGTAGTATTTATGTGAGTGAACAAAAATATTTTTCATATTGATATAATAACTGTTTTATTTTCTACTATGTTTTAATGTTTTACATCTGAATTGTATTGCTGACTTTGTATGGGGTAGGAGTTTATGGAATGCTGTTACCAGGACATGTCTAATGGGCATATGTTGGTCATTCTATGTGATATACTATGAAATGAATTCTTTTTGCATTTTTGGAATAAGTAGTTAAGATTTTATTTTTTTAGGCCAAACATCGGATCGATTGCTTGGAGCTTCCTCTTATTCAGCATACCAAGGGACCTGATTTGGATAGGCTCCCTTCTGTATTAAGTGGTAATTTCTCCCTACACTTTGTGGATTTGTGTAGCAATATTGAAGATTTCTATTGTCGTATCAATTTACATGTTAGCCTTTTGCTTGCCGAGCTTCTCCTATGCTCTTGAATGTAGAAAAAAAAAAAGAAAAAGAAAAAAAGAAAACATCAGGGCTGGAGACTTTGTTTGTCTTAGATATATGTTCCTAACTGATCTTACCTGAGCTGATTCTATAAATCATGTATGAATTCCTTCTCCAGATACATTTCTGTTTTCATTTTATATCATATGCTCCTCACTATTAAGAAAAATAGGAAGGTGCGCATTGTTTTTTCTGTATGCGAATTCCTGGAAGCTCTTGTGCATACAATCAACATTATATCTTTAATTTGCAATGATGCTGATAATATAGTGTGTGCTGTATAAGAAGATATAGTCAATCTCTTCTAGCCAGAACTACATTATGCTATTTTCTTGTTGGTTTCTTATCATTTTTTTAAATAATGATTTCAGCAGATAGTTCATTCGACTGGATTGTCATAACTTCTCCCGAAGCAGGCTCGGTGTTTCTAGAGGCATGGAAGTATGTGTTTGAAGTTTCTGACAAGATAGAATGTTCTATGTTAAACTGTTAAGTTTCCTTTAATTTTGCCTCCAAATCAAATGGGGGAATCTTTTGTTAGCATTAAAGTCTTGTTATTCAAATCAACTTGAATTTGAGTGCATGGTTATCTTGTCTTTTCCAGATCAATATCTCATCTGATGCATTTGGATTTTTTCCCTAGGAAAATGGATATTTATCTACAGACTAGAAATTTTGTTTGCAGTTAATTGCAGATAAATATATTAGCAGAGATGGGCCTTGCAAAGTGATGTTCTCTCATATTATATTCCAGTTCCCTTCTCTCCCATGCTCTCCTTTCTTTGTTATTGTGCCTCCTCTGAAAAAGCAAAGCCAAGCAAAAGAAATCCAATGACTTGCATCATTTCAGGATCTTGTGTTTTCTGCTATACTAAGCACCGCATATATTATTCTTGAAATAGTTTGTGGAAACAATTCTGGGTATGTACTAGTCCTAAAGATGCTATGTGCTCATATTCAGGTCTTATATTAAGGGTCTCCAAATGACATACTGTTTGTTGTAGTTGTTTAATTCTTATCTAGCTAACCAATATCTCGCTTTACCAAAATTCTCTGGAAAAAAAAAGTTGAAGAGAATAAACTTTCCTCTAATTTTGTCCATAGGGCAGCTGGCACTCCAAATGTTAAGGTAGGGGTTGTAGGAGCTGGTACAGCAAGTATTTTTAATGAAGTAATGCAGTCTTCGAGGCGCTCTCTTGAAATTGCTTTTGCACCATCTAAAGGTACTCTTAGATGTTCAAGTATTCAGGCAGCTTGTCTATTAGTGGCTGCACCGAGTTCTTCCTTGTTGTATTTTGATTTTGATTTTCCTGTTGGTTCACTCAAATGTGTCTCATGTTCTCTTTTCATGAGTTCTTTTATTTTACAGCTACAGGGAAAGTTTTGGCATCACAGCTTCCAAAGAGTCAGAATAAAAGATGTACTGTGTTGTATCCAGCTTCAGCCAAAGCAAGTAACGAAATAGGTAAGTACAATCCTTCTTGTTGATGTTTTCATATCAACAAATACTCCTTTTCTGATATGGCTTGCTCAACCATACAACTAGTAGTAGTCAACCAAAAATTGAAGGGTAATGCACATCATGATCATATTATCTCGACTTATGGTGCCAAAAGATGTAGCAGTTGGCACCTGAAGAATTTTGTGGAAAAGGAGATTTTTTTTATTATCTCGCCTGTGCATAAAAGAAAACATACTATGGGTTTTTATATAGAGAACCTACCACTAATTACAAAGTATATAGCTAGCCTATATTAGAAATTCAATCTATCGTTAATTACAGAATCAACTAACTAAGAAAACATATCATGATAGTCAACACTTTCCCTCAAGTTGGTGCAAAAATATTACACATGCCCAACTTGTAGATTAAGGCATGAAAGGCTTGGCCGTTGAGTTCTTTTGGGAAAACATCAGCTACTAGTTTGCTTTTCTTTATTGAAGTGTCGATTAATTTCGATGTGTTTCATCTGGTCATGTTAAGTAGGATTATGAGTAATACTAATTGCAACCTTGTTATCATAATACAAGAATAGCTTATCTTTTCCGTCCAACTTCAGCTTTTCTAGCAATTTCTGCAGCCATAGAAGCTCATAGACACCTTAAGCCATAGCTCTTAGCAATTACACTTTGCTTCTTGCTTCTCCAAGTGACTAGGTTATTGCCTACAAGTGTGCAATAACCAAAGGTCTATCCCTTCTCAACTAGTGATCCAGCCCAATTTGCATTTACAACGGCTCCAATTTGAAGATGACAGGGAGAAAAGAAGACCCTTTCCTAGAGCTGACTTTAGATACCACAGAATGCGAAAAACAGCTTGCATATGAGATTCTCTAGGATCATGCATAAACTGGCTTATAAAGCTGACTGCATATGCAATGTTTGGTTTGGTGTGTGAGAGAGATAGATGAGCCTTGCAACCAATCTCTGATTTCTCCCCTTATTGATTGATTCTTTAGTTTCTACTTGCAGCTTATGATTGTTTTCAATGGGCTATTCTACTAGTTTACAACCCAACATACCAATTTCATCCAAAATATCCAAGATGTATTTCCTATGGAAAATGAAGATTCCTTTGGTTGATCTGACAATTTCAATTCCCAAGAAGTATTGTAGCTTTCCAATATCCTTGATCTCAAACTTCTGCTCCAAAAGATTTTTCATCCTAACTATCTCTTCTTTATCATCTCCTGTTATCATTATGTCATCAATATAAACAATAAGAGTGATTTTATCCTTGTAATGTCTTATAAAAAGGGTATGATCAATATTACTTTGTTGATATCCAAAAGCGATCATGGCTTTGTTGAATCTGTTGAGTCAAGCTCTAGGAGATTGTTTCAACTCATATAAGGCTTTCTTCGGTATGCACACCTTTCCTTGAGTTCTATCATTATCAAAACTATGAGGAATCTCTATGTAAACCTCTTATTCCATGTCTTCATGGAGAAATGCTTTTTTCACATCAAATTGCTGTAAATTCCAATCCAAGTTAGCTGCATAGAATAGCAAGATTTTGATTGTGTTCATTTTAGCAACAGGGGGCAAATGTCTCCTGATAATCTATTCTATAAGTCTGAGTGAATCTCTTTGTCACCAGTGTTGTTTGGAATGTTTCAATCGAACCATCAGTTTTGTGTTTTACTGTGAACATTAATTTGCAGCTAACTTCCTTCTTGCTTTTATGAGCAACTAGTTCTTAAGTTTTATTTTTGGCGAGAGCTTTCATTTCTTCTACCATGGCTCCTTTCCATTTTGGATCTCTGTTAGCTTTTCTTTCAATCATGTGGAATAGACACAGAGGAAAGAGACAAGACAAAAGCTCTATAGGAGGGAGACAAGGAATTATAGGAGACAAAATTAGAGATAAAATGTTTGGTACGCGACCTGACCCATTTTCTTTGAACAATGGGTAAATTCAAATCAAAATCAAAAGATAATTTACTCGAGGATTCTTGCAGTGTATATTGCATGATGGCTTCTTTAGACATGTTTTTTCTTGAATATCTCAACAAATCATGTTTGCCTAATCACCTAACAAATCAGTCTCCCCCCCGAACATTATCAATCTTCTCATTCTCTTCTTGAATATCAATCTCCTCATTCTTCCCGTGAACAAGAGCATTGAGGATCACAAAACTAGGTATCACTTCTTCTTCATTACTCTCTATCCAAAAAGGTGATTGGGTAGTTTCAAAGTAAAATTGAGATTGCCAAAATGTAATATCCATACTAACATAAGACTTTTTAGATGGAAGATGATAACACTTATACCCCTTAGGATTAGAGAATATCCAATAAATACACATTAAGGACCCTCGAATCTAGTTTTCCAACATTCTTAGTATTGACAAAGCAAATACACCCAAAAATTGGTAGAACAGTATAGCCATTCGTCTCTGTTAAGACTTCTAAAGGGGTCCTGAAGTTGAGTGTTTTTAGGGGCATTCTATTGATAAGATAGGTTGTCATTAGTATAGCATCCTCCTAGTATGCCTTTAGAACATTCATATCAAACATAAGAGATTTAGCAATTTTTGACAAATATCTAATTTTTTCTTTTTGCTACCCTATTTTGAATACTAGTATAAGGATAATTAGTTTCATAAATAATTTCATGAGACTCCAAATAAACACCAAATCTACTGTCTATACATTTTGTTCCATTATCAATTCTTAAGGCTTTGATCTTAGCATTAAATTAGATGTGAACCATTTTATGAAAAGAGAAAATATTACTTTTTGCTTTAATCAAATATACCTAAGTCATCCTAGCATAACAATCAATAAAAGTAACAAATAATCAATTTCCAGACAAGGAGACAGCCGAGTAGGCCCCCCAAACATCAAAATGAATAAACATAAAAAAAACAATGGTTTTATCATCACTCCAAGGATGAGAGTTTCTAGTAAGTTTAGTATATTCACAGGCATCACAAAATAAAGAATCAAATGGAGTTTTTGAAAATAAACTTGGATATAGATTTTCTAGGAAGAAAAAAATGGATGCCTTAACCGCCTATGCCACTGTTTTATTTCCTAGTTGACATCTTTATATCTTTCAAAAAGAGCTAAATCTCGACTGTCTTTCACCATGTATAATTGATTATGCTCTCTACCATTGCCAATCTTCTTCCCTCTTTATAGATCTTGAAAAATACAATAATCAGGGAAATATTCAACTTTTTACAATTTAAAGCTTTGACAAATAAAAGATTGGCAATAAATTGAGAAACATGAAGAATAAAAGACAATTTAATATTTGGAGTACAAACAAAAAATCTGTCCCAAAAATAGGAGTTAAAGACCTATTAGCTACCTGAATAGTATCTCCATTTAGACATGGAGAATAGTTAAGGAAGCCTTTATAAGTGCTTATCTTGTGTCAATTCACACCATAATCAATAATTCATGAGTCGAGATGAGCAAGAGTGTTGCTTGACTTGACAAAATTGGATGTGGCATTGGAGGAAGGGTCAAGTTGAGACAAAAGATGCTTGAAATGCTGAATTTCATTATAAGGGAGACTTTCAGCTGAAGCTGTCTTCTTGGATGATTCTACTGTTTCTAACATATTTGCTCGAGCTTTATTGGGTTGGCTTATTTTCCCCCTCGACCCCTAGTAGGTCTCCCATGCATCTTCCAACAAATCTCCTTTGTATGCCTTAGCTTTCTACAATAATTAGAGTGCAGATGGTCTTTATTAAAAGTAGCTCTATTAGGTCTCCCATGCATCTTTCAACAAGTCTCCATTGTATGCCTTGGCTATCTACAATAATCACAATGCATATGGCTTTCTAAAATGCCTAGTAGGTCTCCCGTGCATCTTCCAACAAATCTCCTTTGTATGCCTTAGCTTTCTACAATAATCAGAGTGTAGATGGTCTTTATTAGAAGTACCTCTATTAGGTTTGCCGTGCATCTTTCAGCATGTCTTCACTGTATGCCTTGTCTTTCTACAATAATCATAGTGCATATGGTCTTTATTGGAAGTAACACCTTTCGGTTACTCATAAATGATATGTGCAGTTAAGCCCGACTTCTCAACTGGTGCAGTGTAAAGCATGACACTTCTTCTAGTTTTATTTTTGTTGGCCATAAGAATGTGCCTCTTTAAAAGAAGGAAAATGAGATCTGCTAATAACTTGAACTCTTAATTGATCAAATTTAGAATTCAAACAAATTAAAAAAATCGTAGACCCGCTCATTTTCAAGCATTTTTTGAATCAATACCTTATCAGCGCATTTGGATTGAAAATTTTAATAACGATTTAATTCTTGCCATAAACTATCTGGCTCAAAAAAAATAATCTGAAACAATAAGCTCACCTTGTTTTGTTCCACGAACTTTGTTACAAAGTTAAAAAATCCAAATATCATTTTTCATTTGGGAATAAGTGTTTTTAGTAGTTTTATATATTTTCTCCGCAATATCAAGTAGTATATACTGTCTGCAGATCTTGGGGTGCATAGAATTAATAAATTAAAACACAATTAAAGAGTTTAAGTGTTACTCTCTAAAGGTGGGGTTAGTAGCAGGTGGTTGTTTCTTTTCTATATTAACATAACTTTATAACTTTCTAAACAGTGGCGACGCCACTTGAAAGAGAAGGGGGGCAATTGCCTCCTTTAATTTTTGAAAAAATATTAATTATATATATATATTTTTATACATGTATATTAAATAGACCATCTTGCCCCCCTTAAAATTTTATTATTTTAAGCCTAACTTATATTTTTGCCCCCCTTAATTGTAAATCCTGGCTTCGCCACTGTTTCTAAACATGATCCGAACTTGGCTAAGTAGGTACTATGTTAGGAGTAAATTCTAACTTAGATGATGGATGAATAATTTCTGAATTTAATTTCCAGAAATGGAGGTTAGTACAGAATAGAAGAAAAAGAACAGAAGGGAAAATGAGAGGAGAGAGAGAGAGAAAGGGAGAGCGAGAAAATTTGTATTCAATAATCTACTGGTCTCCCCCACAGGAGAAACCTTTACATAATGGGGAAATCAACAAATGATTGGCTGCACTAGAGGATAAAAGAGCATGCACACTCTCTTTCCTCTAACAACCTGTTAATACAGCTGTGTAACAGCTTTTTCTTTCACTAGTAAACAAAACAGGAAATTCATGAGGAACAACTGAAATTAACCAAATTAACTATCCCATAAAAATTACTTAATTACCCCTACAAAAATTAATTGATTGCCCTCCTACGTTTATACCTAACATATTACTGCCATTTAATTTAACAGGGCTAATTTGAGAGCAAAAACTGTCATTAACAGTATAATTTTTCTCTATTTTCTTAGTGTCTGACATGATGGCAGGATTAAATTTAAAAATAAAAAAGGCACAAGGAACATCAAAGGAATAGAACCCTATAAACAAACACTAAACAAAACCTGTCCAAGAGAGGGCCTAAAAAACCAAGACATTAGAAGTGACAGGAAATTAGCTGGTCGAAGTCAGAGAAGGCCAGCGAATAGATATGAGCAAGGATTGGTGACGGAAGGTGGCTGCAGGAAGCATGCGCCGGTGAGTGGCCAAAGGAGCAGAAGAGTATGATGGTGCTGGAAAAAGGTGGATCGGCCAAACTCAGCCTAGGCTTTGCACTAGTGAGGGCGGTGTTGAAAGAAGAGGGACAAAACTTAAACCTTTTAACAGTTGCCGGAAAACAGCGCGATAGAGACTGTTTTAAAAACAAACCTACTGCTGAAGAGAGTAAACTCAATCTTCAAAAGAGCATAGGCTCTAATACCATGAGGAATTTTGTGAAAACAAGATTTTTTTTATTATCTCATTTGTATATTAAAAAAAAATATACAATAGGTTTCTATATAGAGAACTTACCATTAATTAGGAAGTATGCAATTAGCTTATATTAGAAATACAATCTATCCTTAATTATAGAATCAACCAACTAGTGAAATATATCATGATAGTCAAGAACACCTTATGGTTTGAGTATGAATTCATTCTCAAACTGTATTGAAATAGAAGACCACCTGAAGGAACTTGAGCTACAATCCTTTAAAGCAGTATTAGGATTGTTGCCTGTAAATAGCTCAAGGCGTAGCAAACTTTGAATATAGCTGATAAAAGATTTAATTGAAAAACACTTGCTATCCTTGCTTTCAAGAGGAGTAGCATTAAGTGTATTCGTTGTTGGCATAATTATAGGTATCACTTTGTGGGTGCAAACTGCTAACTGTACTGTTTTCACTCTCTCTCTACTACTGTGCTTGTAAATAGGAGCTTTTTTGGCTTAATTGTTGAAACCAGGATTGTGAATCATGTCAGATGAAATTTCTCATTACTTTGGTCTTGCTGAGCTTCTGGCTTTTGAATGTCCATGCTTTGTATCACCAATTTGATTTTAAATATTTGAAATTATTAACAAATTGTGGTTACTGATTTAGTATCATTTAGTTAAGGAAAATATGGGTAGCTGGAAACTTATGATATTTACACCTCCCATATATCAAGTTTAAAATTTATCAAGTGAGAAGCTGTCAAACAATGATTTCTGAACCTTTTCCTTGCATATGTTCAGAGGAAGGCTTGTCTCATCGTGGCTTTGAGGTTTTGAGGCTAAATACATACACAACTGTAAGTACTTCAGTTTTAATGGTTCACTTTGCTCTACTGGTTCTGTATGAAGGTATTTGACTTCAGCACTTGGAAATTTGTGCATCATAAAACTGATATAGTTTTTCTATTAGAGCTAATGGTAATTTTTAATTTTCAACTAAGTTATGTTGTAAATTTGGTGATGTATGACCAGTTACTCTTTGTGGGGATACTTAAGAAGTGCATTAGGCTTCACCAAGTTTAATTTATCCGTGGATTATCATCAGATCTTAGTTTTCTGCTTGTTCAAGGGTGTCTTCATAGGGTGAATTATCCTTGCTTGGGTTTTAGGCCAGACATAGTTGTTCCGGGCTTTGAGGCTTCTTGACTCTTAACTGAAGATTGGTTCATTCAGAAACTCTGATTTAAGAGCATAGGAATTGCTAAAAGTGGATGCAGTTTGTAGAGTATTCGAGTTCTTGTGCATTGGACAAGTTAGACCCTCATGCAACAGTTGCCCCTTGGCAGCATGTTTTAGCAACCTTCAACTAATGAAATTCCTGACAATTAATAAGTTCCTCATTGCATTTAGGAGTTATACTTGGCTTGCGTGTGATCTCTATGGTAGCTTTAGACCTCACATACGCCGATCAGATAAGGGATATTATGGATAATTAAGTTAGATATGTAATCAGATTTCTTCATTTCTAATTGTTTCCTTCAGGTGCCTGTTGATCATGTTGACCAAATGGTCCTTAAGCAGGCACTACTTTGCCCTGTTGTTGCAGTTGCCTCTCCTTCTGCAGTTCGGTAAGTAGTTAGTTGCATTTCAATTAATTACTGATAGTTTGCTGGGCAGTGCTCAACATATTTCTATGAGACAGGAGGTTGGGTGGGGTGTGGACAGACAATTCCCATTGAAATTACTTTCCTTCTTCTCTGTTGATTAGTTTATTCTTCAATTCATCTTGCTTCTCTCTCTGCTACAAACCTACCTTGTTTGTTGCATATTTTATGGTACTGGGGCCTAACTTTGTGCTTTTTGATACAAAAGAAGCTCATATAAAACAGCTCATCTCTCCTCCAACTTTTGGATCTACCTAGAATGACCCGATATTTTTTATTCTACTTACTTCGTATGCCTACTTTTTGCAGTGCCTGGGTCAATATCATTTCAGAATCAGAGCAGTGCAACAATTCAGTGGCATGTATTGGTGAGACAACTGCTTCAGCAGCAAAACGATTGGGCTTGAAAAATGTGTACTTTCCAATGAATCCTGGTTTTGAAGGGTATTCTTTTTTTCTCTATAACAGTTTTTTCTAAGGGAAATTTCTCAAGAACATTGGTTACTAGTATCTTGATTTTTTGGTTACAGCATTCACTGGCTTGCATCAAGATCTCGTAATGTTTGCCATTTTAGAGCTTCACAGAATGAGCATAGCACTAATTACTAGTGAATATTGTACTATGCATTTGCAATCATTCTTCTTGTTTAATTGATACAACCAGTTATTCTTATCAAATGTTGTTGGTGTGTGCTCTCTTGTTTCTGGATTTTCTGCTACTGTTGATTTCATGAGAAGAATAAATTTCACTGTGCCTAATTATTGCATGCTATCTATTTGTAGAGTGTAAATACAGGGAAAAAAAAACTTTAATTGCTATACAATTGTAATCTGATCTTATAGATAAGCTTTTACTTCAGTAATGCCATGTACATATCTCCTTTCATCCATTCCTTGAGAGCCATTGATACATGCTATGTCCTTTATTATTTATTTAGAATATTAGAAATGGCGTTCTTTTGTTTTTCATGATCTGTTTGACTTTATTACTTCAACATTTGAGTATGTAATTTATATAAATATATGTGATGAGTGTGCACTACCATCACATATGAACTGTCCCATTTTTTCTTGCCAGCTGGGTAGGTAGCATCCTTGAAGCCTTGAGGGCTCATGATGCCTCGTAAGAATTGAAGTATTCCAGGTAGCTGCTGCTACTGCTGCTGCTCTCTCTCTCTCTCTCTCTCTCTCTCTCTCTCTTGTTTTCTTCTCCTGGGACCTGTGGCCCTCCCACTCATCTTAGTTTCTGTAATTTAGATGATTGATCTCAACTTGTTCCTAGAAGGTTAACCAAATTGTATATCTCTAGTTTCCATCAAGTCCCTGGCAGGCTGCAAAGGCACGCTGAGGAACAACATTGATGCACCTTCCTGGAAAATGTCAGAGGCTGCAAAAACATACTCCAGGATAAGGGATTCAACTATTGGGCAGCAACAGAAAGGTGGTAGATATTTCGGTACTCAGTACTCAGAGAGAAAATGTCTGCTTATTGCATGCTTAAGCCCAGTATATTACTGAAGTTGTTGCTGGAAAGAGAGCTGTCGAGATGACTTTGGTTGAAAGAAAGCCTCTCAGCTTTGTATATCCCTTTTAATTTTTCCACTGGAATATCATATTAGCCAGTATATTTACTAACTGTGTATGTTATATTTTCTTTTCTTGGGCTGTCGACTACAAACAGAAAAGTTTGCTATGATTATTTCATTAGTCGACAATTGCATTATGTAAAATCCATTGTAACATCTGAAGGTTATAAAGATTTTCTAATCTAGCATGCTTTCACAAACCACTAGTGTTTTTGAACTGTTTTATATTTGACTTTCAAATGCACTGGAATAGCGAAGCAAATGATTTGTCTTTTCTCATGTGATGATTTCATGAGCCCTCATTGATGAGATGTTTGATCTATGGTGATTTCACAAAGCATGGGTATGCATTTGGTCCTTATGATACAATTCGCATAAGCTGCACTTACATTTGGCATGGATATCGAGAACTGCAAAGTTCTACTCCAGCAACAATGGAATAAAGCAATTATTAGGGTCTGTAAAAGGTGAAGCAAAGTGCAGAGGTGAGAATTCATGTTCTAAAATGGGAACTAAAATGATGAGTTCAGTTCCTTGCTTATGCTTAACTTCCAGATTAGTTCTGGGTTTTTCCATATCAATATTGTTTTTAAGAGAAGCTGACGTACTTATTGATTGTATCACTCTATAATTTGTTCTCCAGTATGAAATTGAGAAATTTTGGCCATGATCTCTTTAGGCTGACAATTTTCATGCACAGCCAATAATTTAATGGCAAGGTGAACACATCGAGACTTTCCCACCTGGATCGACCAAGGTAAAATCATAATTGCAGCGTCTTTTTTAGCTTCTATTAGTTGGACGATAGATTAAAATTATGCACGGAATCTGTTCCTGTTTCATGTAACTCGCGATTTCCGAGGAGATAAGCAGCATGGCCATGGTTTTTTTACGAGGAAGTGTTCCCTGAAGAAAAGATGAGACCGTGGTTAGTGCTCGCTCTGATTGGTAGATTGGAACTAGATGCCCTGATCCTCTAACTGGAATGAGTGTTAGTGCTTTGTACTCCTCCACATATCCTGCAACCTGCCATTGGTCATCGTTGAAAATATTTGGACTGTAACTTTGAGCTGTGAATTTGATAATCAGTGTGATTTCTTTTCTTTTTTTTTTCACCCTTACCTCGTTATTGGTGTACCATGAGCGCCAAGGAGTATTAATTGGGAGTCTAAAGGTGTTTATGGCGTATCTAGTTAATATGACTTAATGTACAAGGGGTTAACAACTACATTCAATTTTCATGCAGTATCAAATTGAGTGAACTACTAATGACCAACTCCTGGAACGAATTAGAATGCTTATGGACGGACAGAGATTTATGCTATGGATCTTAGCTAGCTTCATATAGAAATAAACGGTAGCGGGGATAGCTCAGTTGGGAGAGCGTCAGACTGAAGATCTGAAGGTCGCGTGTTCGATCCACGCTCACCGCATATATGTTTTTTGTTGGTTTAGACATATTAGTCTGGGCTTTTATAACTTAAATAGATCTTGGCCTCTATTTACAAATTGGACCACTTGAAGTTTCAGCCGGAGAAAATCTCAACTTTGATTGCATTCGGTTGCTTAGAAGTTTTGAAATTACAGGTTTTGATTTGAAGTCTTATTCATGTTAGTTAGGCTGCACAAATCTGAAGTTATTTCTTCTCTCCCCCACTATGGATAATCTGCAGGAAAGCACTTTTCTTTCTCCCTTGCTTTCTTCTTTTCAGCAGCTTTACTATTGAATTATTACTGATCTCCTTATTATTAAAAGTTAAAACATGTGAAAATAGAGCATATATATGGACATGATTTTATTGCCATTTACCAACACAACACATCCCTACAAGTAAACCTCAATATATACATGTATAATAAAAATGGAAAATCTTCATATTTTTCCCTTACCAAGAAAAATATATTGATCACTTTAGTTTAGGAAAAATGCCTCTTTCTGCAAACCATTTACCTTAAAGTTAAAACTGGCCATCTTTATCGCCCTTAGTCACATCTGATCAAAGTGACATGGCTTGTAAAGGCTAAGCAGCTACCAAATTGTATAAACTATAAAGCCTGCGAATTCTTGCGTTTCTCATGGTAATTCATTAAGAGCACAAATTTAGTTTGACTCTTTTCTTTTTGGGCTTCAGATCACATGTATCACTATCAAAGGGTGACTCAATAATAATAATAATACGATACAATGGTGAAATGTGGTTATCACTGCCAGCTTGGAGGTTTTGCATTATGATATTAATATAATAATGGAACAGAAATTATGATGCGTTTATTAGCTTAGTGCAATTCAATTCAGATTAGGTTTGAAAAGTATAGAAGTAGAGATTGTTGGGTTAATTTTTTTGACACGGGCTTACATATTAAATAATAATATTATGTACTATTAAATTAAATAGAGTCAATTTAAATGATCTAATTTTAGGCTATGGAAACATTAAGTGGGCATGGACTTATATAGGTTCAATTAGTATTTATAGGAACCTAACTAACCTATCCAGGAGTCAGATTTTTGTTGTCGATTTATTATGCTCCATGCTAAGAGCAAATTGGAAAGACGATGAATTCAGGCTCAGAAAAATTCAATCCTGCAACTATAATTCATCAAATATGGATTCAGGTACGCATTTTAGCTGTTGTTATTTTGTTCTATGATTATCTAGCGATTGACATGCAATCTGTCTGGATCTAATAGAATTATTTCTATTATATTAATTCTAACAGAGATGGCCCTTTCCCATCCTCAACTCCTTCGTCGTACTGCACAAAAATTGGGCATCTATTCCATTCCTAGCTGTTATAGTAACATTTGATGATCAGTTTAATCAGAATCAGGGAATTCTTTTATTTATTTTTCTTCAATAAACCAATTTCCATTAAAAGAAATAGAAATATTATGTGGTTATGTTATTTAATTAAGTGTTCAATCTCATAAATTTATCTTAATTTGGATGCAATTAACTATAAATTTACTATATATATATATAGAGAGATAGAGAGTTAAGTATAACACACTGGCTAGTTATAAGAATTATATTTTTTTTATAAAAATTTAAACAATTTTAAATTCACAAATTAACTTTTGATAAAATTAATTAAGTTAGATCCGATTTTTAAAATAGTTAAATAGGGAAGATGGTTTGATAATCCGACCCGAGTCCGAAGAGTTACACACCAAATCCAAATACCGACAGTACTGACTAGTCTTTACACAAGTATCCAGCTTTGTAAAGATTTCTATTGGATACTGTCTCTAGTTTTGTCCCTTTGCTTGATCTTGAGCAAAATGTGTGACATTTTAAGATGTAGAACAGTTAATTGAAGATCCATTTAACTGTGGATGCATTTGAATGTATTGGCGGATCTAAAATATAAGGATTCGAAGATTGATCTTTTAATGTTTGTTTGGCTTATTGCAACTTCTTTGCGATTCTGTTTTGGGACCATTTTGTCTCTTCAACATCATCTGAGGAGTCATTTATTTTCTACCATTCTTATTATAATGAAATGGGATAATGGAACTTACTATGTTTGGTTTCAGTTACATGCATTATTTAAAGTTATGCATGTCCTGTCCTGATATTAGAGGACAAACACCTATACGAAGATTTTCCCCCCAGCTATGGCTAGCTGGCAACACCTATACAAACTGATGAGTTGATTCTTTTTTACCCTCGTGGTAAACAATCCCAAACTTGTTTCCTCATCCCATTGTCACTGTAACATAAATTACAGTAATCCTATGACTAGAGGTGAGTGTTTGTGTTGAAGAAATTACAGTAGTCCTATGACCCAAGGGGAGTGACTGTATTTAAAAAAGAGGCTTCACTAAAGCCGTTAACTTTTTCTATGACGTACTATATTTTTATAATCAATTATTATTTTTAATTTTATGTATAAATGCGATTAGGACCCATTAATAAGTTAATTATGTTAGAAAGCTTGATTTGAAAAAAAAATAATAATGTCTAAATTATAGTAGACAGCAAACCAAGTTGAAAGCAACGTAGATTGAACTTATCTATCAACGAGAATGCATAAGCCCTAACCTGCTTTAAACAAAATAGACTTTTATACAAGAAATGTTTATTAATTAATAATTGAAATGGAAGAACAAAGACAAGACAGTGAAACAGTAACTGATCCACCGCAAGCATCAAAAACCCTTAAAGTTAAAGCCTAAAGCGACCTTTAATCCTAACAAGGACTGAAGATGAAAAGAGAGACTTTTAAGCAGCTTTATTATTTTCCATTTAATCAGAATTGGCTCCAAGTGTAACTCTTTCCATGTTCTATTTTGGCTTTACGCCCATATAAAGTTAAGGCAACAGAAACCCATGCACTCATCCACAACTTGTAGGTCCATTTTAGCCCATTGCCCTTTGACTTTCAGGACTTTTGCTCCCATGATTATTTGTACTATGTCCTATTCGAAATATCCAGTGTTTGATTAATTTAAATGTATGTCCAGTAGATCTATAAATAAAAATAAATGTTCGCAAAATGTCTGCCAGTTTTAGGAAGGATTGATTAAAATGTAAATTATTCCATTTAATTTTGATGTGAAGAAGTACACCTGAATTGAAAGAATCGGAACCAAATTCTGGCAAAATATCATATGCTTCTAGTACAGGGGTATTAAATTCAATTAGAATTTTCCATTGCTAAGTGAATCAAAGGATAATTAATTAGGGTCACACACATTATCAATTACATCAAAATGTATATAGCATGATTTGGTTTTTTTGGGGGTAAAGTAAAGTAAAGAGTACAATGATTTTGGTAGCATGGGCATCAACTGATTCAACTACAACTCATCATCTATGTATGTCCCCACGCTAGAAAGCTTTAAAACTCACAAAGTAAATACATAAAAAGATGCACTTTATAAATAGGAAGAAATTGATGAGTAAGTGACTTTATGCAAAGGAATGAGGAGTGGGGTATATATATTAATATTATATTAACCAAGTCCTTATGGACCATTAAGCTTAGTGCACTGCTCCACACATCAAAAGTGGAACCACTTATTTTTAGCTCTTACATATATGGAATAAATATTAATGACTTACCAGATCTAGTAGTAATAAATAACCCATCATGCTTCTTTCTGTCTCTCCATTTCTATTCCCATGTACATTTTTAATTATATAATCATCCAAACTGATATTATTAATTCGGATTTATATTAAATAAAAAATAACCTTTTGGAGTTTCGACGTCATCCTTTGATAATGATATTATTCATTTCCCTTCCTTTTCCCACATGCCCCATTCCACGCCAACTCCTTACATTATGAATTTTCCATGTTCATAAGAGTATTAATTTGTTATTCTTTAATTTATTAATTTGATGCGAAACTAGCTACTCGGATGCATCTCAAATCAATTTATGATCCTGTGGCTCATATTTATACTACCCAATTATTTTATAATTATCATGTGTTTAGGCAAAGAGTATTAAAAGTCTATTCACATTTGTCCCAAAATTGTTTATTACTATTGAAATTTTACACTGAGGTGCAGTGGGGGTGAAATGAAAAGCAATGATAGTTGGTAGGACCTAATGTTGTGTATTATAGCGAAATATGATGTGGAAATGGCGGGCAAAAGAAAGAGGTTGATTTTCTATCCAGCTTCACCGCCATGACACCTACGTATTAACCGTCATTTGTAGATATTCATTTCTGATTCTACTTTATATTTATGATTTAATTAATTTAACCAATGAGATCTAATTGATAACACCGTAAATAACATTTTACTATGAATTATTATTATTTCTTTTAATAAGGGAATTTGAATTAGCTTCTTACAGTTAGCGGCGAATATAGGTAGGGAATGAGGAGGCCTTTCCTCCATTTTTATTTTCAAAAAATTTCTTGTAATTATATATTAATTTTAGCTTAATTTCTAAATTGGTCCTTCCAATTTCTTATTTTTTATACTTTAGTCTCCTCAAAATTTTTTAATTTCTATGACATTCGAATTTTGGCCCCACTTTATAGTAAATCATAAATCTGCCCTTACTTATAATGAAATATCTTTAAATACTTGAAATTGAGCGTTTTGCCTCCTACGTGAATCTAACACAAATCTAATTAGTTAGTTAGTAACATTTTTTAATCTCTATTTTCATTCATGAATCAAATCAATAAACAATAATGGGACACGTGGCATAGAAAACTGATTATTATTTTATAGAATATAAATTTGATTAGAAAATTAATTTTACAAAATCACAATCTATTATATATTCGGTCTACGAATATAAAACAAAATGCTTAAATAATGGCACTTGAACAAGAAAAATTATCCTTTGCCGAAAATAATAATAATAATAATAATAAAAGCAAGAAAAATAATCCTTGTTTTGTAAATATAAATATAGTTTATGGATATGGAAATGATTGGAATGCATACTGCGTGGTTTGTTTAAATCACAAAAAGTTGTAACATTATTAAGTTTTATTTTTCCCTAATCTCAATCTTTTGGTTGTTTAGTAATAATTAGATAATATATTAGATAGGATTAGTACGCGGTGTCCGTTGATTGTGACTCTATAACCTACTAATTAGTAATTTCATATTTATTTTTGTTATCATTATTGTATTATTCGGGACTATGACATGCTAAAAAAAACAGACACAACTAAACGACAAAAGCTGAATAAATATCAAAATATAATTTCAATTCAATATGTAATTCGAAAATTGGCATCTCGCCTGCCATGAGATTAATGGCTTTTTGTGACATTAACTTGGGTATGCAATGCAAGAGACTTTGTAATTGTCTCTGTCTCTGTGCATCTAACAAATATTATTTCTAATTTCTCTTTTATTCTTGATGACCGAGCGAATTTTCCGGGCAAGCAGGAAAGAATATTCCGAGCTTCTTCTGAGCTACGTCCGGGCAATCACCTGAAAATAAGGTTCCGGCGGGTTTCCGACAAGGGAGACTCCGACGGTCAAGTCAGTAATTTTGGAAAGTCAAGTATGATAAAGAGAGAGTTTCTGAAATCTGAGAAAAAAGGAGAAGAAGAGGGATCCTTTCTTATGAGGTGTAGTGCTTCTTTTATAAGTCCATTACTCATGATGACCATTTGGGGCCCGGTTACTTTAATTGATGGGCAATGAGTGTGAATAACGGTTACCTTAACGGCTAGTTCACTGTATAACGGGTATGACAGCTGTTTTGTCGAACCGATCTATCTTTGGAGTTACCGAGCTCTACGATGGACCGGGCTCAGTATTTAGGCGACTATGAGAGCTTTCCGAGTTATATGACAGAGTACCTGCAGTCAGGTAAACCGAGTACTTTACCGAGTTAGATGTTTTGTTCTTGTATCATTGAACTAAAGCCGGGCACTATCCGGAGGCATATTCCGAGGCATGATCCGAGCCATGAGGCATATTCCGAGGCATAATCCGAGCCATGAGTATCATAAGTCCCCCCCTCATGCACATGATATTTATGTCATGTAGGCGGGAAGGTTTGGAGTTTTATGGGGGGAAAAATTCAAATGTCTGAGCGGGACGTGAGCTGTCGAGCGTGATTGACGCTTCGATTCTTGTGAGGGGACGTTTCCGGTTCCCTATGCCATTTATTGTGTCTCTTCGGTGTTCGTGACCGCCAAAAGGGGTATCCTATGGGAGTGTGCCAAGTGTCGTGTTCTTATTGGGAGCTCGGTTTTGCCCTGGCTTATAAATAGGTTAGATGTTTGGGTATTTCAGCTGCTTTGCACTCTTGAAGCTCTCGATTCTCTCTAAATTTCTTCTCCTTGTTCTTGGTGTTCTTCGCTTTCCGGCCTTCTTTCCGGTGACCGTGCGTCGTGTTAGCGTCTTCAGATCATCTCTCCCAAGTGATCCTGCCGATTTCAGGTTAGTCTACTTTTTCTTCATCATGAGTTTCTCGGACGACTCTATTGAGAGGATGGTGGAGGAGGGTCTCGCCGCTCCAAGCTCGGGCAATGATTCGCCCCCTTCTACTAGCTCTCGCCCAGAAGGCCCTTCTGCTCGAGTGGTCGATCAACCGAGCTCTAGATCAGGGAAAACCACAAGAGATATCACTCGGGTGGGAAGTATACGTTCAAGTATACTTCCGATCGAGTTGGAAATGCTGAGATCAAAGCACGATATTCCTTCCGAGTATGCAATGGAAGCTCCGGGTTTATCTACTCGGGCCAATGCTCGATATCCTGGAAAAAGGAAGATTATCGTTTACGAGGCCAACTTTGAAGCCGGGGTGAATCTTCCTTTAACAGCTTTTGAAGTCGACTTCCTGAATTATTATGATATGACACTCGGGCAAGTTCATCCGAATGCTTGGCGAACACTTTCAGCCTTGCAAATATGGTCATACGAGCATGATATCAATTTAAGCATACGCCTCTTCCGAGCCACCCACAAAGTAGGCCTTCGGATTCATGGAGAGGACCATAATTATATCCAGGCTCGGCCTGGATATAGTCTTTTCGTGGGGAATCCCGAGTCATTGAAAAAATGGAAAGATCGTTTCTTCATACTGAAGAGTCAGACGGATTTCCCTTTCCGGACTCAATGGGGTCGGTATGTCAACAGGAATGACAACCCCATGATTCTGAGTGAAGAGGAGGAGAACATATTGGCTCGGTGGAAGGTGCTAGCAGCCGAGAAGGTTGACATTAATGTTCAACTTCAATGCGGTGTTCCTCCTCCACCTCCAAAACCGAAGCGAAAGAAAAGAGGTAGATATATTCATTTCTATTTTCCGAGCTCTGATATGTGTCTTATTGTTTCGTTTTTTGTAGTGATGAAGAGGTCCGGAACGCCTTCGGTTGCCGAGGTCATCAAGGCAAAGAAACGAAAAGCCCTTGCTGGGACTTCTACCTCTGCCGCTGCTCCAACGGTTTCACCCAATCCTGAGCCTAATGTGACTGAGGGTCAGGGCCTGGGTGAAACAAGCCCTGTATTGGTCGTGGACCGTATTGATTCCGAGCCTGCCTCCATCGAGACTCCTATTTCACAGCCAACTGAAGGCCAATCTGCCCCCCAGGAAGGGGCTGCTCCATCTTCTGATCCTCGCGTTGTGGCAGAGGATGTGAAGGCATTTTCCGAGGAGGTAGTGAGATTTTGGCAAAGCCGAGGGGATTATTGGTCAAAGAATAGGACCGAGTTCACTACGTTCGCACACCGAGTGGCTTGCGTACCTTCTGAGACCGCCCCCTTGGTGAAGGTCGGGGCTGAGCAGTTGGCCGAAATAATGAAGAGGCACGAGATAGAGGTAATTCTGCTATACTCCGAGTCTTTCGTTTGATGATAACAGTTGATTAAAAATCTAAGTGTTTGTGCAGGGGGCTATGATAGCCGGGGCTGCCATCGCCAAAATGAACAAACTTATAACAAGCAAAAAGAAGGAAAAGGCAGAGAGGGATCGGCTTCGTGATGAGCTCGGTGAAGCCTTGTCCAAGATAGAAACTGTAAATAAGCGAGCTTCAGAGGCCGAAGAAGAAATGCAAGCCCGGGCAGCTGAAGTGCTAGTAGAAATGGAGAGGGCTTCCAAGGCCGAAGCGGATCTGAAGAAGGCTCAGACCGAGCAGGAGGCACTTGTGAAAGAGAATGCCGAGCTTAAGCAGATTGTGGCAGACTTAGAATATAAGATGGTCGATATGGCTGCTGATAAATGTATGTCGTTCGGCGGTAAATTGATTCAGTCAGTTAAAGACCGATATCCGGACATGGATTGGTCTTGGCTCGAAGATGTTTACCCCGACGATTAGTTAGGATTCAGCTTTGTACATTTTGAATTAATAAAATTTTGTTTTGTTCGGCAGAATCGAATGTGTTCAATGTTTGAATTTCTTTTGTTCGGTAAATCGAGTATAACAGATATTTGAATATCTTTTGTTCGGTAGATCGAGTATAATAAAACTTGGAAGTTTGAACTTCGAATGCCTTAAATGAATGTAGACAAACAGCTCGGTAAAATATGACAAACTCACTGAAAATATTTTTTCAAATGAGAGACGTTCCATGAGTGGGGGAGCACTTTTCCCGAGAGGTCTTTGAGCCTGTAAGCCGATCCTTGGACTTGATGAATTTCATAAGGGCCTTCCCAGTTTGGACCGAGCTTTCCCACTCCACACATATTCTGTGTAGCAATGATTTTTCTAAGGACCAATTGACCGATCTGAAAAGACCGATGATTAATATGCCTGTCATGATATACAGCCATTCTTTGTTTGTAAATAGCCGTTTGGACGAGCGCTGATTCCCTGATTTCTTCTAACCGATCAACATGGTATGATAAGGCTTCGTCATTTGCTTGCTGTTTGTATGAGATTACCCGAGCACTTGGGACCCCGATTTCGCAAGGAATCACCGCTTCGGATCCGTATGTTAGTGAGAAGGGCGTGTGCCCGGTTGCTGTTTTGACTGATGTCCGGTATGCCCATAGGACGTGTGGAAGTTCGTCAACCCATAAACCTTTGGCTTTATCCAGTCGCTTCTTTAGACCTGTTAGAATAGTTCGGTTTGTGACCTCCGTCATTCCGTTGGACTGTGGATGATAGACCGAGGTGAAGCAGAGTTGAATTTTTAGCTCGGCGCAGAAGTTTTTGAAGGTTGAGCAATCGAATTGCTTGCCATTGTCTGAGATAATTGTGTGAGGAATCCCAAACCGAGTTATGATATCTTTCCGAACGAACTTGATGATGTTCGCTGGCGTGATTGTTGCTAGAGGCTCGGCTTCTACCCACTTCGTGAAGTGATCAACTGCCACCACCAAGAATTTCCTCTGGCCTGTAGCCATGGGAAAAGGACCGAGGATGTCGATTCCCCATTGGGCGAATGGCCATGGACTGTATATCGGTACTTGGCGAGTCGATTTGCTGTGCAGAATGTTGCCGTATTTTTGACATTTATCACATTTCTGAACGAGTTCCCGGGCATCTTTCTCCATTGTAGGCCAGTAGTAGCCCTGTATGAGAGCTTTCCGAGCTATAGCTTGCCCGCCTTCATGAGCTCCACAAATACCTTCGTGTATTTCTCTGAGTACATAGTCCCCATCTTCCGAGCTTAAGCACAAAGTCCATGGGTGTGAGAATGAGCGTCTGTACAATTTTCCATCGAGAATGGCGTATATTGCTGATTTCCGGACTAACTTCCGGGCTTCAAGTTGATTGGATGGGAGAGTTCCAGTGTCCAGAAACTGATAGATCGGTAATCGCCATCCGTCCATTATTTCGTTAAGCTGAACTTGATACGTCTCATAGGATGGCGATTTGATGATGCAAAATATGACCTCCAGTGGGGGGTTTTGAGAGTTATCCGATGCCCTTTTTGCTAGGGCGTCTGCTTCTTTATTGTCATTCCTCGGGATCTGCTCGATAGACCATGCGCACCCGGAATTCTTCAATTGGGAGAGTAGGAGAATGGCGAACTCCTTATACCGAATCATATTGTCTTCCTTGGCTTCGAATCTACCGAGTATTTGATTTACCACTAGCTGTGAGTCAGAAAAAATGGCAATTGAGTCCGGTTTAACTTCCATTGCCAATTGTAGTCCGAAGCATATAGCCTCATATTCGGCTATGTTGTTAGAAGCTGGAAAAGCAAGTTGGGCCATGCCTTTGATGATGATCCGTCCTGGGCCTATCAGTATTATTCCGACACCTGCTCCTTCGACTGTAGAGGCGCCATCTGTGTATAACTTCCAAGACCGGGTATCCGGCTCGGGTGGTGGGGTATGCAATTCAGCTATGAAGTCTGCTAATACCTGTGCTTTCATAGATGGTCGAGCTTCATATCGGACATCTAGCTCGCCTAACTTGGTGGACCATTCAGTAAGCCGACCTGATGCTTCTGGGCGTTGCAGTACTTTCCTCAAGTTTGTATTAGTCCGGACTATTACAGTATGTGCCTGGAAGTAGGGTCGCAGTTTGACTGTCGTAATGATCAAGGAGTACGCCAGTTGTTCCAGGATGGGGTAGTTGAGCTCGGCTCCTTTCAGTACCTTGCTGACATAGTAGATGGGGTACTGTTGGTTACCTTCCTCTCGAATGAGCACAGATCTGACAGCTCCTGGTGTGACAGCTAAGTAGAGGTATAAAATATCCCCGGTTTGTGGTCTGCTCAATAGTGGGGGCGAGCTAAGAAAGGACTTCAGATCTTCAAAGGCTTGCTGGCACTCCTCGGTCCATTCGAAGTTCTTGAGATTCTTAAGCGCTCCGTAGAAGGGAAGACAACGTTTGGCCGAGCAAGAAATGAACCGACCCAAGGCGGTTATCTTACCATTGAGAATCTGCACTTCCTTCATCGTCTTTGGCGGGTGCATGTCGAGTATTGCTCGGATTTTCACAGGGTTTGCTTCTATACCTCTTTTCAAAATCATGAAACCCAAAAACTTTCCGGACTTGACGCCGAAGGCACATTTTTCCGGATTAAGCTTTAAGCCACACTGCCTAAGAACTTGAAAAATTTCCCGGAGCTCGGTGGGAAGAAGTTCTGAAGACCGGGCCTTGACAATCATGTCGTCTACGTAGACCTCCATGTTCCGACCTATCTGTTCGGCAAACAATTTGTTCATTAACCGCTGGTAGGTTGCGCCGGCGTTCTTCAGCCCGAACGGCATCCTTTGGTAGCAATATGTGGCCTGGTGAGTGATGAAGGCCGTTTTCTCTTCATCTTTCGGATTCATTGGGATCTGGTGGTATCCGGATGATGCATCTAAGAATGCATATTCTTCGAACCCAGCAGTAGAGTCTACGAGTAGATCAATGTTTGGCAAAGGATAGCTGTCTTTTGGGCATGCTTTGTTGAGGTCGGTAAAGTCTACACACATACGCCATTTTCCGTTGGACTTTTTTACTAGGACTACATTCGACAACCAGTCCGGATACAAGACTTCTCGGATAAATCCGTTCTGTAGGAGGACCTCGGTTTCATGCGACATGGCTAGCTGTCGTTCTGGTGCATGATTTCTCCTCTTCTGTTTGATCGGTCTGGTGCCCGGCGAGACATTAAGGGAGTGGCATATAATTGACGGTGAAATTCCTTTGATGTCTGAGGGCGTCCAAGCGAACACATCAGAAAACTCTTTCAGGACTTCGATAAGCTGCGCTTTATCTCTTTTGATTGCTCCGACCTTTACTCTTTTGTCCGGGCTTAACTGAATGTCAACAAGCGAGTCCCCTGGCTCGGCCCTTGTTTCGATAGGGATGTCGAGGGAGTCTAATGGAAGGGCCTGATTGGCCTCTTTTAGCATGGTCAGGTATGTTTCCCGAGCAGCTTTTTGACTTCCCCTTAGAATGGCCTCGCCCTTTGAGGTCGGGATTTTGAGTATTAAGTGGCGCATTGAGATATAGGCATCGATTCCTACGAGCAGTGGTCTTCCAAATATGACATTGTAAGCCAGAGGTATATCTACGACCATGAAGCGGCTGGTGCAGGCCTGTGTTATCTCGCCATCTCCTAATTCCATGGATAGGACAACTGAGCCCTCCACTTTCACTGGTTGTTCGGATATCCCGATTAGCGGGGTAGCAACTGGTTCAAGGACTTTGCTCGGCATTTTAAGGGCCTTGAATGCTTGCGACGTGATGAGATTGACCGCACTCCCAGTGTCCACCAGAATGCGTTGGACCAGATAATCTTCCATCAATGCCTCAACAACCAGGGAATCTGTGTGCGGTTGTTTAATGTGATCGCCATCCGATTTGTAGAACTTTACTTCGTGGCTGGCTTTGGAGGAATTGGTCTGTACGGGAAAAACTTCTTTTGCTTTCCTCTTTCGCGAGTCTCCCATGGCATCATAATGTTTTCCCCCAGCAATAACATAAATTATTCCTGCTGGGGCTTTCTTATTGGAGGCGGGCTGAGCTTCTCGTTGTCTGGGAGATCGGGACCTTTCTCTTGCTCGGTCCTCTTTGACATACTGGGGGAGCTTCCCTTGCCGAACTAAGAACTCGATCTCCCTTTTTAGCTGATGGCAATCATTTGTCTCGTGACCCTTATCCCGATGGTATGCGCAGTAGAGGCTCTGATCTCGGCTCGGATCTTCTTTCATCTGTCTGGGCCAGTTCACCTTGCCGGATTCCTTTAACCATTTTAGGATTTGTGCTCTGGAAGAGTTCAAGGGAGTCCACTTCTCTTCTCTTCGTTCGGCAGTTCGAGAGACCATATAAGTTTTGTGCGAGTTTCCGGAACTTCTGCTCGGACCGTCACCTCGCCCTGTGCCCCTGTCTGATGTCCGGAAAGAGTCTCGACGCGGTTCGTCATATATGAAACTATTTCGGAGTCGTCTGGCCTCGTCCATCCTTATGTATTTATGCGCTCGGGACATGAGCTCGGTGAAATCACAGGGCGGTTTCTTGCTGAGTGAATCACTGAAGTCCTGGCAGCGAGTATTGCGGATGAGGGCGTTGTTGGCTACTTCCAGGTTCAAATCTTGGATGTCCATTGCCACCGTGTTGAATCTTTCCACATATGCTCGTAGTGTTTCTCCTCTGTCCTGTCTTACCGAGTTCAAGTCCGCCGAAACCTTCGTTGGTCGGATGGCGGCCACGAACTTGGCGATGAACATGTCACTGAATTGAGTGAAATTCGAGATAGAGTGCTCGGGCAAGTTCCGAAACCAAATCTGGGCGGACTCTGTAAGAGTCTGGGGGAAAATTTTGCATAGGGCACTATCATCGGTTGTGAAGACGAGCATAGTGTGATGAAACTGATCTAGGTGAGCTCGGGGATCCGTGCTACCATTGTATTTAAGCAGACTGGGCAGGCGAATATTTGGAAAAGGAGTTTTCAAAATTGTTCTGCAGAGGGGCGAGCGAAAGTTACTGTGGTATTGGAGGGTGTTTCGGTTCTGGTATCTTTGCATTCGCTCTTCAAAGAGCTTTTCGAATTGCTCGGTTGTGAGAGTTATTGTGGCTCCGGGAGTTATCGCTGGTAAAGGAGCCGGGGTATTTTGAGTGACTTGTGGAGCAGGGGGAGTGTAATGCCCTGGGGGCGGAGTATGAATTGGCGGTGCCTGGGCTGCTACTGCAGCCAGAGTGGCAAGGAGGGCCTGAGCAGTTTGGGGAGTCAGACTGGGGATATTGGAAAAATGGGAAGTTTGGGGAGGTTGTATTTGTTGCCCGAATAGCTGGAAAGGGATTTGTTGGGAGAGTGGGGGAGGAGTTTGAGATGGGCTTGGAGGTGCCGCGGTAGTGTTCAGGTCTGGAAAAAGATCCATGAGAATGCTATGATCCACGCTCACCGCACCAAATGATGACCGAGCGAATTTTCCGGGCAAGCAGGAAAGAATATTCCGAGCTTCTTCTGAGCTACGTCCGGGCAATCACCTGAAAATAAGGTTCCGGCGGGTTTCCGACAAGGGAGACTCCGACGGTCAAGTCAGTAATTTTGGAAAGTCAAGTATGATAAAGAGAGAGTTTCTGAAATCTGAGAAAAAAGGAGAAGAAGAGGGATCCTTTCTTATGAGGTGTAGTGCTTCTTTTATAAGTCCATTACTCATGATGACCATTTGGGGCCCGGTTACTTTAATTGATGGGCAATGAGTGTGAATAACGGTTACCTTAACGGCTAGTTCACTGTATAACGGGTATGACAGCTGTTTTGTCGAACCGATCTATCTTTGGAGTTACCGAGCTCTACGATGGACCGGGCTCAGTATTTAGGCGACTATGAGAGCTTTCCGAGTTATATGACAGAGTACCTGCAGTCAGGTAAACCGAGTACTTTACCGAGTTAGATGTTTTGTTCTTGTATCATTGAACTAAAGCCGGGCACTATCCGGAGGCATATTCCGAGGCATGATCGGAGCCATGAGGCATATTCCGAGGCATAATCCGAGCCATGAGTATCAATTCTGATTAAATTAAATATTTGGTCAAACATGAATTGATTAATGGGCTAAGGATATGGATTATGCATAATTAATTCATTCGTGTATATAATATATATATTTATGGGAGATAAACAATTAAAAATTATGATGGCCCATGAGAATAGGGTTTTGATTATCGTAAGATTTATGTCCACATTCAGAAATTTTATTTATTTATTTATTCAGAAAACAAAACTTCATCTCATTAGGTTCGTGTTTGGGATCCAGCTTGCCGTTAATGCAGTGTAGTGTATGGACCAAATTTTCCTTTATCTGTATATAAATTTTATAACAAATGATTGATGATACACAAGTTTTACCTTAACCACCAGAACGCACTTCTCAATGGATAGATAATTAAATCATCTCATAAGTTGTTGTTTAAGTTTAATCCTATTAATATATATATTACCGACATAAATTAAGGTGAGGTTGCCTTTGCCATCCAACAAGAAAAGAAAGCTAAAGTAGTCTTATGGATCAAAGCAACTAATTATTGTATTGTACAGCATTCATAGTAACTTTTAAACCTTTCCGTGCACGGTGGCTGAAAACTAAAGAAAAAGAATTTCTTAAATTAATTAATAATCTCAGTCATTATCACACAATCTGTTCCTACTAATTTCAATTCCAATAATTTGCCAAATCTATCTGATTTGGGTTTAATTTTTAATTAGGAAAAGCATCATACTTGTATTTATGGATTAAACACGTATTAGTGCCCAAATCCTAATATATATGAAGTTATTAATTGTTTAATTAATACCATTGTAAAAGTCACCTGTCACGTGGTTTGTGGGTGGTGTATCAATTTATTAACTTGAAAATCATCTCCCATGGCTACTATATATGATAACTAGCCAGCCAAGAGTATTCATGGAATTCAGTTCCATGCGTTGTGTGTGTATGATCATTTCATTTCCTTTCCTTTCCATGCCAGAAGATGTAAAATGTCTTCAAATTATTTTAACTCTTCTTAATATTTAATTTACAAATTATGATCAGTTTGTCGCATTTCATCCTAAAAAATACTTTCGGATGTTTGTTTCCTTTTTGGCAAAATCCTTATTTATTGTAATTTGTATTAGAAAAAATGGTGTTTTTTAAAATGAAATAAGGGTAAAGTAATATAATTTTAAAGCAAATTAGATATTATAAAAGAGTTTTGCGCCACAATTGCATTTTAGTCTTTAGTTTTAATACAAATATAGAATCTAAGACTGATGATATATATATGGATAAAACGATATGTTATATATTTTTTTTTTCATCAACATGTTTTAAATTCAAATTTTAAATATTTTAAATGAAGCATTTTATCTTTTTTATAAACATTAGTATTACCAATTAATCCGGAATAATTATAGAAAAAGATTAATGTTGATGAGTATAAAAAAAACATTACCTAGTCAATAAAACAAATTTTTGTTTATGACTAATGTCTATATATATATATATATATTTATCAAAGGGAGATCATTTTAAAAGAGTGGATAGGAAGCAAACTTAACAACAAGGGTAGACAGTTTACGTGATTTGGGCTTTACTATATATTTTTATATTCCATTCTTCAGCTTCAGCTTTGTTTTGCTTGCTGCTACTGTGCTACATAGTTTCTACATTTATGACACGAAATTTCCTTTAGTATTGCAAGATTCGGTGTTTAATTTTTTTTTTTTTAATTTTGAGAAGCATTAAGTGAAAGAATTAAATTCTCTCTTTGAAATTCGAAACATAAGGAATGGAATTAAGTTCTCTCTCTCTTTTTTTTTTTCTTTTTGAAAAAATAATTTTAAATTGAAATGTAGTATTAGATAAATTGATGATTAAAAAAAAAGGATGTAGTTATTTAATATAGTATTGGGGCTAATAAAGATGAGGGAAATTACGATCTTCCCTAAACAAAGTTAATGTATTCTAAAACCGAACAACAACTTTGTTATATACATTTTGTAGAGCAATGTTTGAGTGGTTAAATTTGCAGGTTAAGGAAGAAACAGCAACATGCATGATCATGCAATGAACAAAAGAAGAAAATGGTGAATAACAGTTAGTGTATATATATAATATGCATTAAAATGAAAGTTTCCCAAGTCCAAAACTGTTTAGTTGGCAAACATGTGACGGATGCCATCCAATAACTAAACCTTCATATTTCTATTAAACTCATTCCAAACTCCATTAATATGCCCTTTTTTCTATCTAAATTAATCAATATGCCAAAACTCAAAAACAATACTATTACTAATGCTTACAATAAACCAAATAAAAGTATAGATGGAAGGGCATTTTGGGGAATTTGCAGGAATGGAATGTTTAAAAAAGAGGATGGCGCACGTTATTTTTGATGATGACGGAGATAGGGAGTGAGTGCGTGTATGCATAAGGAGCCTGCGTACGGCGCCCTATTACTCCCAGATGCCCCATTTTCCTTTACTCTCCTATACCCAACCTCCCACATTTTACCTTCTTCACCCACATAACATTACCTCACTCTTTTTCTTTTACATATATATAACCTTCCACCTTAACATCAACATTACTATACACCACCGAAATCTCACTTTCTCTGTCTCTCTCTCTCTCTCTCTCTATCTTCACTCTTTCTTAAGTTCTGTGTCTGACGCTCTCTCTCTCTCTCTCTCTCTCTCTCTCTCTCTATATATATATATATATATATTATACACACAAAATACATATAAGAAATCTGGGTGCCGCTGAATTTACTTCTTCATATTTGAATGACCGCCCTTGTAGTTTTACTTGACTACTGCTAATAAGCATTGGAGTTTCTTCAAGGAATGAACTATCTATTGAAGGTTATATATGTAGCTGCTATTTAATATAGAATAGTGTTCTTCTCCAGTTCTGTTTTTTCCTGTTCTTAAATTGTTAACCAATTTATTGAATTGCAGATTTAGAGGGATTGGAATCCTATGTTAAAAGATGAATACAAGAACCAGAACAAGGCTGCAGCACCCAACCGCAGGTCCTGTGATGCCTGAAAAAGTATGCTAACTTATCATACTTCATTGATCTTTTAAGGGTGTTCTTTATATTTTATTATAATTTATCATTATTTTATTGTTTTGAAAAACGGTTTCTACTGTAGATGGTCTATCCAACCGATGAATGGTTGATTTTACTTATTTTTCTGAAACTATGGCTGTAGTTTCCTGGAAATCCTGATAAAGTTGCTTTTTTTGAGGGATTCTAAATTGGGGTTTCAGCCCAATCTATGGAATTGGAAACAAGATACCACTTTTCCGTAATTTTTTAATTCTACAAGCCCATCCATTGAAGTCGGCAAGAATTGTCTGAAATCCTTGAATTTGTTAATCTTTTAATTACTTACAATGGTTGAAGATAATTATGATATGTGTCAATGATCTTTCTCGTGATTTCAGTTCTTTCCTTGTCAATTTTCCAGAGTTGCTAAGCTTGTTGATTAATATACTTGCTATTTTTCAATCTTTATTCCTAAGAAGGAAAAGGGTGAAACACAGGGGAACAAACAGGGGAATGCAAACAGAGCAGCTAAAAATCGACAAGCCTCAAGTAGAGAGAAGAAAATAGCACTGCAGCAAGATGTATTAATCCATCTCTCTTCTCACTTGTTTCCAATTTTAAGATTCATCAATACATTTCTGTCCTTTTTCACTCAATTTCCTCTTTATTTTGCATTCAAAATTGCTATTCTTCAGGTTGATAAACTAAAGAAGAAGCTCAGGTACGAAGAGAATGTTCACAGAGCTTTGGAGAGAGCTTTCAATAGGCCTTTGGGAGCTCTACCTCGCCTTCCTCCTTATTTACCTGCGAATGTAAGTGATTCACATTTCTTTTTATTTTTTTTTTCCTTAGATTTTATTTTAAGAACAAATAAAACAGATATCAATTCTAAGAATAGTCCATATAGAAATTCTGTAGGGATGAAGAAAATTGTAATGCAAAAATTTCTAGTTGAATGGAACGATTCTACAACCAAATGACCCATCATCATAAGTTTATCAATTCTTTCATACTGACTTAAAAATTGCATATGGTTTGAACACAAATTTTGATTCTGAATTTTAGTTTTTGTAGACGCTAGAGCTTCTGGCTGAAGTTGCTGTTTTGGAAGAAGAGGTTGTTCGACTCGAAGAACAGGTTGTGCATTTTAGGCAGGACTTATATCAAGAAGCTGTATACATTTCAACCTCCAAAAGGAATGTGGAGAGTTTTGCAGATTTATACGACCTGTCCCCCAGCAAGAATCCCAGACAAGAAAACAAGAACACTACTGGGAAAATAAGGCATTTACGTTCGCTTTCTGGTAAGCATTGCACATTTCATTTCCTATAGAGAACTTAGCACTATTTTGATGATATTTCTTGTTAATTTTTACAGGGGACGGACAAGGGAAAGAGAATCAGTTGTGTGCTAATTCTGCAAAAAACAACAAGAATTCCTCAGTCCATAAAGCTCAAATAAGCAGGACTACAGTAAAAAGACATCCCATTGAAAATAAACCAGCCGAGAAGTGTTTAGATCCCCTGAAATCTCAGGTCAGTAATGTGGAATAAGTCTCCATTTCAACTAAATTCTAGTGCTAAATTAACAACATATGTGTAATATGCAGCTAGAATGTAAAGGAATTGGCCAAGAAAATGCAGAAGGAATCAATGTTGGTACTGCAGACGTAAAGAAGCTATCAGGAGATGACAACCCAAACAAGATCTCTGAGGACATTGTGAAATGCTTATCAAGCATTTTCATAAGAATGAGCTCAGCGAAAAGCAGGCGTACAGCAGAGAATCTTCCTTTCCTATCAACATTAGTGTCTGAAGAAAATGCCCAAGAAACAGAATTTCGAGATCCTTATGGTATATGTTCAGAATTTGGGAAGAGAGACATTGGTCCATACAAGCATTTATTTCTGATAGAGGAAGGAACAATTAATCTTAACCGAACTTCGAACTCGTTGTTTCTACTTCGCAGGCTAAAGTAAGCTTTCTTTCATTAAAATTATGATAGATTTCTTGCTTTCTTTTCATGTTCTGTAACTAATTTCTATGGTCAATACATTTTCTGAATTCTCAGGCTGCTACTTGGAAAACTTGCATCTGTCAACTTAAAGAACCTCTCCCATCAAGAGAAACTTGCATTCTGGATAAACATTTACAATGCCTGTATGATGAATGTATGTGATTTTCTTATCATGTAATATTGTCTTCATCATATCTAACAAGTTCCATTTGGTTAAGTTCCATTCACGTTTCTTGCTATCTAATTTACTGTTCAATCTTTGATCAGGCTTTTCTAGAACATGGAATACCAGAAAGTCCTGAGATCATTGTTGTTCTGATGCAGAAGGTTTGGCCTAGAGGCCTACTCTTACTTGGACTTGCTATGTTACTTTAGCCAATAAATAAATTAAGAATATGAAAAGACATCTTTTGTGCTATTTATACTATTTATAGCTAATTCAATTTATATCCATATCTTAGGCAACAATAAATGTTGGGGGACACTCCTTAAATGCAATTACTATTGAGCATTTCATTCTCAGACTACCTCATCATTTGAAATATGTAAGTGGTGCCTCTTTCCAACTTCTAAAAGTTTTGACCTCTACATTAATAAGTAATATGAATTTCAACTTAATTATTATTCTTGATATACTATCAGGCCCTTTCAAAGGGAGCGAGGAATGATGAAATGACAGCGAGGAGCAAATTTGGATTGGAGTTATCAGAACCATTGGTAACATTCGCCCTGGCGTGTGGAAGCTGGTCATCTCCTGCTGTAAGTTTATACATAATGGCTGTGGGTTTGATTTACTGTTTCCTTTAGCCCCACTTTGATAATTTATATTCTTATACAGCATCCGGTTTTCTTGTTTTTTTGGCTGAAATTAATGTATTTGTGCTCATCTCAAAAAGAAATGAAAATTTTAAGTTACTAATTTGTTCGTTAACTTACTGATTCACGGATCTTGTCAAATGAAGGTGAGAGTCTACACTGCATCTCAGGTAGAAAATGAGCTAGATGTGGCAAAAAGAGAGTATTTGCAGGCTGCAGTTGGAATTTCAACAAGAAAGTTTGCAATACCAAAGCTGTTGGATTGGTATTTGCTGGATTTTTCAAAGGATATGGAGTCATTACTTGATTGGATCTGCCTTCAGTTACCAAGTGAATTAGGAAAAGAAGCAATTAAGTGCCTTGAGAGAGGTAAAAGCGAGCCTCATTCCCAGTTTGTCCAAATTATGCCATATGAGTTCAGTTTTAGGTACCTTTTGTACACATAATAAATTTCCATTACCGTTTTTGTTTACACGCATGATTCTTGAGGAGTTGGCAGTCTCAATTTTGTACAAAGCTATAGGATATATTTATATTTATATATATATATATATATATATATATATATATATATATATATATATATATATATATATCAAAGCTAAATCTAATACTTGATCTTGTTGTAAGTATTTGTATAAAAGAGAAGTTTGTCTTCCATTAATTTAAGGCATTCTGCCTGAAATAAACTTGTAATGGAGTTATACATTGGTGAAAGGTTATTTCTGAGAAATCTTTCTTGGCAGATATCCATAATGTACAGGTTTGAAGGTCAATCAAACAAGAATGTCTGCTTCATTTTAGTCTCACTATGTAGTCCACATAGAAGAGAGGATAAAGCTATAATATAAAATTACTTTAGAAAAAAGATTTGATGTTAGACTATGCCAGTTTTAGCTTTCAAGTGGTTTGATCTGACTTCACTAAAAAAGTATTGAATCTCACTGTTTTGTATTTAAGTGATTTGCCAGCTATATGCACAATTAAAACAAACATGGCAATCCAAACTACTTGCATTTTCATTGACGAATGGCAGCTGTAACTAAATATTGATTGTTAATTTCTGTCTGACTGCTTGTTTAGTTGTCCAAATATTGCTGAAAGAAATTTGATTTTTATTAATTTATTATGAGTTCGATTAATGGATAAACGATTTGGGCAAAGCATAAAACAATTTCTTGTTAATTTATGCCCAGAAAAAAGAAATAATCTATCCCATCGATGATGGCTTTGTGGGCCAAATGAAAGCAGACCAAAGTTTCCAAGAAAATATAAGCCATTTAATTCAACGCCGGGGACCATTATTGTAAAACTAAAAAGGGACCAAAACTAATCGCTCGAATTAAAAATCTATACCCAGTATAAAACTGGAGCCATGTAGTCAACTTAGGCAATTGTCTGGACAATATCCCATCATTAAATAAAAACTATTAGGTGGAATGTCAGATATAATTCCAAATTGAAACTTGTATCTACAAATACTGCATCACCGAACTAACAGTTTAATCTTTGATAGCACATCCATTAATTGGTAATTAATAAATGACAGCAAAGATAGTATAATCAAATACATAGCGCAAAGCATTTGGTTAGTACTGTTGGGTGGGTGGAGTGGTTGATGGAAGATAAAATGAAAAATTTATCAATGCAAGTGGGTGCATGGTCCTAAGTGTTTTGTACTTTATTATGTATCACATACTGACCTATGTATATCTAATATCCGTATTGAACCGAACAACAAAAATACTTTTATAAAGGAAGAATTCATATGTTCCAAACACGATCGCAATCGCAATTGACACAAAGGCTGAAACCTGAATTTGATGGTTTCTAGTTTTGGATTTGGACTTTGATACATACTCTACAATATACACTCTGACTATAAATGTCAAATAAAATAATACAATTCAAAAATTGATGAAGTGATGCCGATCAGACGAAGTTATGGTGTTTCCCAAAGATAACAATAGTGATACTTAGATTTAGTCTTCGAGATTAGGGGTTATAAATGGTAAGTTTGTGTTTTCATATGAAGTAAAATTGTGGAGGGGGGACCATAATGAAAGGGTAAGTGAATGAATTTGCCTAATATGATATGAGGTATAGGTTTCATTCACTCGAATTGGAATTGTCAGAAGATAGGATGTCTAACATGTGAAGCTTTAATGCCATGCAACCTAATAATCTGTTAGAATGAATGAAAATTCTTATCTGTAAAAAAAACAAATTGTTATAAAACTGGTTTATTTTGGAAAATCACATTTTAATTTTTTTTAAATTTTAACCATGTATTTTAAAAAAGTTAACCTTAGATTATTGTGCCTTTTAAATTACTCACATTAAATTCAATTTAAACGGAATTAAAAAAATTAAAATGCATGATTTGTTACTTTTAAATTAAACCAACTTAAAAATAACTGTAGAATCTATCAAAATATAAAAAAATTTAAAAAATATACAATCATTTCATCATAGAAAATGTTATAAGTTGATTTTTTTCTTTAATTTTTTATATTTTAGTGGGTTCAATGGTAATTAAATTGACCTCACATAAAATTAACAAATCAAGTGTTTCAATTTTTCTAATTCCATTTAAATTGAATCTAATATGAGTAATTTAAAAAATAGATTTTACAATTGGAAAGTAAAATGGAATCGTTCAAAACCTCAGCTACAAAGATTTAACTTCATAATTTTTATTTTGCAATTGGAAAGTATTTTTCCTTAATTATTTGTTATTTGTTGGAGGAAAGGAATTATCAAGTTTGAATCCTGACAAAAGTGGTGGGCTAGTAGCCCAATGGCTAAAGGACTAAATTTTAATTGTCACTATTCAGAAAAGTGGTTTACTAGCCCAATTGTTGTGGGCTAAACCTTCACAAGCTCAATTTTCAGGACGGCCAGCTAATTGATTTAATTAGCTCACTAAGAAACTAAGAGAATGTTTACGGTTTACCTTTGATTTTCATTTATGTACATATAGCTATAAATAAATCACATGTCTCATTTATATATTGTTCTATATTATATACAATCCTTTTTTTTTTTTAATATGTCCTCTTCATATATATTTGAATTTGAAGTTTATTTTATTTTATTTTTTTAATTTCTATTCAGATATTACAGGCAATAACCTTAATCTGCCGTTCCCTTAACTTCTAGACGGTCTTTCTCAACAATGCTTTAAATGCTGCCAAAGAAAAAATATAATCCAACTTATTATTAATTTATTATTATTATTATTATCGTTAACAATATTCAAAAAAGTCAAATTCAGAAAACTTATCCCTAAAAAATACCCATGCAGGTGGGTAACCAGTACGTTTTTTTTTATTAATAATCATACTTTATTAGAGTTTGAACTTGAAAATTTATATTAAAATAATACCAGCGAATAAAAATTCATGGTTATGCCGATTGAGTATTTCACGTATTAATTAAATCTAAAACTACCGTCCAACTTTGAGAATCTAAATTATTATGTAAAAATACCCATGTCAACCAAAAAATACAACAACTATCTACAGAGATCGAATGTGCATGCAAAATAAATAATAATAATAATAATAATAGAGGATATTGAGGATTTAAGTTTTGTTATTATTCATTTTATGGCTTAAAATCTCCTCAAAATCTTTCTAATTAATTAAATGAAATGTGCATAACATGTTTCCCTGTTCGTCAATGATAATAAACCAGCTAGCCGGCCATTATTATTTTTTATTTTCTCCTTTATCAAGCACCATGTGCATTTTTATTTTTTTAATTCCCAATATCTAGAACACGGTCTATTTAAGTGTCTTTATATTTTAGTAATTGTTAATTTATGTCCCTTGTACGTCTATTTTGTTTTTTCAATCAAATGTTATACTATATAATAAATAAAAAATTTAATTTCCTCCAAGGCATGCAGGCCAATACGAGAGCTTAAAATCTTAATTTAATTCTTTCTATTTCCGCAATTATGGAATCATAGAAATGAAAGTGAAATTAAAATCTTGCTTTTAGAAAAATTTTGTAGTAATTGTTGTAATATATTATTATTCAATTGAAAATAATTGCTTAAGGAAAAACACATTAGTATATGCTTGTTTTATGAATAGGAATATTATTTTTCTATTATTATGTTATTATTATTTTCACTTGTTAATCAAAGAAAGAGGCTCCCACTTTTGCTGATTTGTTATTTTGAAATTAATTTGTTTATGTAATTTATTTTTCTCCTCATTATTCAAGATTTGAAAAGGAAAACCCAAAAGTTTGGGAGAATAAGTAAAAGAAGCAGCCTAAAATTTTGCCTTGCACAATTAAATTATGCTTAAAATTACAAAAAGTCTATTTCCTAAAAAAGAAAGAAAAGAAAAAGTCTATAGCAATCTAGAAGTATGATGAAAATAGTCTGCTATATATATAGTATTTGGCACATGATCAAATATAATGGATTACATTTGTAATTAATTGAATATATATTTTATAGATCACCTAAGTCATCTCAAGTAATTAAGAGAAGCTTTCATTTGTCAAAAAATAAATAAAGAGAAGCTTTCAAATATTGACCATTATATCTGTGGAAGAATATTGTGGGAATTCTGAACTAAATTGTAAGTATTTGTATTTTGGTTTCAACAGTTAGTTTCTTTGGCTTTTCATTTTCACATTCCTAAGCCTAATTCAATTAATTGCCACGTGTTCCACAGCACAGAGTTCCCATTCGCTGCAAACAACATATCGATCTGTCTATTTATTTTATTGATGATTTCTTTTTGTTTTTCTATGCCAACAAACTCAATCTCTTATTGACGTCATAAACACCTTATATATACATAATGGTCTTGATAAAATAAATTAATCAAAATCCATGCTTTTATTCAAAAATACGAAATCTAATAATGTGAAATGTGATTTGACTGTTACGGCTCAAATTGAATTATGAACAATGATGCGTTTGGTAATTTTTTTTAATAATTTGCAATCCATCTAGAAAATAGTTAGTTTATCAAAAGACTTTTGGCTTATCTTTTAAAATAATAATTATTGATAATTGATTGACCGGCATATTCCTAAAATTCAAACGTGGGCCTTAAGACATACTAATTAACTTGCAAAAATGAGGAAATTAATTAAGTAAAACATCCTATCCTTAATTTCCATGCCTAACACATAACTCATGACGTTCTTATGTATTATGTCTTTTAACATATTTTTACGTTTATAAACTACTAGAAATGATTAACTTTTAAATATAGAAAAATTCGGCTATCGGGACTGAATAGATAAATTAGTTCATAAACCAAAAATATTTTCCAAGCATATGTTTATATTATATTATATTCAGGTAATAGCATGTGTCACTCTCTCCTCTACTGCAAGGAAAATTCAGAAATTGGTGGCTCACCATAACACTCAATCTCCTATCTACTAACCAAACCAGCCCCCTCATGTGAAATAATAATAATAAAATAATAAAATTAATCATCAGCAGCATCAACTATTAGAAGGCGGCGGCACCTATCTTTTATGGACTTGATCGTCAACAAAATCACATTCATCTCTTTCTCCACTCCTTCCTTCCTCTGCTTCCCTATATTTATTTGATCTTCTCCCCTCTTCTCCATCCTCCAATCTGTCTCTCTTACCACTTTCCACGCACAAGGAAAATAATTAACATACACAATCTCGATAATGGAAGTTGCAATACCTCAGCCCGTCATGGATTTCGATTTCAATGATGCTCGCCCTCTGTCTTCTTGAGCGCCCCTTCAACTCCTAAACGTTTTGGAGATTTCTCTCTCAGTGCTCCTTCTAGTCCGTCCTCGCATGGCCCAGTTTTATCGTTATTTCGATGATTTTGAAGAGAGCAGTAACGGAGTTCCTTTTTCTTGGGAAGAAAAGCCTGGTACTACCAAGTCACCCACTGGAGATGATTTTGCCTTTGATTTCAGGTCTGAACTTCAAGATACTTCTGTTTTTGCTGAAGAACTTTTCGATGGAGGTAAAATCAAGCCTCTTAAGCCTCCTCCCGGATTGCAATTTGAAGAAAGAAACCCACTTTTATCTCCAATGACATCACCTAGATCACCCATTGCTCAAGGGAAAAAGATTATCCGTGAAGTGTTTTCTCCAAGAAAGAAGAAGCATTCAGATCCATTTAAAATGAACATGGAAGAGGGAGAGAGAGAGGTCCAGAAGTAACCTCCAATTCAAGCCGAAGAGCAACAAGATCGCTTTCTCCTTATAGATTTTCTGAGTATCCATGGGAAGAAGAAGAGAAAATAACCAAACAATCGGGAACTTCCAATTCAAAAGCTGAACAGTTATCTTCTTCTTCTTCTTCTTCTTCTTCTTCGAATAAGAGTTCCTTCAAGAAAGTGGAGATTGAGGGATTTGTTGTTGTTCAGAAGCGCATCTGAAGGAAGAGGTAAAGATAGTTACAGTAAGTATCCATTGTTCTTCAGGAAACATGAAGATGGAAAGAACAGTGGTGGTAGTTTCAGGTCCACAGACAGCTCCGGTTCGGCGTCCGGGAAGAGAAGAAATAAGGGGACAAGTGTCGGCTCATGAATTGCATTACACCATGAATAAAGCAGCTTCAGAGGATTTGAAGAAGAAGACTTTCTTGCCATATAAGCATGGTATTTTGGGTAGATTTGCCCTTCAATCCCACTGTTGTCCGTTAATCCTCACTCAATATTGGAGAATGTCGCTTTGTTCCATTTATTCATAATTTCATATACACAAACAAGATGTAGAGTTGTACGATTCTTTTGTTATTTTCAATTACAAGAGTATGGTAAATATTTTGTTATACTAAGCTTGATCAATCGATCAGAAATTTAGTTATCATTTAAATCTTTTCTGCGATTTGTTTTTCAAATTGCTGCTTGGTCAGTCATATCCAAGGGCTTGTATTAGCTATTATGATGTGAAAGTGATACCAAAAGAAACAAAAATAAAATAAAAGAACAAGTGAAGCATAAAATTCTTCCAATTAAGTATTTCTCGTTTGCTTCAAATTTTAATTATTTGGTAACCAAACAAAAAGAATTGAAGTAGAGATAATTAATCTTAAAAAGGTGGGACATAATTAGTTAAATTAAATACGTAACTGGGGAAATTGATGGTAACATATGCTACGATTGATTTAATGTATACTGGAGAATGAAAACTTATATTTTGGCAAACTCGTCCAATGCTCGTGCTGGCTCTGCAGTAGAAAAGTCATACCATACTGGGAAATTTGTCATGTATAGAAAATTTGACCAATTATTTCATGCCTACGTCATAAATAATGTAATGTAACCAACTAACCGTGAGATGAGCTGTCTAGACAGAACTATGTAACAATTTACAATTATCTAAATCCCTTTAAGGTCTGAAAATAAAAATAGATAATCAATCTGAATCTAAACTGATGACATTGTCAACTTCTAGAACAGGAAAGACGTCACAATGATTATTAATATTTGAGATCTTCATTTAAGCCACACCACGTCTATCTGTCCCTGTCCTTCTTTTTCTTTTTCTTTTTCTTTTAAATTCTGAAGATAAAACTTGAATTTTCCCGTAATTGATTTGGATAATTGCGGCGGCCATAAAGACCAAAACTTTGGCACCTGGCGAGGGGAGCATGGGATGCTTGCCACGAGCCAGTCACCTAATCAAGGACATTATGCGGTGTATCTTACAAAAAATCTGCACAACTCGGCAGAAATTTTTGAAAGTTTGGCCTTTCAATGCTACCAGCAGCCAACGACCAAAAAGAAATTAAGCTTTTATTTTTTTTTTTAAAAAAAAAAAAATACAACACACACACACACACTTGTCCAACGCTACGCAAACATGTAAATTCATGACTCCGTCCTCAAGTATGCTTAGCTCACATCAAAGCGACAAACGACCATAGCAACGAGAGCAGCACAAATGTGTGATAGCTGTTCTGGTAAATATCACGGATAACTAACTGGGAACCGCAGATGATACAAGTAGCTGCTATAATTATAGGAAACATGGCAATTTAGTCATTTTCTAAGTTCCTAAAATTGGCATCGAACTAAGATATTGTCTACAAGCTTGCAGCCGTTCAGCAGGGAAAGTTCAAGCTCATTATAGTGGTGTCTGTAAATAATAACTCAACCGTTTAGTTCCTGCAAACTAGCAAATTGTATTGCTCCTTGGATGGCAGAAAACATTATGTACCAACTATAAGCACTAGGCCCATAAAGTCAGATACTTTAACACCACATCCTCAGTCAAAGTTATCAATTTTGATTGGAGTGATATCATCTGCAACATTAAACTGTCCAACCAAACGAGCAAAAAACACCATTTGTTGCTCCAGTGTAAATTTAATGTTCTCTGCCTGTAAAGAATCAGATGTCAAGCTCATGTGTTCCTCTGGAATCCAAATCTCATGTTCAGATAAAGCTTAATATTAGTAAATACCTTGCGGAAACCATGCTGCTCTCCTTCATACTCAACAAGGGCAACAGGCAAGCCCTTTTTCTTCAATGCCTGGTACACTCTGCTAGCTTGATCAGGAGGAACAACCTGCAACACGTATAGAAAAAAACTTGAACTTGCTCTGAAAATTACAGTTGATTTATTGTTTCTAATATATGCATACAATCATATGCCATATGAATCTTTTTGCATGTTCTGCCTTTTCAATGTAAAACTACTACTGTGCTAGAGAAAAATTACCCGCTGCTCAAATTTAAAGCGCAAGTATGTTAATTTTGTGCAAAAGCAATTTAAAATCATATTCGAACAGAAAACTTAAATTGCTTTTAAAACAATATGGATTCAGCAAACATATGCCAACTGGATGCGATATTTAGACAAACGTCTTCAGCTTAGCTGCAAGGCCAACAATGGAATCAGCAACTAGCTTATGTGAAAGGTTTCAAACATAATAAAAAACAATTTGCCGAAGGATGCTGGCACAAACATAATAATTGGGTTATCATTGATGATGAACGTGCTGTGTAACAGCATTACATGATGTAACTTGCTAAAGATAGAAATGACATAATTTTGCAAATAGTAATACCACAACAGCAAAATCACAAAGAAAAAAACTACTGACAACCAAATTTGTCCGAAGAGATATCTCCACCAATGCACCAAAGAATAGATGATAAGAATCTCGAGTTCAAGTTAATATTTATAAGCAGCCAAAAACTACTGTTAATTATAGATTTGGAAGTTGGAGATAGAGTATCCATGTAGGTGACCCATCTAGTATGGATTAAAGCTTAGTTATTTTTTCTAATTATAGATTTACTTATTCAAGGTATTCTACTCTTGAAGACAGTATGATAAGCATTTAGCAATACATCTCTTCTTTTTGGTTCTAAGCTTTTCAATGCCTTTTCATCATCACTGTTACCACCAAAAGATGACAAATAAAAAACAGAATCGGTACCTTATCATCTAATCCTTGGAATAAAATTATGGGGCAAGAAAATCGATCAACATAGTTTATTGGTGATCGCTCAACATAATCCTTTTCATCACCTGCAATTAATTATACATCACCTCAAAATATGGAAAAACAATTTGTAGAAATGAGGCATTTGTATGGAATTTACCAACAAGATTATCAATGTAATGGGACTCAAATTTGTGAGTTTCAGCTCTCAACAAGCTTAAGTCAGCAACCTGTTCATAAACCAAAACAGCATAAAAAAGGTCAAGACTTACAGAAAGTCCATAGAATAAACTGCATAGAGTAACCAACAAAAGCACCCAAGTGCTTCATGCTGTATCATCAATCACAATAAGTCATCTGGGAATCGATAAGCACTCACACCATACAACGAGGCACCAGCCTTGAAAGTTTCTCTAAAAGCAAGGGCAGCTAAGGTTGTATAACCACCAGCAGAGCCTCCAGTTATACACAGACGTTCAGCATCTGCCTTTCCACTCTCCACCTTGAAAAAATATATACATATTATTGTGACTCAACAGACATCCAGCATAATATGGAATATGTTGAAAGCACAGATAAATGATTACCAAAAACTTGGCACAACTGCAACAATCATTAACATCAACAATTCCCCAATTTCTCAATAGCCGCTCTCGATATTCCCTACCATAACCTTCATAATTCATGTAACTTTTAGCGTATAGATGGGACTATACAAATTTATTCATTGCTTTACACAAGTAAACAAAATCATAGCAAGGCCAACTATATCCTTTTGTTTTTCAATATTCAATAAGCAAAAGTGAAATAAGGGCTAGTCATTGATTAAACAACACCAATTTCCATTGAATGGGGTACGCAAAACCAAGATTCAATCGATGAGTATAGAAGTGTCTCCTATTTTATGCATGCTTTCATTAAGATCCCAGTTGAATCCAAAGCATGCAATGAGAAAGTTGAGAACAAACCAGTGCTTCCACCATAATTTACATCCACAAAAGCCCAACCCCTACTGGTCCAATACTGGATACTCAGGTTTAATTTTCCTCGCGTTTCATCTGTAGGTCCGCCTGCAAAATTTGATATAAATTCAACGCATTGCATTTATTTTTTCAATAAAAAGCAAAAAGGAAAAGGCAGGCCACCACTCAATAAGCGTAGCAATCAGAAATTGTGCCTTGTCAAAATTTGATACGTAATTTAGCAATCATCTACTAAATCAACTTCTTCTATTTGCATCCAGCTTATCCATCTGATTGTGCCTTTACACATGACATTATGTACAAAAAAATACTATTTCAAAAACATCTTGTTGGTTTTTCCATTGAAAATGGCATTGGAATTCATGTAAAAAGAAAGTTCTTCACAGCACAAAGCATAATGTCACATTTTATCACAGCAAAATACACTGAACTAAAATCACCAGGAGGCAAATAAAGATAATCTCAAACCTAGAGCTTTAGAACATGATTTTAATATTTCCTTTCATTCTTCTTTTTGATATTTCAAATTTTGCTCAATCACGATGTGCTGAAGTGTTTTGATTGTAAGAAAAATGAGTTCACAGCAGTGGCAGAACTAGAGCAAAAATTTTGTTAAATTTTACAGTTTAATCCCTTAAGAGGTATTGTTATCCAATTTGCCCCCCTTAAAATTTTTTGATTCCTCCATACTTTAAAGTTGGCCACACTCATCACTTCAGCATGTATCCATGATATGGTTATAGGGTTTGAGTTTCTTAAAAGGAAATATTTTAGTTATAGTAATATTTTAGTTATAATAGGATTTGATTTTAATTAGTGATTTATTTTCTATTTAGGAGGATTTCAATTTCTTCATTTTTTAATTAGAATAAATTCATAGTTTCCTAATTAGATTATAATTTCTAATTTATTAAATGTTTCTAATCTTGTAATTTCTATTTAAAGAGACAAATTTAATCAATAAAAAAAAGTTAGAATATTCTAGTACGAAAGTACAAGAGATAGGAGCTCTCTCTAACGAGGTCCAACATTTCAATGTCCCTTTAACGAGCTGAATTATTATATTAATTGCCCAGTGTTTCGATCCACAATTCGAGTTCACAACAAATTGGTATCAGAGCCAAATACAACGGGCAACTCTTAAACAGAAGATCGATTACAGAGTTCTTCTCCAAGAGGCGCAGGCAGCAAGTGATGCTAGGCTTGCAGAAATAGAGAAGCAGCTGGGGAGTCAGATGCAAGAGCTGTTGTTACAATTCAAGGAACTGATGTTTGGGCTTCAGCAAGGGTGGCATGCAAAATCAGAGCGCATCACGGGTCATCACCCGCCACCAAAGTGCACGCCAATTGAGACTAACGCGGGCAGTCCAGCCCAAACAAACGGCGCGACAATCAGTGGTGGAATGGAAACCCACTATACGAAGTTGGACTTTCCCACTTATGATGGAAAAAAGGTTTTCAACACGTCTCCGTCCGATTTGGGTAGCAATTACAAATGGAAAAAATGTTTTTTGAATAAGAAAATTTGCCTAAAGAAACCAGTGGAACCACACAAGAAGTTGAACCTACCAGTACTTGAATAATTATATATTTCAAAAGGTATTATGGTTCCCACCTATTTGAAATTGCAACCATCACTTGATGGCAAGCTCTTTTTCCAAGAGGGGAGTGATATTATGGTTATAGGGTTTGAGTTTCTCAAGGAAATATTTCAGTTATAGTAATATTTTAGTTATAATAGGCTTCTGACTTTTTTTTACTGATTAAATTTATCTCTTTAAATAGAGATTACAAGATTAGAAACATCTAATAAATTAAAAATTATAATCTAACTATAAAACTATGAATTTATTCTAATTAGAAAATAAGGAAATAGAAATCCGCCTAAATAGAAAATAAATCACTAATTAAAATCAAATCTTATTATAACTAAAATATTACTATAACTAAAATATTTTCTTAAGAAACTCAAACCCTATAACCATAACAATCCACCCCTGGTTCACTAACAAGTTTCACATCATCTTGTTAAAATACTTATCATGGTTAGGGCAAAAATAATTGCTGGAGAATCAAAACGATACATAAGGTTAAAGTTACTAGTAAACCTTTTAACAATATTACTAATGTATATTTAGTATCAAATATCAATATATATAGAAGAGGATGCCCCCATGAACTGATCTTCCTGAACTCTAATATCCATTACTGCCTAAAATGTATAAGCCACTTTCGCCATTTTCTTTCGTAGGTCTATCAATCGGTAGCCTAAGGAATAAAAGAGGATTAATTGTTTCTTAAACCACTTTAGATACCATATGAAAATTATAAGTTGAATAAAATTAATGTCTTCACACACACACACACAGAAAAAAAAATTAAAAAAAAAAAAAGAATTTGGAGACAATTGGTCCACTTGAATTTGTCAACTTCTTAATGGCTTCCTTTAATCTATACCAATGAATGCTGTGTCATCATCTATGTTACTCGGACTAGGGTACGGGTGTCGGATATGGATTCATATCCATGTGTCGGGCTCGTAAATTTTCTAAATATAAAATACGGGAATACGGATCCAAATTTAAGATATTGGTACGTATATACGAATCCGACCTTAGACACGGATACGCAAATACGTTATGTAAATAAAATAAAATAAAACTATAGAAGATGTTTCCCTTGGGCCTATTCATTTCCCGTTCATTTCCCATGGGCCTAGTCAACTTTTCATATTCCAAGAAGTAAATTATATTAAGTTGGACCCATCATTGACTTTATTTAAACCTAAGCACAGATAATTATATTTATTCCTCCCCTTTCTTCAAATTCGCCGATTCATTTCTCCGCCGTTCTCCTGCTGTCTTGCCATTCGCCGTTCTCCTGCTGTCTTGCCGGCGATTCGCTTGCATCGCCGGTTGTTCTTACTGGTTAGTTTTTTTTTTTGGATTTCTCCTTCTTAGCGATCTCAGCACTCTCTACTTCTCTCTAATCTAGCTTTTGGTGTCGATGCTATGGAATCTGGCTTTTGGTGTCGATGCTATGGGAGCTGCCGTGTCCAACTTCATGGATTTGTGTCGGACACATATCCCGTGTCGTGTCGTGTCGTGTCGACACGCGTACGGCATGCCAAAACAGCATCGCCGGTTGTTCTTACTGGTTAGTTTTTTTTTTGGATTTCTCCTTCTTAGCGATCTCAGCACTCTCTACTTCTCTCTAATCTAGCTTTTGGTGTCGATGCTATGGAATCTGGCTTTTGGTGTCGATGCTATGGGAGCTGCCGTGTCCAACTTCATGGATTTGTGTCGGACACATATCCCGTGTCGTGTCGTGTCGACACGCGTATGGCATGCCAAAATGACGAGTCCGAGTATCATATCATTATTCTAAGGTACACATCAAGCAGGCAAACAAGCAATGTATATAACCAAAGATGTCAATCTAATACAAGGTGAATAACCTTCACATACCATGACTTTTCAACAACAATGGAGGCTTTTCTTCTGGACTAGCACAGTAATTGGGATTAGTAGGTGGATAGAAGTATGCATACGCATTTTGACCAGCAATTTCTGTTGGGAATTCAATGAACTCTGGTAAGCTGAAATAGGATGTGTACTTTAAACTATCTGGTGATGACGACCAGACAATCTTGAAATCTCCAACTTTGGATCCTTGCTCATCCAAATTTACCTGAAAAGAGAAACAAATGGCTAAATATTAAAATTAGGATTGCCAAATATTATGAGAAAAAAAGGAGTTTTAAGTCGTAGTATGAACAGCCCACAAAACCTTAGCCAATGATGATGGATGAACTCCAGATGCTCCCTCAACATATAGGAACTGATTGCCTGATGTCTGTATGAGAAAAAATGCACATATTAAAAAAAAAATGTCATAAAAATGCTACTTGAGGGCCTTTTCCATGCTGTAGTGTAGAAAGAATAAGGCTTCTGAAAGTACAATGTTATCTATGTCTGTGAAAGGAATATCGAGTAGAGATAATGCGCTTTGAGCATAATCCAGCACAGCAAGATATGATCTTCCCTTCTGCCTGCAGCAAGGGTTCACCCATGCTATATATTGTGATATTGTGATTCACCAAAAATAAGGAAAGAAACAAATCTTAAAATGCAAGTGCATAAAAAAAGAAAAGGCAAAGCCAGCAAGATTTCAAGGTTTACCTGTAGCTGCAAGCAATTAAGTTCTTTCCTGCATTGCTCTGAATAAGTTCATAAGAGTTGATGCCAAAAACCCATAATGGCCTTGAAAACTCGGCATCCAGGGGATAGAGTGCTTGTACCTCATTGCCAGATTCAACCTGTTCCAAGATTATAGCAGTAATCAATTCCTAGGACACTGAATAGTGGATAACAGAATATATAACCACATCCAAGCCATTGCACATGAAAAGCGTTGTCATGCAGTACAACAAGAATATACTGTTTCAAAATCTTGCATCTAGTGAGTTTCTCTTTTGCATGTAAAGAAAGCCTCTTCTATGGTCTCTATAAAGGTGTTATATCAAACTTATTTTAGAATTTTCACACAGTTAATTAGTATGCATGACAAGTGAATGATTTTCAACTGCGTCAACAAAAAATATCTAGAAACCCAATTATGGTTTTTAAATTCTTTTTTCCTGAATTATCTTTCACTAAGACACTGACAGGTAGCAAGCATTCTCAGATAAATGGTGTTCTTATTCTCAGAAAATCGCAGGCTCCAAAGTTGCCATGCTTAGCAAAATACATAAAAGCCACATGCAAGGAAGAACAATCAGACCAGCATATTTACTATACCAGCTTATTAACATGAACTGAATGCAGTATGTAACTGTAGCAGAATAAAAATTTTAAAATGCAAAGCATGAAGCTCCACCATAATAATTTAGGGGTGAAGAAAAAGACGGAATTAAAATATAATAGGTGCTGTATTAGACGTCACAATCATATCATGTAGAAAATAAACATCGATGGTCTATAATTTTAAGGATTATATACAAGTAAGAGATGTAAACATATGATTAAATTGTCAATTGCTTGCTGAGAATTTTTGGCAAATCAGTGCATTAGCATTTTGTGTGAAACGGTAACTCTCAATGCAAACTGCGTATGAAAATCCTAAATTTCAAAGCACAGAAGTTACCCATTTGTATAGGTTCCAAAATCCACTTTTTCTGTCAGTTACAAAGAAGAGCTCCCCTGCACCAATTTAAATAAAAGCATTGTCATATAGAATGACTTGAAGCTGCAAAAGATTTCAAGATTAAATGAACATTTTAGACACAAGCCGGTAATTATCATTTAATATAAAACTTATTAGCTTCCAGTTGAATTAAACATAAGCTGTAATGGATTCCATAAAAATAGAATCTAAGCATGATGTCAAGGTTCATTCCAATTTTACTTTCAACAAGAACTATAAAAGAGCTGAACCGCTCACAAGTTACATGAAATTCAACTTCACAAAATTTAGCTTGAGATTATTCAGGAGTACAACACAAGCTCACTTCAAGACTCATCTGATAAATAAACAAATAAATAAAAAAAACAAACTTCAGCTTGGAAGGCTCAAGTTATTCAGACTCCTGTATAAACTACTTATGATTTGATTCTAAGTTTAAGTTTATGTAATTTGTTCATAATTACAATATGCATAGAAAATCTTAAGTTGTGTATTATGAGAAAACCAATATAGAAAAATTAGTTTTGCAATGAAATGACATATACTTACAGCTGGATTGTTATAGATCCAGCACACTTAATTTTGTAAAATGTATAATTTATTTGGTGAAATTAATTTTGCGAAAAAGTTTATTTACACCTTGAATCTAATGTAACAGACTTGAGTTGAATTCTAGCTTGCCAATTCAATAAAAGAGCACAATACAATCGTAAATTCAAATCTCATTCTGTAAACTAATACAGGAACAGCTTAAATCATGTTGAAAAGGGTTGTTCAGCTCAACTTGCCCCATTGAATGATAAAGTATGTCACAATCTCAAATTACATCTCATTTCATTAACCAATATAGACACAGCTTGCCAAAACTGAACTTATCTTGTTGATTTTCAACCCTATTTTCAGCATATAGCATGTATTTTGATGAAGACTATGCAGGTATAACAAACAGTAAGGATACTGGAGGTTTTTCTCCTCACTCACTCTTGCTATATTTGATACCATTTTCATTACCATAATAAATTGTGTGAACCATTAAAGGAATAAAAAGAACCTGCAGAAGACCATTTAGGTTCAATTGGAGATTCAACAAGTGCAGCATCACAACCAGCAATGCAGATCCGTTTATAGACATCTCTGCATGAAATTAAAAAAACTTAACACCATAAAACATGAACTTGAGAGGCAATAAAATCAATAATCAAAATAATCAAGACATCAAGCGCTCCATCAATTTATCCTAAATAATGACACTACAACGGTCGTTTCAAACCTAAAAGAATGTCCATGAAGTGACCAAAAGGTTCATAAAACTCAATTATAGTCAGATTTGCTTACCCATTCTCAGATATATAGCCAACCCAAAGTTCTGCTTTATCCCATGGCATGTTAGGGTGACTCCATTCAATCCATGCTATCCGTTCACCTTTGGGGTCAATACGTGGGAATGCATAGAAATCATTTCCACTAACTAGCACCTTTGGTTCTAAATGTCAAAACATCCAAAAGTAACACAAGCACAAAGCATGTTATTTCCTCAACATATAGTGACAAGAAAACTAGCACAATGATAAAAAAATTTAAAAACACAGGGGGAAAAGAAAAGGAAAAGGAAAAGGGAAAGTAAACCCTAGTTTCCAGCAAGTCTTTACCTTGGATGTTGTCATCATTGAGACTGATTGCTACAATTGTTGTAGTTGCATTGATACTGCTTATGCGGCGATCTATCAAGTTAGAGAAATAGAAAATCCATGTCATAAAAAAATGCTTTAAGGATATTTCAAACCCGAAAGCCTTCCAACGCTCAACCATGTAAATGACAAAAATATCTATAGCGCTCTACCTTCCATTACAGTGACAAAACGGTTAAAGCGTGAATCAAACACCCCATCAGCATAAGAAACTACTGGTGAGCCATAATCAGGGGTAAGTGGAACAGGTGAAGCATCTGATAAACCGCACAAAGCACAAAGCACAAAGCACGGAGCACATCAGTAAAACTGCCATATGTAAATTTATCTGAATAATCGCTAAGAGTATAGTTATTAAAACAGCATCTGCATAGGACGTTCTTTTCACCTATGGAATCAGTAGATTGCTTGTACAGCCTTTGGTCCTTGTAATTTGCGAAGATGACTGTATCTCCTGATATGGTGAATGCGCCACCTCCATATTCCTGGGCGGTTGTTCGCACTGAAAATTCTTTCGGGGTGATATCGGTTGGTTCGTCTCCGGGTATCTCAGCTCCTTTAACGAGAACCGATCGCCTAAACAAAATTACCACGACACAGATTCAATACAAGGCTTGAGACAGCTCAAAATCACAAACACAAAAGACAAAAAGAGCAGACCCGGCTTCAGTAGGGCGGGATTCAAGCCAGAAAAGGCGACCATGGCCATCAATAGCAGTACCACCGAGTCTTTTAGAGGATCCGGAGACGATATCGGCGGTGATTGGGGACTTCCATGAGCCGTAAGGAGCAGTGACGTTCTCTTCCTTAGCCGCAGCTTCCACTGACTGCGTTGAAGAAGCCATGGGTTTGCAACAACGATGTTGCTGCCTCTTGGGCGATATGGTACCGGTGATTTTATGAAAGCGGCCGAATTTGAAGAGACTCCAGGAATGAGTAGAATGAGAATAACAGAGAGCAGATAAGCGAGTGAGAGTGGCTGCGGCTGCGGCTGCGAAAATCATCTAATTAGCTAAACCGTACAATAAAATATTGACACTGATAAGTAGGTGGTATACGGTTCTGGATCTTTTTGTACCGAACCGAAATATCGAAAAAAAAAATTTAGAATTGAATTGTACCGTCCACTTTTTTTAATTAGAATTGAACCGAATTGTACTGTTGACTTTTTTATTAGAACCGAATCGAATTGTACTGAACCGAATCGAGAACCGTATTAAACCGTACCGAACTGTTATGTACTGAATTGGACCGAAATAACCAATATTTATTAATTATCATATATAATATTAGTAATTTATATATAAATATTATTTATAATTTATATTATATCGTTATTATATAAATTTAACTTTATAATTATTTGTATTAAATATTTTAATGTATGAAATTAATATAATAAATAGTTAATAAATTAAAATAAATATTTTGATTATTAATAAGATAAATTTAATTATCATATCTATATAAATATGTAATTAAAATAACTTGTATTTAATTTAATTTACGTTTAATGTTACTCAACTATTACATAATTTTTCATTTTGTACAAACATTTATATACACACATAAATATAATTATTATATCAATGAAATTTTACTAATTAATGTAATTATATGAGTTTATAATTATCTTATCAATTAATTTCATTTACTTTTTTTTTTTTTTTTGACAATTTCATTTACTTTTAATATCACTCAACTGGTATTTATCTATTGTTAGTTAATAATTTAATTACATATAATTAAATTTTACTAATTAATATAACTATATAAGAATATAATCACCTTAATAATTAATTTCATTTATTCTTAGTATCACTCAACTAGTACTCATATATATTTTTTGTACAATACCTATATGAATAATTGAGCATATAAATTAATAATATAATTATATATAATAATTATTATATATAATGAAATTTACCAATTCAATTCATGTAATTATATAAATATATAATCAACTTACCAATTAATTTCATTTGTTTTTAGTATTACTCAACTAATACTTATCTATTTTGTCACAATACATATATGAGTAATTGAGTTGTAACTTAATAATTTAATTATATATAATTAAATTTTACTAATTCGTATTTAATTTAATTTAACTTTAATGTCATTCAACTACTACTTTTTTTTTTGTACAAATATTTATATACACAATCACTTTACCAATTAATTTTATTTACTTTTAATGCTACTTTTACAATCACCCTTATAATTATTAACTATAATATTAATTAATAATCGTTTAACTATTAAGCAAAATTTAGTGAAATTGAGTATAATAACTGAGCCAAAATAATATATATGGATAGATTATAACCATATAATCAGCCGATGCTGTATATATAATTAATTTATCAATTAATTTCTTTTAATGCTACTTTTACATTCACCCTTATAATTATTAACTATAATATTAATTAATAATCGTTTAACTATTAAACCAAATTTAGTGAAATTAAGTATAATAACTGAGCTAAGATAATATATATGGATGGATCATAACCATATAATCAGCCGATACTGTATATAATATTAACTTATCAATTAATTTCATTTATATTTAATATCACTCAATTAGTAATTATTTATTTTGACACAATATATATTTGAATAATTGATTTATTTTAATAATGTAATTATATATAACTGAATAATTTATTATATAATCATTTTATAAATTAATTTCATTTGTTTATAGTGTCACTCGACTAATACTCATTTATTTTTATCACAATACTTATATCAATATGTAAATTAAAAATAAAATTATATATAATTATTTATAATAAAAATTTAATTTTTTTTATTTTTAGCGTTACTTAACTAATACTCATCTGTATTTAGCATAATATTTATGTGAGTAATTGAAAATATATCTTAATAATATAATTATATACAATTATTATACTAATCAAATTTATTAATTAATATATAATATAATTATATAAGTATATAATTATCTTATTAATTAATTTTTTTAGAGCAAATTAAGAATAAAATTTGAAAAATTTTAGTAGAAATATTTTTTATTTCAAGTTTTGGAGGGAATTGAAATATTTGAAGGGAATCTAATGCGGACGAGTCGGGTTTCCAGTATTTGGAGCGAGTTAAATGGGTCAATCGTCATTAATTATTATTTTTGTTATAACTTTTGCTACAGGTGTTCGTTTGCTTATTATTATATGTTTCCGGAAAGCTCATTTTAAGCCGGTCGATTTTTATAAAACTTAGTCTTCCATAACAGTCCATTTTGTGCTTCAAAAATAACGTTTGAGATTCAATTTTTCAATTTTAAGTTTTAGGAGTATTATTGTAATTTTTTTTTTCTTTTCATATAAATTGTTTGTTACCTTAGTTTGGAGGGAACTTTTCAATTTTGAATAAAATTTTTTCATTTTGAGATATTTTTGTTGCGTCATAATCTGACCGGTTTTATATTTTATTATATATATATATATAAAAGAAAATAAATTAAAAAAAAAACTTAAATTGTGCCCGACTCTTTTTTTTCTTTCTCGAAATCGTGTTAAGCCCCACAATTTTTCCTATATTTTTCGTTGGTTTTAACTTATACTTGCATTTTCTTCTTTTCGTCGCTACCACTATCATTTCTGCGGCTACATCTAAAAGTAAGGATAAGTCACACACAACTTTTGATTTTTGTGGTATTCGTTAATAGTACGTCATTAGTTAGTTAAAATTTTAATCAATAGGGTTGTACATAAGTTTTAATTAAGATGATTATTAGAGATGAATTACCAATTAATTTTATTAAATATTAGAATTTTAGAAAATTTATTGAAGTAATTTATCTAGAATTTAAAATTTAATTTAAAGCGACTATTGTTAAAATATGTTTTTTTTTTTCATAAATAAGAGGGATAAATTGAAATATTTTCTTAAAATTAAATGCAAAATTGTATTTACTTATTGAGATATTTTAATTATATTTGTATTTATTATTGTGTATATTTATATTGTAAATTTTTAAAAATATTGAATTATCCGAAATACTGTATTTTATTGTCTTGTTTTGTTTTGTACCGAAAGAACTGAATAACCGAACTGAACTGTACTGAAAATTATAAGAACCGTACTGAACTGTACCGAAATTAATAAGAACCGAACTGTACCGAAATTTATAAGAACCGAAATTCCAATACAATACGGAGATTTGTAAATAACCGAACTGAACCGAACTGTGTACACCCCTACTGATAAGCGATAAGGTTATATTTGACTGAAATCAATTTTAATTATGTGTTTTGAGGTACATGTGCTCAAAGACATCATAGACATGTACCAATCCAATCCTCTGCTACTTGCAGATTCTCGGCTACTGCGCAAATTCTTTTAGGTTGTATGGATACAATGCTATAATTGCTAAGATTTTTATTAAAGGATTGAGCTTTTTCTTTTCATTAAAATCACAGGAAAAAGAAAAATATCCCAGAGCTGGAAGATGGGTAAATTCCATGTATTACACAACGGTGAGTTTATAGAATAGTAAGATTAATGATTATTTGATTGCACTATTTTGTCAATTAACTTCATAATGAGCTAGCCCGAATTTTCGTCCCCTCAAAATGCAGTCTCGAGAAAGTAGAAACCCAATAGTGCTGAGATGCGCGACATCGCCTCAGGACCTCACAGTCAACCCATCCGCACAAACCATATGAAATATATTAATAGATGCATTCTTAATCTTGCCTGGCAATTCCACTCTGAGAGCAGCATACTTTTGAAATGATCTCAAGACTCCACCATGAGTCGCTACTACAAATCTGTGCCCTGAAAAGAAATTTGCAGGACAAGATACTCAAATGAACATATAGTGAAGACAATGATGGAAAATTTTTCTATCGCTATTCAATATCAGATCTGCTATCCTACAAATTCAGCACGATGATTATCATTTAACAAGTAGAATCCATGATTATGAGGGGTTTATTCTAGAGTTTTAAGCTAATGTCAGTGTATGCAAGGACTATGTTTTACGGAACCGTTAGTTAACATTATCGACACTGCGTGCAAGTAACATTTTCAGTCTTTTATTTTTTTGAAAAAGTTGTTAAAGAGTAGAAATGAAGGAATAAGTACTTATTCCGCTGAACGGATTCAATAAGCATGAAATTGTTTACCACAGTCAAGGCAATGAAGATGTTATCCAGAACCACCTTTATGCTTTCTACAATGAGGATGTGCAGCGGTGATAGAGTTGAACAAAACTTTCCCCAACTCCCTACATGTCAGTTGTGAGCACAATGGAATCAAATGAACAGTGATTGACTCCAGTATAGGACTCAGACTAACGTGCCTACTCTAACAATAGCCACCTCAAAGGAAGAAAATTTGATTATGGACTGTCATTTCTGAAAGCTTTAAGAGTTGCCCGTTTTGATCTTGCTGCACTAATAACTGAATTCTTTTTGCCATTTAAACAAGAGAAGCTTACATACTGCCGTGACTTGATCTGTGCTTGACAATAATGATGCCTTATAAGAATCAGGCTTAAACTCAGCCGCTTTGCGTAATGCAAAACCTTGAAGCACTCCTAAATATCTCTCTCCCTCGAGTTCAGATCTCACTGTAACCTCAAAAGGAAAACAGAAAATATCAGTATAGCACTAGAGCGAAATGAAGGCCACAAAGGACAAGCTATTTATATGGAATTTTTAATGCAATTGAAAACGAGCAAAGACTTTCACAATCTCACCCAGAGACGGTCATTCCTGCACTAACAAAATACCATCATATGGCAAAAATTTTCCCTAACCTTTATATGTACAGCAATTCTTCCTTGATAAGATTAATTGATTTTTTTTTTTTCATTTTAACAACTATCTAATATCTGTTGCAGAATCCCGATGTTTGTTAAACCATAAATGTCTCCAATTTATTATCTCTGAATCAGTATTATGACATCTTCTCCAAACAGATTTCTGGTCCTTTCCCTCAATACAAGAGCTAACTAACAAGTGTTATGCAATAATTCTGCTCTAAAATGTGGGACTGAAGCGATAAAATCTTCAGAAGTAAGAATACCAGGTTGCATTGCATTTTGCAGGTTGGCGTGTAAGTGGTAAAAAAATTTGAGTATGATATTGTTCATAAGAATCATAACATATATTAATTTTCTTTACTAAGTAACTTCGAATAACACTGACTGAAGTCATGAAAGCGTGCTATATATAACTTGATAAGTATGAATTACAATTAACTATTACAAAAGTGTAATTTCAGAGGCACTTTCTAAAATTAGCTTAAGCATTAATTTTTCGCCTTTCTCCTTCATATAAGCAAATTCTAACATAAAATCTGAATTAAAAGCTAGAATACATTCTTAAACTTCAAATTTCCCCATTGAAATGGACCCTTCCGTGAAACAAGCACAAAGTATCAAAGAAGTTTATCTCAGATAAGCAGAATTTCGACGCCATATTTTAACAAAAAAAGAAAATTTTGTAATCAAACGGTATCAGAAGTTGGGGCTAGTGAGAAGACAAGGATTCATATTCAAGATATTTACTAAAAAGAGAGCTATTCGGAAACCAAACCACGGGAACATTGCAGCTGGTTGAGTGAATAAGAGCAGTATCATGATCTCGCTTTGAATCGGATGAAAGATTTCCCTCTCCATTGCGACCCAATTGGCGACGTCGACCTTCACAAAAAAGCAACATATTAGAATATAATACATCGCCCAAATAGAATTAGCATAGACGCGCAAATTAGTAAATTACAGATCCTCATTAGAAGTAAACAAAAACGTTACAGTACAACAATTGAAAGTCTCCCAACATCATTTTCATTTAATTCCACGTCCAAATGCCCCTACAGGAATTATGAACTTGTAACTTGCATTTACCAGTTAAGATCATATAGCTACCATGAGACAATTCGACAAAAATTATCGCCGATTATATCTCTAAAGTGAAGAATTGAAGATAGGAGATAGAGAACACCTTAATTCTTCCGTCGGCATTCCACGCTGTTTCCCGTGGCACCACTATAATCTCTGCATGATCGTAGCTGCTAAGCCATTTTTGGCTTCACTCTCGCTGCCACTACGGGATCCGGAGGAAACGAAAAGTTCCATGAACAAAAAAAAGAACTGAACGATTAAGAATAAAACATTGAATCCAAAATGCAAAAATCAGCCGTAATCGCCGATGAGAAGAAAACATCGGAGATGATAATGGACAGGGGAACTTGGGGAAAGTTGGGAAAGGGCGGGAAACTTTTTTTTTTTTATAACCATCCGCCATCCGGGAAAAGTGTTTTTCATGCAGGGCTAATACGCGTACATTGCACGCACCAATAATATGCGTCCTTTTTAAGCGGACCATCATTTGGGCTAATAATCTGAGATTAAAAATCTTCGTGGAGGCCCAAGACCAACACTTGGACGAGTATAAAAAGCCTTAAACGAGCCCAGTTCAGAAAGGTTTCATAGCCCAGTAAAGCATAAGGAATGAGACCATACTGAACTCATGATTATCATTAGGCTATTAGCAGTGTTAACGAAAAGTCAAAAAAAATAATACATATATATATATATATATATAAATGCTACAAAAATGGCATACCGTGTAATTTTCTCTAGAATAACTTTGCCCCAGCTCCCAAGCTTCTAAACCTTTCTTAGGATTTCATTAACAGTCTTATCATTAAAAAAATTATAATAAAACTACTCCAAACTCGTTAAATATTACAATTAAAATTAAAATTATTTTAACTAAAAAATATAAATCCGGTACCGAGGTATTATGTCAGCTTAAAACATTCAATATGTTATGCTTTGAAATGTTTATGTAGCATATATTTTATCACATCATTATTTGGGTACCAAATTCAATATTTTTGTGAGATAACTTTTTTTATAACCGGATCAAATTGTTAACTCAGTTAAATGGAAAAAGAAAAGGTGAAAATTTAGTTGTTGGATATCAAAATAGGGTTGTATCCCTAACCGATGATATGAAGTTCATGCTAATTTAAGTAGAGAGAATACTAATTTCTCTCTCAGGAAAATTATTATAGTACTGGTGTTCATCTTACGTTAGGTGAAAGCCAGTTCTGTCCTAAGGGTAGGCAACCCAACACACTTAAATAAATCTGCTGCAACCAATCACTTTATTACCTCAATAATTGGTCATAAATATATAAGTTTAAGAAAAATTATTGAACGAATTTCGGTAGCCATGAAAATACAGAAATGCAATTCATTCCATTTCTTACATGATTGTAAATCGTGTTTTTCTTGTATGCTTTCACATAAAGTAAAATTATACACGCATACATTTTCTTTTGTTTTTATTTACGGACCATGAAACAAATCGAAAATAAAATATTATGTCAAATTATATTATTGGTGTAGTTCGTGAATAAATGTATAAATTCGATCTAATTCCTCTTGATAAAAACTATAGAATGTATTAGATAAACACCATGAATAAAAGGTTGGGCGTGGAGAAAATTGGCAGTATAATTAGATAAATGGAGTGGAGAATGCAGCTTAATTAATTATGCATATTGAAGAAAGAAGATAGTCCAAAATGGGGAATAAAGGACACGATCATGGTATTAACAAACTTTTAAGGATATTTTTCATACCAGAAAGTATCCTTAGTGATATATATCCTAAATAAAAGTATTCATAAGATGTGTTATGTTGTTATTCCCGTTGCCGGTACAAGTAGGGCACTATTATCCCATTCTTAAAATAATTAATAATAATATATTATCAAAAGATAGTTATAGCAATCCCATGTATGGAAACATTTATTGATGGGAGTAGTACGATATTATGAAAGGTGAATAAGGTTATTAAATGGAATTTGAATTGCTTGTTTATTCAGTGCGATAACCAACCGTTGAATAAAAGATATTATATGTCTCTCATACTAAGTAATAAAATAAAAAAGGAATTTTAATTCCAGCCAACTCTCCTGAAAAAGAAGATGATAATTTAAGACAAAATCATGTTATTTGGTTGATTGCAGTGAAGTTGTAGGGCAGTGGCAGAAACCAATTCTGACTTTCCATAAATAAGCATTATTATTATTATCGATCGTTGTACATTCATTTTCCTTTTTGCGGACCAACCAAACACTTTGGATCTAAAATATAAAGTAAAAACTTGAAAATAAAAGTAATTTTAATTGGGAATTAAATATCCAATTAAGTAAAATTAGGAAATATAAGCAGAGTTAATTTGTTCGTTTATGGTTGGATCTTAATTACAAGCAGTTAGTTCAGCAGTGAGACAAGGCAAAGGCAGCCTATTTATTATTTAGTCTTGTCTTTGTGGGTCATCGAATATCACTATCTAAAAATAAAAATGAATGGCCTCTTTCTATATTAAACTAATTCCATAATCTAAAGCAGTTAAATGTCAAATAGATTGAACTCAAAAGAGATTTTAAGTGACAGAAGATCAATCAGACCCACAATAATTACAAGGCGATGACAAAAGGCAGCTCAGATTGAGGGAATCATTTTAGATCACTTTGTATCTCTTTTATACAAATTAATTTCTCAAGATAATGTTCTGTTCCAGTCACTCCAATTAAATCCTGCTACAAAACTAATGATTGATTGGAAAAAAAAATCACATAAATCTTTTCAAACTTGGTGATTTTGATTTACCAGATTTATACTTAAAAAATAATTATTTGTCTATTAATTTGAGTTGAAATTTTAAATTTAATAACTTTCAAAACCATATTGATATATACAATAACACTATCAAAGAATTTAAATGAAAAGTCAATTTGATATTTTAATAATAATTCGATACATCTTAAAAGTTCAAACTTAATTTTGTATAAAAAAAATTATCGAAACTGGTTTTTTTTTTTTTTGATTTAAAAGCAAATGATAAAATTGCTTTTTCTGAAGAGGAAAAGAAAAAGGAAAACAAATTAGGCTGTTTTCTGTTGAAAATCACGCCGATCCGTACAAAATCATTGTTCGCAATACAATCATCAAATAATAAAAGATAAATCATTAAATTGTAATCATAAAACCATAGTCTAAATTTATCTACGGAAATCCCAGTTTTACGCAAAGCATGAACAATAAACACATGTACCCAAGATTTTTTTTTTTTTTTTGCATACATTATTTTTTCTCTGGTAAAGTGACTGCATGTTAGTAATCAGGATATTAAATAAAAGTTAACTTGGGATAACTTATACAAAATTATTACGTTAGCAATAAAATATTTGATCTTATTTCCCTATTTGTTTATTTATATATATATTTTTTTATGATGATGTAACGACAATAATGTTTTCAATGAGATATTCTAACGATAAAACTAATTTCAATACGATGAAATGTCTCATATTTTAGTATTTAATATTTTTTTTTTTAAAAATGACAATTATAGTCAACTGAAAACAAAAGGCATTGGTGAGTTTTTGAAAAGGAGGACTAAACTATTAAATTAGTAAATTATTATTGAAAAGAAATATGTAAATTTCTAGAGTTTAGGGAGAACTTATCTTGAAGGATATATATGAAAATTCATATATAGTCTTTAATAAAATTGTATTAAATGGATTGAATTTTTAATATTAAATAATGATTTGGGACGGTATATATATTATTAATAAAGTAAGACTCGATGGTTAAAATTGAGCTTTTAATTATGGTAACTTCAAACTAGTAGTTAGAAATCGATTCGAGTTTAGAGAGTTTTAATTGAATAGCTTGGTTATCAGTTTTGTACAAAAATAATTTCATCTAAAACTCGTACGTATAACTAATCTAGACCAATTAATAATTTAATTATTGTTATATAAATAAAATAATTTGTACTGCATTCACTTGTTAATTAACTTAATCTATGATCAACCCATTCTAAATATTTATGCTGCATCAATAAGAAATTGAATGGAAAATTCTCCGACTTGTGGTCATAAACGCAACGTATGATAATGTGTGTGTGTATATATATATATAGTAAAAACCTATTCTCCAATGGATACATGTGGTTGATGAAACAGATCGGAGGGGGACCAGTTGATGGAAATTAGAATATTGTCGAGATGATTCATACAATTTCTAGACAGTAGCATACATGTTTTAAACCTTGTTGTTATCAATCATTTATCATTGTCGTCCTCAAAGCAAAGTACCATTAACTTCAATTGGCCCATGCAATTCCTTTGAGAAGAAATAAAGCCATTTCCACTTTGAGCTTTCATCATTTTCTACCCAAATTCAATCCTATACAATGAGAGATTGGTGATTGATACATCTCATTATATTCCTCTACAAGATTATATGAGAGTGTCAAACAAACTACAAAACTACAAAATAACTAATCAATCCATTATTTTAAAGAGTAATTACAGATTCATGAAATAAATAAATTAATTATAGTCGTATCTATTATCTCTATTAATTAATGTACTATAATAATGAATCCACTTTATAAATTTATAGCAAAAAATAACCTCACAAATCCTAATAATTTACATTTAACGGGTTAATTATGAATTTAAAGAGATTTTATTTCGCTATATTAACTGTCTCGTGATAGATTTTAATTATTATTTATTTTCTCAAAGCGAAAATCGATCTATTAGCTAGTATTATATTAACGAATAATTCTTATTTAAACCAGAGGTGGGAATTAACTTATGGGATTAAAAATAAATTGTGATAATTTTGTTAAAAAATTGGGTGGGAGCTGAAAAAAATATATGCAATTAGGATATAATAGTTTAAAGATATGATAAAGCTGAATAAATTGATTTAGTATTTTATGAAATTGTCAATGGCGCACTACAAGGATATATCCGGACAACAGTTGCTCTTTTAATTTAGTCTCTGTCGAAGGACCCCATCTTGAACAAACCGACTTGGTTTGTTTGGACATTTCTGCTTAACATTAACATGTGCACATCAAGATTACTTAAAGCAAGGGTATCATCAACTTGTGTCTCTAATTAACTGAATTAGATCTGAAATATTAATGCGGTGATATGATTTCTCAACTAAATTTGGGTGCATGTGGTTAAAATTAAAATTTACTTATATATATCTACACGATTCTATTCGAAAAATATATATATCTAAATTAGATGCATTTAATAACAGAATATCACATTTAATAAAAAATTAAAAAAATAATAGATAAATAATTATCAATCACATGTGGCAATTCATTATTAACTTAGGCATCCCATCTCATCCATTCTCGATTCGACCTTTTTCTACAACTACGCTAATACGAAAGTTCGCTTATAAGGGACTTTTTCAAATACATTAGAATAACATATTTACACTTTCTATTGAAATTCTGTAAGAGCACGCACATATATATATACATAATCTGACACAGAAAATGAAAGAGGGGAGAGATCCACAAGCAAAAGCAAAGCAAAGCAAAAAATTTCAGTGGAGAAAATAATACTGAGGTGAAATTAAAGATGAGGTGAAGCTCAGCAATTATTGAGAGTTAGGAGTGGGGTTTTATTGAAGGAAAAAAAAAAAAAAAAAGGCATAAAGAAAGTGATGTTGATGCCCTAAGTAATGATCAGAGAGGCACATGCCTAAGAAAACATTAGCAGAGTCTCTTTTATAATCTTTTTTGAGTTTTCTTCTTTCTTTTTAATCCCTTTCCCCACATTATGTGGTCCGATCTCTATTATCTTATCACATTCAACTCCAACTTTATTTTCGTCACTAAACTTGGTCACATCAATTGCATTACTACGCGATTTTCCTTTTCTCTCAACCAACTTGGAGTTGGAGGGGTCTCTTCTCCTATTTCCCACTCCTAAAAGATTCCTAAGGACAATCCATCACCTACCTTCTTCAACTCCATCCTTCCTTTTAATTTCTTTATTCATTAATTTTATTTACAATTAAAATTCCACTTTGTCAAAATATTGCAATTACATCACTCAACTAAAATTTCATTCAATCTAACCCTTGATTTTTTATCTTTATTTAATTGAGCTCCTTATTTGATGAAAAAAAAAAGTGTTGCTAATGCTTGAAAGATTAAAAAAAAAAGGAAAAATGCAACTTTACATTGGATAAAACAAAAAATATTTCAGAATTAAAATGTCAAAGTTTTTATTATTATTGTTATTATATTACTATTGTTTTGATTTACAGTTGTTTTAATGTTTTTCTAAAAAAAAAATAAATCGTGAAAGTGGGTTAAAAGAATAAAAGATTAAAAGTATAAGGATTTAATTGAACAAAATTGACCAGAGGGGCTCAATCGCATATTTTGGACAAAGTAAAAGAGCAAAAGATGTATTTTCCCAAATTGGAATATATATCCTCACATCAGACCGTTTCCAAAGCTAACTTTCATGCTGTTGAGCAGCTATAAGTTCTTTTACTCATCTCATACTTTCTTATTCAATTTCCAATAATCCATTTTTCAGCCCTCTAGTTTTCTCTCATTTGTACACTTTTCCTGAATTTGAGACTTCTGCACCGACTGCAACAATGCCACCGGTGCACTCTAGCCCTTACTTTCAGATGGACAATCCAGCAATACTATCTTTGCTTCGGCAAACCACCGTCGAGAAGCGTTCAAAATCCAGTTCCGGCGGACTTCTCAAAATGTTCAAGCTGTTTCCTATGTTAACCTCTGGTTGCAAGATGGTTGCACTTCTAGGCAGACCAAGAAAACCATTACTTAAAGACAGTGCTACTACAGGCACTATTTTTGGTTACCGTAAAGGGAGAGTAAGTCTAGCCATACAAGAAGATCCTCACTGTGTGCCCATGTTTGTGATAGAATTACCGATCCACAACACTATATTTCACAAAGAAATGGCATCTGACATAGTACGAATCGCATTAGAGAGCGAGACTAAAACTCACAAGAAGAAGCTGATGGAGGAGTTTGTGTGGGCTGTATATTGTAATGGAAGAAAGATTGGTTACTCTATTAGAAGGAAGCAAATGTCTGATGATGAACTCCATGTTATGCAGCTTTTGCGAGGTGTTTCGATGGGCGCGGGTGTGCTTCCTAGCCCCAATGAGAAGGAAACTTCTGATGGAGAATTGACTTATATAAGAGCAAGATTTGATAGAGTTGTGGGTTCTAAGGATTCTGAAGCTTTGTATATGATAAATCCTGATGGTGCACCCGGTCCTGAGTTGAGTATTTTCTTTGTCAGGGCTCATTAGATTCTAGGCTTATATGTCTAATCTTACCCAACAAAGAAAAAACTAAAATTTTATATCTTAGATTTTGTAATTGCTCGTTTAATGATCAGAGGAAACGAGTTGGTGTGCTTTTGGAAGTTTGGAGTCCACTTGTTGTTTTTTTCCTTTTCTTTTTAACATGTTAATAGTTTTATGCGATTCATAGCTGACATTAACATAATTGTCATGCTAATTTCCTGGAAATTGTAAGTTGTTGGTATGCTTTGTCAAAAACCCAATTTCAGGTTCCTTGGAGAAATTTGATTTTAATGTATTTTGTTGTCTCAGCTTCGAATCTGGACTATCCATTTACCACTATAAAAAAAAAGCTGAATTTCATCAGGCTGCGTGAAGTTCAGTTTCAAGAAAATAAGTAACTTCTATAATCACTTGTCTGTGGAAAAACATATAAAACAGAGAGTTATAACAGAAAAACCTAAATTTCTTGTTTTCTCGTCGATCCCTAGACAAACCAAATAGTTAAAAGTGTAAAAGTCTTAAATGTTATAGAGAATCTGAAGTGTGGTTGGAAACTGGGTTTAATTGTGATTCTGTTGAGCATATCTGAATCCAAGATCGGATCACAGGTAATGTTCTTGTTTAGGAACCCAGGCACTGATCAAATGTGGTCACCAATTGGAATTTGTAAAAAAAAAAAATAAAGAAAATAGGAGGGAGGGTGACGATGAATAGGGAGCATCCACATGGCAAAGGATGTCTCTCTCAATTTGCATCCTTATCTAAGAGAAATGGACATTGCAAAAATGGTCACCATGCCAGCTTATGGACCACTGTGTCTTATTAATTAGGACAGTCACTGCCACAATCACCAATAAAATGATGGCATGTGTTAACGTATACTGTATGGATTGGTTCAGCCTTACACTCGTATCATTTTCAGATTCTATTCTTGTTGTGTGCAGTGCTCTGTGAATGGTGATGCTGATGTTCTTTTTCTTTCATATAACCTTTCTTATCTATTATTAGTATTATAAAGGAAGCAAACGCCCTCCATAACCTATATCATCCTCATTTCCCACCCAGTGATATCATATCATCTAAGAAATTCTATCACTGCCTCATTTCGTAAATAAACAGCGTTTGAAAATTCAACAAAACCTTTGAGGAAAGCAAAAACCAGGAAAGAAACTGAGAGAATGACGAGCATATTATGTGTGTAAATTATTATTTATATTGATTATATGTTGAAATAAAACGTAATTCATTGACACAATCACAGGAAAAGAAGAATAAAAAAAAGAAATCGATATGAAAATTTAAAAAACTTTGGCCCAAAATTCCTATGTGGCTGAGCTCTGCTATCAACACAGATTTCAATTTTTTACAATTTAGGTCACACCATGAGGTTTTCAGATTGAGTTATAATTGGGATTCATTAAAATTCAAGACACAAATTTAACAATGCATAAAGAAAAAATTTGTTTAAATTAAGCTCGTGATAGATCAATCAAGCAGAAGCAACTGTGTATATAAAAATATATTTTTTATTATATGAAATGGACATGGTCAAGACAAGAAAACTCCATTATGTAATAGCTTATGGTTAGTTGATTAGTGGGGGAAGATAAATGCTACACGAGTTGAAAATTTGTTTTCTAAATTAAGTCCATTAAAAAAAATTATTATCCAAACTGATCACAAATTTTCATGCGTGAAAAAAAACAATTTTATAGCTGCTGCAAAGTATTACTGAATTGTTGTATGAATTTTGTCATGCAACAAGTGAAAAGTTTCTCGCAAAAGAAACTCAATGGGCACACAAAAGTTAGTGCAGAGAACAAACAACTTATCTGAGTAATGATCAGCCCAGAAAGTGAATGGAATGCACATAGTTTCGCTGTATGAAAAGGTTTAGCCCAAACAAGTTTGTATTAGATTAAAAAGGCCCACTTGAAGATCCCTTGCAAGCCCAATGACTAATGTTACTGTTCATAACATATTAACATAAAAAGAAATAAAATCCAACCAGGCACCCGCTGGGCTTTCTCTAAACGTTATTCTCTTCTCTTCCATTCATGTCAAAGCAGACAGAGAGAGTATGCTCCGAAATAGCCTTTACATGACTCCACGTTCCAATTGGATTGCAAGTACAATCGTAATTGTCCTATACGTGTCTTCACCGTATTGAGAAGTAACGCGAGCGAACAACAAACTATACACTTTTACGTAACAAAGTCAATATATGGCACGTAATAACATACTTAAGAATTTGACCATCTGATAGGGTGACTTAATTGAGAAAAATCGGTCCAAACTATGTAGAATAATACTACATGACCACATAGGTTTAAGATAAATTTGACGGGCTGTCCATTGGCCTTGCCCTTAATTATATAATACAGCACTATCGTACTGTCGTATTCTTCCAAAATTTTTAGCATGGTATTTGACAATTGCCTAAGCGTGTAGGATTTTGACAGGACCATATCACCGTGTGCGTGAAAATAAAAAATGATTATTAAAAAAGGAAGAGGAAGATCGTTATATATATTACTAATTTAGTATGCATTCTTTATAGTTAATACAGTTGCGTGGATCAAATTCATTTTGAAGATCATGGTCCAAAACCATCACAAGTTTGGTCAACATAATATCCATTAACCAGAAAAAATAATTAAAAAAAAATAAACTCATATGAAATATGTGTTTTATAGGAAAAAGTGCTTTTGTTATTGTTTGAAAAATTAATCTAATTTGAAATTTCATAATTCATAATATGGTATCATTAAATTAAATTTATACTTTTATTTATACACCGTAATCTGACTCATAAGTTTATAAATGTTGTTTAATAACATGACACATATAAAGTCATCAGCAATTTTAGCATAAGATTCAATTAATCCATAGCATTGGAATAGTAGTAGTAGTAAATTAATTTAATATGAAAATGATTCATATTGATCACATTGAGAGGTAAAAAGGCAAAGAAAAAACAAATGAAGAAAAGGTTAGTGAAATTAAGAAATGGAAAACCACGCGGCATTGGGTGAGCAGCCAAAGGCATGCAGGGACCAAACCCACCGGCAAAGAGGTTGGAAGGGAACACGAAAGACCCCACTGATTGCTACAAATCAAGCCCCTAATTTCATCCTCATCACATTCTCTATTCTCTCTTCTACCTCCCCACTTTCCAACTGCCAACACACAATTATTGATGTTCTACACTGCTAATTTGCTTTTATTTCCATTCGGTACTCACTGTTAATAGTAATACTGTACACACTAATAATCATATGCACCATCTGAAAAAGACAAATATATTGAATCCAATTATTATTTTCTATTTTAGCAAATTACGATAAACAAATAGATTATAATATCCATATGATATAATCCTCAAATAAACTTATTGCGGTTTGTCCATATTAGATTAATAAATTTATTTATAAATTAAGATAATGACCAGTACTCTATCATTTTTTAAATGATTTATTTTAGGTGACATTTTTATATCAATTTGACTAATCTGGACAAATGTTTTAAGAGAAAATAGATATTTCTACATTAGAAAGTTGCCATAGATAAATAGATAGATAATATTCAAACACCATATATATATATATAAGTATATAAAAGAACTTCATAGCTTAATAAGAATGACGTCAATCAATCGAAAATTTTACAATTGATGAATTTGGGTGATAAAATATATATATTTTTTTCTTTCTTTATTTCTTTTTTTTTTTTATGAAATTTCAGCTTCATGTATCACTGTCATTGATTTTCATGAATCACATTTTTTATTAATAAAATAATAAAAAATTATATCCTGGGGCTGGAATGAAATATAAATTGAGTGGCTGGTAAAACAAACTTGAAAATTTCAAATGTAGAATATGTGTTTTGTTTATATGCCCTGTCGGTGAGAGTTAGGGTTTTGGTGGCAGCTGTAGCATCAACTGCCCAACTGCTTCTCAGCTAAAGTTACATCACAGGTCCAACTCCAAAACTCATTAATATTGCCACGTGGGCGGCTACGATGTAATGATGATAGCAGTACAATTCCCTGTCCTTTTAAAGAGCGTAGCCTACAATCTCTTTTTCCTTTTTCTTCATAAGTAATGTTTTTATGTAGCTTCATGAATTTTTGCTTGTATGCGATACTCTTTGATTCTCATTTTAAAAGAATTTTTTTTTTTATTTCATTTGTCCTATTTTAATTATTTAAAAAAAAAATTGAATATAAAAATTGCATGACATATCTAGTTAATATAAATTATTACATTTAATAGAGTGATAAAATTAATTTTAATAATGTAAAGATTAAATGGTATACTTAATATTAATAAAAAAATAAATTATTTATAAAATAAATAATTTTCAATTATTTTTTAATTTTTGTATTAAAGTAAAAGTCATCGTTTAAAATGGGACGAAAAGAATAATAAAACTTATCTTGATTAATCAATCTGGTCTTTCTGACATAAGAAAACTTGAGATTAATAGATATACAAACAGCTAAATTTAGAAATAATAAGCAGAAATTTATATTACTTTTTAAAAGTTGGTGAAATGCTTGACACTCAATCACGCTAATATAGCAATATATAACATTAAAACCAGTAAAAAAATGCATCAAAATTAATAAAAAAATCAACATATACTATTTTTAATTTCCGTCAATTTTACTATACGTGTAGAATATATATTTTTATTATAGTGGTTCAAATACCATATTAGTGTAATTAAATATCATATACTTCAAATTTTAAAAAACAGTTGAATTTATAATAATTATCTTCAGAATTAACAAATATAGATAATCGTTAGATCATTGTTAAAATTTATATATTCAAATAAATTAAAAAATTAAGTTTCACGTATATTAAGCCTAAAACTTGTTATCATTAATCAATAAAATGACATCCATAACATACTTTTTTTTTTTTTGACACATGAGCTTGTTGAAAAAAGAAAAACTCACGAGTCTTGACTTATGTGAAAATGTTGAATGCAAATGAGTGATACATGGGATGAATCAAGCTTACTTAATAGACTAAATATATTTTTCAAATCGATATGTAAATGTTCAATGTGAACAAAAACACTTTTATGATTGATTTGTGTTGGAAGCATGGTTATTAAAACCGGATCGGTCTGCCCCGGTTGAACCGCGAACCGGTTGATTCAACTGAATAAAACCGGATTGAAAAAATCGAGAAAAATCGGGTTGAACCGGTCAAACCGGGTCTAGTTTAAAATAATTAATAGAATAAGTATTTTTCCATAAACATAAAAAATAAATAATCTAATAAATTTATTTAATAATTAATTAATTTTTTTTACTATTTAATCACATTTGAATTTAATGAAAATAATATAATGATTTAATAATTCAATAAAATATAATAGAATAAAAATTGAATAAATTATTAAAATTGGTGAACTTAAATATAATTTTCTATCATTTTTTTTAAATTCACCTACAGTTATTGAAAAAATTAATTATTTAAATTAAAACTTATAAAATAAAATATTTTAACAGAAAATATCTAATCAAGTAATAATTTTAAAAAAATAAAAGGTGAAAAAATATTATTATTAGTATATTTGAAGCATATGTTAAATGTTTTGATTTTTTTTTTTGAGTAGTAGTATTTATAAAAATTTTACTAATTAATAATATTTTAAAAAATAAAAAAATTTCTGTTGAATCCGGCCGAACCACGAATCCTCAGCTTTGTCTGTTCTTTATCTGGTCCGATTTCAATAACATTGGTTGGAAGGGTATGGTTGTGAGGTCACGCTCCAAGAGGAGGAGTGAGAATGGTTGGTTAAACTGGATAACAGAAGAAAAAAATGAAAGTCAAAGGGATTCAACTGGGAATCACGTGAGATTCGTACAGGCTGGGGGTGGGCCCGTCCTACGTGGAACAGAGTTGAAGTCATCTTCAAAACTAGTTATTTTAAGGTGGGTGAGTTCATAGACGGTTGATTGTGGCCGTTGATTTGAGTGACTGAGGCTCTAGATTTGGACTTACAGCTGTAAATCTAAGCCAAGTAGTCAAAAAAGCAATTGGGCCCCACTCTCCGGTTTCGAAACGTTTGTTTTGTGTTTAACAGCTCTGTGTTTCCTGTCTGTCATGTTTTAAACGCACTCCTCTATAAAAAATTAAAAATCCTATTCATGAGTACGAGAATGATTTTATTATTTTCCTTTTCCGTTTTCAGATCCCTTGGTCTCTACTAATTCCCTTTTTTGCCCCCCCCAACCTAAATTTTATTTTTTCTTTCTTTGGATCCTTCTTTTATCCTGAAATTGTATTTTAAAATATGATGTGAACAATACTTGCGCTTTGATTTAATTTCTATATATATATATATATATTGGAATTGAAAAAATGAAAAATAGAAGCTCGAATTTATTAAAACCTTTCATTATTTTGAAACCAATATTTAAGGTAAAATGTTCGTATGAAAACATTTATAATTTATTGACAGCACAAAAATAAAAATAGTAAAATTCCCACTTTTAAGATATGGAATTGTTTCCAATTCCATAGACATAAAGCATTGTAGTAGTAGTGACTAAACCGATATTAATTGAATGCTATCCAACTAATAGCCAAAACAAGCTACCGAATAATTAACGCTCGAAGAAAAAAAGAAGTCTAAGAAATACTTCATTTATAAACATATAGACGGGCTAATAGCAGGTAGAATACTAATAAAAGAGCTGACTATTTCATGCTTTCATTAAGATACCGACTGAATAAAAATAGACATTAAGTAATTAAAAAAAAAAAGAGAAAACAAAAGATTAATATACTTCTATTCATGCACCCCCGTTGTTAATAGATTCTACATAAAATAAAAGTAAATTTTAAATTAATTTATAATTAAATAAACATATATATAAAAGCTAAACTCCTGTCAAAGATTGGGATTGGGATACAAGTTAAAGTCCATTGATTTGATGAGGACAAAAATAAAAATGCAATACGAATCCTGCAGCCCAAAATGGTCAAATAACATAAGGCAGACAAAGAAGAAATGAAGCAGAAAGGAATAATATTAAAATTTAGATAGAGCCGAAGGGGTGCGCATTTTCGCACCCTCTCAAGTTTAGACTCCCCACCAACTTTACAAAAGCCAGTTTCCTGGAAGAACCCTCTCCTTCAAAAGAAAAATTGAAATAAATCCAAGTTCATGCACCTCTCTTTTTCCATACACCCGTATATATATATATATACACACACATTTCCTTTCTTCTTGATTCTATTGTACTCCTCACTCTTTTTCTCTTCTTTTTTCGAAAAAGACTTTACTTTTCTATTCATTTGTTGCAATGGAAGCAGTGCACATGTGTTCTACTTCTTCTTATTCTTCAGATTCTTCTTCTTCAGCTTCTTCTTTTAATGCCAATAATCATACTTCAAGAAATGCAAATAGACCTGAACGGATCAAAGGTCCATGGAGCGCAGAGGAAGACCGGATTCTGACCCAACTTGTTGAAAAACACGGACCCAGAAACTGGTCCTTGATTAGCCGATACATTAAGGGTCGTTCAGGCAAATCCTGTAGACTCAGATGGTGCAATCAACTTAGCCCAAATGTGGAGCACCGTCCCTTTTCTCCAGGTGAAGATGAGACAATCTTGGCCGCTCATGCTAGGTATGGTAACCGCTGGGCCACCATTGCCCGCTTGCTTCCTGGTCGAACCGATAACGCCGTCAAGAACCATTGGAATTCGACACTGAAGAGAAGAGCAAGAGAACAGCAGCTTCAATTTACGGAGACTAATTTTGATAATAATGGGACCAATTATGCATTTTCAGGATCTCGGACGCCTGTGGCAGGTGAAGAGGAGGATGCGTTGACCGCGTTGACTCTGGCGCCGCCGGGAATTGGTGGTGGAATGGTGGCTGAGAAGAGAACGGAGAGTTTGCCTGCTGGTGGTGGGTTTTGGGATGTGATGAGGAATGTGATTGCTAGGGAAGTGAGAGAGTATATGAGTTCTACTTTAAATGAGGCTTCAGCTTCGGATTTCCATTAGTGGGCAGTAAGCATTAAGAACAACAATTAATGTCTGGATTTGATTAATTAATTTAATGGTGTTAATTAAACTGTTAATACTTAGTTGGTTTCTTTTTCACTTTTTTGTTTTTATCTTGCTCTCTGGTCTTTAAATGTAAGTTGATGAGTGCCTCAACTCAAGGGCTTGGACAAGTTTTTACTCCGTTCCGTGTTACACCCTGTAATTGCCATTGGAAAAGTAGAGTTAATATTCTATGGATTGCCAATTGATACTTTCATATCATATTCAAAATTAATTTCTTTAAAATTATTAATCACTAAATATCTCTTACGTACGGTACGAGTAATTATCTTGTTTTTATATTTGTTTTCTTAATAATTTTAGAGAATTTTATGGAAATAAAAAAGAAATTGAGCATCTGGTAAAAAAAATTACAGATTTTCATCTGTTTAGGTATCTGTAAATACATATCAGTAATGATAAAAAAAAAAACTAACAGTTTAGAAGTGCATGTGAAGATAAGGCAGCAGTCTGTGTGGTTGTGTATTTTAAACAATAATAACAAATTAAAGATAAAGTAAAGAAAAATGCATATTGTAAATGTGGAGAATGATTTTGTTGGGTTGGGGGTTGGATGATGGAGAACAGAAACTGTGGTTAGGGGGAATGTACTGGAATAATGTTGTCCTGCTTTATGAAAGCAGTTTTGGATTTTTAATTTGGAGTTATTGAGAGAAAGGGCATATGTATGCATCTTGTAAATGTGCATATTACTATATTTGTCAAACAATCGGAGAGGTAAAAGATTTGATTGGATTTTTTTTTTAAATATTGTCAAAGTATTACTATATAAAAAAAATATATATATACTTTGGAAAAATTCATTCTTCTGCTTTGCCAAGATTACACAAGGTAACAAGGGAGATATGTCTTATCTATGTATGACATCAACGATTAAATATTCCAAGGCATGGGCTTTAATGGTTGGGTGATCTGTTTTAAACTTTTCTTCTTCTTTAGCCTAACATTTTGGGAGTTTAGTCCACCATTCACGACTTAAGTATCAGACATGTCTTGTTCACATGTGTAGTCTGATATGACATCATTTTCATTCCATGCTGCTGGCATAATAAGTTGAAGTACCTTTATTTATAAATAATAATGTCAAATTCCATGGATAAAAATTGTTACGTTTATGAATTTTTTTCATTTTTAAACCTGAATTATATTGTTACAATTGTTTTTCTTTTGGCAAATATAAAAACAGTAAACGTTAAAATTGAATAATGTGGTTCCTTTAACAAATCTCAACACACTTCCCAAAAAAAAAGAACATAAATAAATTAACACACACGAGTAGTGACTGATCTCAATCATATAATTTGGTAGGAGGGAAAAAAAGAAGAAGAGAAAATAAGGATTTAGGATGATGAGATTTATAATGGGTAGGTCCAGCTTTTGGCTTTTGGTCAAATGGCGGTGACAGCCTACTTACCACTTCAATCATTGATGTAACTCAAGTTCTGTGCTGTAATTCGTACCGCATGTAAACCTATTAAGAGCAAGCGTTTCAACTCATAATAAAGGCATAAAGGTCAAATACGCACTTACTTACATGTAATTTTATGCTTAAATAAGTGTTTTACATTTGGGTTGGACTGGACTGATTTTATTTTTAAAGAATTATAATTGAATTACCTTACGTAAAAGTTTATTCATATTAATTAATGAGATACTGAATGGTTAAAACTGTGTCAAATTGAAATCGATATTAAAAAAAAAAAACTGTAACATAAACATGTTAATAAGAAATAGGCGATGCATTTTATCTCAATGTCTACATATTTGCTGAATATTGATTTTTTAACAACTTATTTAACCTAATGTTTAACTCTTTAAGAATGAAATTGGTTTGTTCAAAAAAAAAAAAAGAATGAAATTGGTAAAGAGTACCTCACCAATTTATCAATGATTTTCTTCTCCTCGTATTTATGTTTAGAAATTCATATAAGAAAACTGAAACCATTATTGGCAATGAATCATAGAAATAGGTCAAAAACATAGAGCAAATCTAGAATAAAAAAAATTAAAAAAGCGTCAGTGAATCTTCGGGAATAAATTAAAAAAAAAGGAGCATAATGGTTGAATTTGAGAGAGTCATATGCATGATTTATTCATTACCCAGTGTACTGTGTAGCCCAATGCTTGATGTTTTGCGTTTTGCAAATTGGTTCCCAATGGTCCAAAGCCTGCAAGTTTTGGGTTTCACCAGGCCCATGAAATTATCAGTTTCACTTTCAGAGACTAACTTATAATGGCGCGATTTCCTCTCCGCCGCCGCCGTGTAAATCTCCGGCGAACTTCGACAAAGAAATATATATATATATATATATATATCCGAAAAACTGGTTGGCTTCTTGTGCTCTGTTTAAAGCTGATTATATGCACCGAAAGAGTGTACGTGCATTTCATGAATCCCTTCCAACTTATAATCTATTTTTATATAAATTGGAGGCTTAAATGTCTGGGTTTTATTTAGGGTTCATATCGGGTTTCTGGGATTTAAATCTGCCCCGACCCTTTCTCTGGTATACTTCTGTTTACTATATTTTCAAAATTATTTGTTTTTTTTTTCGCGTAGTTTCCAGCAAATGAATCTTTGCCTCTATATATCTCTATTGTTGGTAGTTGGCCAGTGAAGTTCTTGTTTAGTTTGGAAACTCGCGTTGTAGTTGTTGGTTTAATGCTTCATCTTGTAGGATTGTTGGGTTAATATCTAAATTTGGTTGTTGGTTTTTGAAATTAATCTTTAGATGAAGACCGCTCGGGCTCCTAAACAACCTTTGTTTTGCTTGAAGTGGCCATGGGATGTTGATCAAAATCCTCAAAGTCCTAATCTTTGCACCTTTGAGGATCCCTGGATATTCAAATCTCTACACACTCTTGGATCCATTGCTTTCAATTCTGTTAATTCAATTTCTAAATCCTCAAATTCTTGGATAAATGCTTTTAATCCTGTTAAATTGGGTGCCAGAAGCAGCCAAGATAATAGCTTCAAGTCCCAAATGAAGGTCCTCACACCTGAACAGCAAGGAGAGGCTGAGCAAAGAGCATTTGCCTCGGCGCTAGCAAGTGGGAAAGAGGCTACATTACTTGAATTCTACTCACCCAAATGCAGGTTGTGCAATTCCTTGCTTAATTTTGTGTTGGAGATAGAGGGTAGGAATTCGAGTTGGCTCAATATCGTCATGGCAGATGCAGAGAATGAGAAATGGCTGCCTGAGGTATTCTCCTTACCTCTAACCTTCTTAATGTAAATTGTTGGTGTTTGATAAATTTAGTGGTGAAATTGAGGATTTCTTCATTGAGGCAATTAATTTTGTTTTGATATTAGGTTGTGATGAACACGAACACCAAAATCCAGGCATATTAGCAATTAGATGTGAATGATTACTCACGGGGGGTCAAGGAAATAATATGATAAAATTCTGCATAGTTTGATCTATTACTATATGGCATTCTACAAGCTATTTCTATTAAGAATTTATTGGATAATATCTTGCAACAATTGATTCTGCACCATTGATGACTGAGTTCACGAAAGATTAATGTTAGAATTTATACTGCAGTTACCATATCCACATTTTAAGGTCCTGGAACAACTAGCCAGAAATTTGTCTTTGGATTCAGTGTTCTTTTTTTTAATTTCTTTTCGGAAAGCTTTTGCATCTGTTTTAGAGATTTGAAGTGCTACAAAATACAGAGTTTGGCTCAGCTATCATCACTGAGTAATTATTGCTGAACAGAAAATAGAGGGTATTCCTTTCTCAGATCTAATTTTACTTGCAGACCATAAATGAGAGGAAGCTGCAACTGATCATTGCAGTTAGTTAAAAACTTGCCCTGCTTTACTAACATTTGTCATGTTCATAAGATTATATTTCTCAATGATTTCAAGGGCATGAGATGAACAATTTGTTTTTTTCTTTCAAAATGGTGCTATGGCTGACTGTTAACCTGGTTGTTCACAGCTCCTCCATTATGACATCAGATATGTTCCTTGCTTTGTGCTGTTGGACAAAAATGGGAGGGCACTGGCAAAGACAGGTGTTCCAAACAGTCGGCTACATGTAGTTGCAGGTATATCGCATCTTCTCAAATTGAAGCGCCCTCAAGAGTAATAACGGCTAGACTAAGTAATGTAATCGTCATAAATTGCCATCCTTGTGGTTGGGCAAGGCATGAACAAGGATTCAGTTATGATCTTCAGATTGATAGAGATTTAGGAAACTTTTATAGGAGATATATTAGAACAATTATTCTTGATCTTGCATGGCAAAGATGATGTTGTAAAAACTCTGAAGCTTGACTGTGAATGTCAAATGTAATGTTTGTTGAAAAAAATAGTGCTTCTAATAAATACGGAATAATCAGGAGAAATAAAAATAACAATCACAACACAATAAATTATAGTAGAAAACTCCAAATTGGAAAAAAATCACTTGTTGTCCGAAAATAACCAAGAAAATTTCACTAAATGTTTGAATAATTTTTACATTAACTCACTCTAATATTTTTTCACACACTCAATAAATGGATACAAATTTAAGAGAATTTTTTACAAATTTTCTAAGTTTTAAAGTTTACAAACAAGTTTTCATTGGAGATTTTTTTGAATCCAATTATATTTGAAGAATAATCTAATGCCTTATATAGGCAGAAGGTACCGCGTTGCCAGCCCAACATTTGCTGGCACGCCTCCAAATTTGACACTTTTGATGTCTCCATTGTTGACTTCATTTGCTGGCTACCAAGTTTTACTTCTTCCGTTTTTTACTTTATTTTCTTTTCTTTTTAAATCTAATACAACAATGTCTAGTGTAGATTTATTATCATTAGTTTTGAAGGATGGAATGAAATGATAGATGTTGGACCAGTCATTTTGATGGAGTGTGCATTAGCACATGAACTTAGACAGCTGGAGGCTGATTACCTGCTTTATTTGGGATGAAAGGTAGCTTAATGCTCCACTGAAAGAGTTTGAAATTGCTGGGGCAAATAATACATTTTCTGCAAACATGTGGTTGGTTCTATCCTTTCAGGTGGTTGAAAAGGTAGCCTGCCCATATTCTGTTTTACCTGGTGATTGTGATGACTTTTTTTACCTCGTGACTGTGATGACTTTGTTTTCTGGTTGAATTGCATTAAGAAAGACTGGATACTTGCTTTGAAAGTGCTTCTCATTGCATAGGAGCAACTTAGCTTGAAAAGATAAATGAATTTTAATCAAGCTAATCCCCAAATGGACAGTGGAAATGCTGCTTTTGAGCATGTTCTTTAAATTAACTTCATATATATTTATATGATCCAAGAATAATTTAACAAAAACAAATAAATAAGAACAAAAGAAAAAGAAAGGGGATGAAATTCAAAGGCCATGGCAAATTAGCTATCTTCCATAACCCATACGGCTTCATCTAAAAATCCACATCAGCAACAATCCCCCAATACAGAAGCACTTGCTCAACATTCAATCAACAAGAAATGATGTGCAAATCTCTAAGCAAAACAGAGTCACTAGCTTCAAAATTATAAAAAAAAAAAATCAAATATTTTGAGGTGGGTGTGGAGGAGAAAGCTCTTCCTGCTTAATTTCTTGGTGGGTTTGGGGAGGCATTGAAGGTACATTAGACCTTGAAGAAGGTAGATGAGGAGGAGGGCTAATCCTTCCATCAATGCAAGAAGAACATTTTGCCTCTGCCCAATTCTCTATATCATACTGACCATAACCCAGGATTCTCTTCCCTGAACACAGCCTCCCAATCATAACCGCAACTATCCCTAAAATCATTATAACTACAAGAACACCAATAACTGGGCCAATTGAGCCATGGGTTGTGTGACTGTTGAAAGATGCTTGTGTTATAGTCACTGCAGGTGGCTGCTGGCTCACTGGCATTGACATTTTTTTGAGCCCTGAAGTTGGTTTCTGAGGAAGGAGAAAGCAGGAGATTTTAGGTCACTAAGAAAAGTAGCTTTATAATTAAGTTTTGGCGGGCTTTTTCTTTTTTTTTTTTCTTATTTTTTTTTTTTTGGGTTGCAGAGGTTTTAAGTAGCTTGAAATGTGGAGGGGAATGGAGGAATTCGATTTTGTAGAAAGGAAACAAAAGAAAGGGCAAAGAGTTTTTGCAAGTTGAAGGGCAAAAGATTGATTTCAAAATTGTGCAGGGAAAAAGAGAAGCCAATGGCAATGGTACTGTCCCTACTCTGACTTGAAGCCTGTAAGAGAAAGTGTGTGTGAGAGAGAAAGGGAGATTCTGTAGATAAAGAAGCAAGTACGGATATAGCTTTTTGAATGACTAACTAAGATTTCCCTTTTAATTTTGGTTAGAATTCACGTTTTAAGGTTGAATTGGAGGACAAATTTGTATCATAATTGCAAATAAGAAAATAAAATCTTTAAGTCACAATTATTTTAAATCTAAATTGAACAAAATGAATAACATAACAGCATTGCTCAGGCATTGAATATCTAAGCCAAACTTTTAGGTGTTATTATTGGGAACTAATATTAACGTTTAAAAACTTAACTGAAACAACAGAAATTCAAAAGCATGAAAAACGTAAAAAAATCAAAGCTTAGTGCCTTGAAAGTATTTGGAGACGGCAAGGTTCTGTTTTTGAAGTTGTTGGATGGAAAAAAGAGGCTCAAATGAAGGAAATAGGTTCCTTATTTTAATATAATAAAAAATTAAAAAAAAAGAAAATCAATAGAGAACCAAAGAAACAGTAAAAGGACGAAAGGAAAGGTAAAGGAAAGGGGCAATCAGAAAAGTTAAAGGGAATCTAAAACAAACAACTGACTTCAACAAAAAAAGTCCAAAAGCTTTCCTACATAAACCCCTTTTCGAAAACGCCTACCAGCCTTTACGCACAACTTCTTTCTTCCTCTAAAGATACCATTGAAAACAACCTTAAACCATTCTCAATTTCAAACCTCTTTATTTTATTACTATTATATTATGTTATTTTTCTTTTTAATTCTCCCCTTAGGCCTGCATGCGTGTGCTCTGCTTACCCAAATTTATGAGCTTTCTCTTCCTTTTGCCTTTTTATATGCCTGCATAAATTATTTGTTCACTCCAAAATCAACTTGAAAAAAATTAATTACAAGTTTTGATTTCCTTTGAAAAATCGCAAGTCAAAATATGCAATATATATTAATTTTAACGAAACAAAAACAATTTTTGCAAGTGTAAGGGCTTAGACAGTAAAGAATAAAAGTTATAAGAATTGGTGCGTGTATAAATTTAATCTGATAGGGCCTGTCATTGGACATTTACCAAGACAGTTTTCATTCGGTGGTATAGAGTTAACAGTTATCGTATATCTCCTTGGCCCGACTAAATTAGCAGATGGGAGACTGTCCAGTCCACAGAACTCTTAATAAGAAATTGTTCGATTAATACATACCGAATTCAGTAAGCATTGGAGTTGAGAATCTGAATAACAATAATTAACAACAGCAGAGGATGGAAGTCGATTTCTTGATTACATACGCGTACTGATGCTCATGGCAGGTACGCTCTATCAGAAAATAATGAAAGAAATAAAAGTGTGATTTTCTTTTTTAACTGTACGAAATAAAGAAAAGGAATCATTTGACCAACTTTTCCCAATGCAAAGGAATTAGTTGGACAGTAATATTTCATTCACTTCCGCTCACTACATTTACTTTACCCTCTTTCCATACAATCTCCCAACCAAATTATTATGTTTTGGTCATTAACGGACTTTGACAAGCATTTTTGCAACCACGAGGATCTTAAAAATTAACCAAAATTTGATGAATATCTTTTGCGTGCTTCAACTCAGAAATTCAGATTGATTCAACAAAATTTGAAACCGACAAAAGGGTTTCAAATTGTATATTTGCGAATGAGATCATGAAATGTTTATCGATAAAATGTGATCTCCAGATATATGCCTTTAATAATTTTACAATTTTACATCCAAAATTTTGATCTTGATGACTCACTACCTTTATATTATTAACCAGCTGAATTTGTGTCCTATCATTCCACCAAACATCACCAGTGGATAATGGAATTAATCTAAAGGTTTTCTATCTACACACCAAGCTGTTGCATTTCTTTTAAGTCCCCAGGAGAAAAAACATTATGCTAGAAATTTAGCATGAAATATCACCTGTCTAGCAGTTCTTGAACCATCTTCCTGGCCTCAGTGAGAGTATTCAAGTATCTAACTTCAGTAGCCCATATATTCTGCATAGGAAGAGCAGTCATTTCCATTGGAATATGGTGGTCTTTCTCCAGCTCCTTAACAGCATTTGAATCCATTACACTAGCAACAACAGTCTGCAAAAATAATAACAAAAAAATTAGATGTGATACAATATCAGATAGACTTCATATCACAGTAAAACTCATTTCATGTTCACGTGCTGTTTTGGAAATATGCTTTCCATTCTAGGTGCTAGGATCAAAATTAAATGGCATTATAAACGTGAATAATATATGCCTGCATGACTTGCTATCCAGATACAATATGTTCATTACTTGCAGAAGCATCATGCAGCAATTTTCTCTAAGAATCATTTCCTTTTAGAAGGTAACTCACCCAAAATGTGCCAAAACAAGCATTTAGGACTATGAATTTCAGGAGATTCTCATCTGAGATGCTGAGGGAATCATCTGAATTGACAGACACAGTAAGGTCTTGACAAGATGAATCAATTATGGAACCATAGTTTCTCATAGTAATTCTCTCACATCCCCTCAAAATTCTTTCAATATGAAACATTGTGCTTTTCCAGTATCTCTTTTCTATCCCTACCCACTTCAATGTGCAGCCACTGCTTTCAAAAGCTCCGGCTGGAAGTTCTTCATGCAGCCTTAGCAAAGTGGCTGCTCTTTCAGCATTCGTCCAGCAACAACACACCGATGATCCATCGTCTATGGATCCAAACAAGGACAGATTTTTTATTAAAAAAAAAAGAAGATCAGGAAGCCAAATCTTCTAGTCTTACCAAAATTTGTATCATATTATCCTGCTTTAGGGATGAAAATTACTTGGTTGCTTACCCAACACAAAACCCATGACAGGAATGTCAACAATTTGTTGCTTGGACTGAACTTCAGAGCATAAATAACCATATTTCCTACTCTTCTCCAGAACCAGAATGCGAACTGCAACAATCTATCACAACCATAAAGGTACATTATAGTTACAATCATTTCATGCCGTTACATTTTTTTTTAGCTATAGGGAAAACAAGCACAGATATATACTTATATACACACACACAAACACACACACACACACACACACACGTGTATATGGACCTGCTTATGGAGCCTATAAATTAATAGATTATATCCATCTTACCCTACAAGTAACCTGCATAGGCTTGCAATCTGTGCATTGAATCAATTCAGAAATCATGCCAAAAGAAACATTGTTCAAAGAAGTAGCAGATGGAAGATGTAAGCCGGACAGGACTTCAGAGGATTTCTCAACAGATGGTTCATTTGCAATCCTTATGGAGTTCAACACAATAAATGACACAGGTGTTAGCTTCAATTTATTTGTACCCCTGGAAAACAAGGAAAACTCTATATCAGTTTACTAGGCAATAAAGGAATTAACTCGGGCAGTTTTTATGACTACAAACAAAAACAACAGTGAATATCACAATGCAAAGTCAAACCCTAGATAGAGAGAAAAATTACAACTAGCAAAGCATATTTTTCAATAATCTTTTGATGAATGACCACTAAATCACAACAGGATACATTATAAGATGGATGGATTTTACTACTGAGTGTCGTGTTTTGACTGTCAGTGAGAGGGTTTGACCCATTTAATGATCTGAATCCAGGATCTCCTTAGCAAAACCTGAAACTCCAAGAAATGAGTTGTAGATTGTGAATATGAAGAAGCCCTGGTATTGCCTATTACCACACTGTTGCTATTCATATCATTCTATTATCACGTTTCAGTGTTTGCAAATTCTAAAGCACTTGACTTGTCCCCTCACTGCAATATCACAAAGCACCAATTTCTATCCTAAAAAAAAAAAAAAAAAACTTTAAAAGAGTGATATTATTGTCTTACTAAGGATATAGCATGCATACAGATATCAGAGATTCACAGCAAACTGATGCCCTCCTGTCCTACAAGGGATTGTACAGTTACCTCTGCTGATACCAAAAATTCTCTCAAGGGAAAGTCTAAAATAAAACATCAAAGCACCATTGGCAATAACGACAATATGATACATTTCAATTATGTAAAAGACAGTGCAACTCAAGCTGAAATGTCTTTCATGGATGCCATGCATACCTCAACTTAAGAACTCGATGAAAGGTTGCATTTACACCAGGTCCAAATCCAACAGGATATTCGTGTTCACTTAGGCAACCGAAAATGCGCACCTAATAAATTTCAGAAAGCTATGATTTCAATTATTTAAATTTGAAATTACAAAAGAAAATGGAAGCTAAATAAATAGGCAACTTCTTGATTATTCACATGCACAAATGCTTAGAATGATATGGAGTTACCATTTCGTTATTCATCAAAACATGAATACAAGAACTGCTTCTGTTCCCCTGAAAGAATATCGTCTGAAGAACATCACCCACTCTTTCACAGCTTAAATGACCACTGGCAGGACTTCCATTCATATTATGAATCGCAGCCACAGTTCCTTGCACGGATATTAAATTCCCCTCGGGCAACAGACAAGAAAATCCAAGAGATTTTGATGAGAAAACAGATGCGGATGTTGTGGCCAAGGCTTCGGAAGAATCATTAAAATTCTCCGCTGGTGTAATAGATGTCTCAATATGTTTTTCTTTGGTTTCATTAAGTTTTGGTTCCAAAAAAGCCATTGCATCAGCTGATAAATGAAGACACACATCCAAACAAGATTCTGGAGAATTGCCCATAGAACTCAGGAGGAGTTCAATTTCATTTCTTGTTAGAACATCTTTATGGCTGAAAGAAGAATCATCCTGAGAACAATCATGTGAGGAGCCATCATCCTTGACTTCCTTCCCTGAAAAGAAAGAGAGGCTCCCAATATGTGTTCCAGATGAGATAAAAACTTTAGCAACACTAGCATTATTCTTAACACAGCAAATTGATTCTTCTGGCTGGTGCTTTATGATGTAATAGTTACCAATCTGCAACAACTGGAATTCAAGGTTGAGTAAGTAGTTTCCTTCCATTGTTATTAAGATGAAAAATGTAGCAGAAATTCATTATTCTGCACAAGGTATCTACCAAAAAAGCACAAAAGAAAAATATAAATATATAGAGGAGCCTAGCAAACCTGATACTTGAAAAGATTTTCAGTGTTGAATTCTAGTAAAACTTTCTGAGCACTCGGTTTACTATAAGTACCAATTTTTATATTGCAATTCGTGAAGCAAAGTTTTCCTGACCTAAGCAAGCTGTGACCATTAGGAGTTTTAACTGTGGCCAAGCAATGAATTTCATGATAGCTCAAGTTTCCACATTTTCCCTGAGCAAATCCATTAAACGAACTGGAGAAAGCACTAGCTTGAATGCAACTGTAGTTGCAATCATTCATCAAATCTGAAACAAGTGCCTGGCGTGACAGCTTATCAATTTTACTCTTCTTATTAGGTAGATGTTCCTCATATATTCCGCTGGGGTATTCTCCCAGTTGCTCATTCTTACAATCACCTGGAACCTTAACTGGAAGCATAGGGCCATCTTTCCCAGCTAGAAACAAATCCAAGGGCACGATTATGGCCTCGGCAAACATAGTAGACCTCTCTGATATTGCCAGCTCACCTTGAAACTACAGAAATAAATATGGATGATAAGTAATCTGCAAAAAGAAAAAAATAAATCTAAATTCAAATATATATATATATATATATATATATAGAGAGAGAGAGAGAGAGAGAGAGAGAGAGAGGATCAAAAGGTGTAACGGATGTGAAATTATTTAGAGCATCTTCTATGAACATGTCACAGAAATTAATTATGAATATGAAGCTGTACCTTCTTTAGCACAGGATACTTGTGTGATATCCAAATGAGATGAAATATATTATCTTCAAGTTCCTTGAATTCATAACTCCCACCCGCACAAGAATGAAAGGGAAGATTTTTGAAGTTTGCATGGCTTAGATGAAAATAGAGATATATAGTCAAATTGGCTTGTCCAGCCCATGGAAGGCAATGAAATATATTCCTGCATGAGAAGGATTTATAGCCAGGCAACCCATAGTAATCCACAAGGTCAGGTGTCCCTTCCACAATTATACTGTAATTAACAACCTGAAAAAAGGGGGAAAAAAGTTCCAGATACTTAATAATAATATTTTAAAGACGCATAAAATTTTCAAACGCTCAAGCTGCTTAGGACAGATGATACTAGGAAGTTCTAGATGCAGTATTAGATACAACCTCACATATGCTATTAAATTGCCAAGTGGATGGTAGATCTGGTATGATAACGTCAATGCTGCCTGTAGCATCAACTAACTGTAACCTTCCAGAAGATTGAGAAACCTGTATGACCAATACACATCCTCAACCTAAAGATTGAACCAAAGCCATATAAACCATTAAAACAGCATATTATCAACTAAAAACCTTCATAAGCAGCGCGGCACCACTCGAAAATAAATCAATTAAGACAGTTTACATTTGATGAAAGTAGCACAAGTGATTGCCTGGAGAATCTGAAGTCCTGCAATAGAGCTAATTCACCTACCTTCAGGCTTCCAAGCAGAGAAAGGCCTATATCTTCACTGTGAAAAATCGTCCTCAATGGCTGACTATGTGATCTACCTCCGCATGCCAGAAGACTGGATTGAGTTTTTTCATATCTTGTATGGCAATTGTTATTCAGCTGCAACAATTCTTTCATCCACATGGCCTCACAATGATGCAGAAAGGCAGAGATAGGTGCCACCTAAGAGTTACCAGAAGTATCAATAATCTGAACTTGACTTTCATTTTTAAGTTGAAACCAAGAGATATGACAACTCTGTACTGTTAAATTAGATAAGCCCTATTCTGGGATGAAGCAAACTATTGAAAATAAATCATGACTGAAGCGCTTTGATTGCAGAACTGACCAATTTAAGGTTGCTTAAATTAGTTTCACCACCACAGCTGCATGGATCCTGGTTGCAAAATTCCATAAATAATCCATGCTGCAAAAGGACTCTTGTCACTGAATATGGCAAGAAAATACAACAGAATATGCCTGTAGCAGTTCATTTAAAAGTTAATCTACCAATTTACCCGAGCTTGAATAGCTGATAGAGGTAAATGAGTTCTAGTAAACATCTGAGCCAGTCCTTCCTTCTGGTTGCACCTTGGAACCATCCATATCGAATTAGCAGATAGTTATAACCACAAAGCTGTTAAAAAGAATAAGAAATTTCAAAGTACATAGGAAACTTTGTCAATGACTCCATTTCTTATGCAGTAGCTCGACATAAAGCAAGTAAATTACATGTTCAGATCCCAATATCTCTTTTTCAGTTAGAGAGGAAGCAAACTTCTTCCGCAAACATGAAATGACAAGTAGTGCCCTGAAACCAGCCATCATATCAAGCAACCCAGTTGAGACTGTTATCTGTTTGAAGCAACTTGTAAAAACTGTCAAACTTATAAGACAATGTTAGATCCATACCATAATCTTGCAGTAAAAGTCAAGGATTCAATAAACTTCCCCAACTGGCTTTGTGATCTTGAGATTACATGAAACCTGCACAATACATTGGACTGCTATTACACATGCAGGCATTCTTACATGTTCCGATAAAATTGAATAAATTCCAAACATTTTGCATGCAAACTAAAAGAGACATATAAGAATTGTTACAGAATGTAAATATAAATATAGCATGATCTTAGGAATAAAATCAAATCCTACGAATAAATGCAGCTTTCCTTATTCAGATAGGTTTCCTTAGATAGACTATTCTATACTTGTATATATAGGTGTATTATTGATGAATCATATACAAAAAATACATTCTCCTGTCTTGTGTATTTTGTTACATGGTATCAGAGCCTTTTAGTCTTGATTTGGGGAGTTATTTGATTTTTCTGGGTTTCATTTGGGTTTGGGTTCCTGCTACGGGTTACTGTTGGGTTGGGTAACTTTTTTTCCAGTGGCCATCTTGTCTCACCGACGGCATCAGAAGAAGCGCAGAGGGATTTCCAGCCTCTCCACGAAATCCGGCGTCCTTCCGTTCGGCGAGTGCTCTACACGCGCCGTCAAAGCTCCCGCTCCTTCTCTCACTCGCCGGCGCGTGGCTTATCTGCTGGCCCTCCGATTTTGCCTCCGGCGTCGCTTGGGTATTTCCGGTCAGATCCCGGTGTCATTTGGGCTTGGTTTCCTCTTCTACTGGTACTCTTGCTCCAATGAGGTTCTGTTCTTTTATATTCACTGTTCTTTTGTTTGTTAAGCTGTTTATTGAAGGTTTGGGCTTTTGTGTTGGCTGGGTATTTTGAAATTTCAGTGCTCTTTGATTGTTTTGTGTGGATATTATGGCTGACAGTAAAGGAGTTGTTAGTGAAATTATCCCTTTATCTAAGATTACAGAGGAAAAATTAGATGGATCTAATTATCTTGATTGGAGTAGAACGATTAGAATCTATCTTCGTAGTATGGATAAAGATGATCACTTAACTGATGACCCTCCTACCGATAAAACCGAAAAGCAGATTTGGATGAGAAATGATTCACGGTTACTTTTGCAAATTAGAAACTCTATTGAAAGAAATGTGCTTGGCTTAATTTCTCATTGTGAACGTGTAAAAGAGTTAATGGATTATTTGGCCTTTTTATATTCTGGAAAAAGAAATGAGTCTCGTATTTATAATGTTTGTAAAGCCTTTTATCGTACTGAAAAGGAGGCAAAATCTCTTACCACTTATTTTATGGAGTTTAAGAAAATTTATGAAGAATTGAACATGCTTCTACCTTTTAGTGCTGATATTAGAGAGCAACAGGCTCAGAGAGAAAAAATGGCAGTGATGAGTTTTCTAGCTGGATTGCCATCTGAGTTTGAGACAGCCAAATCTCAAATTCTCTCTGCTTCTGAAATTCCTACACTTGAAGATGTGTTTAGTAGGTTATTGCGTGCTGATAATGCTTTCTCTAGTCAACTAAACAGTGCTTTTGTTGCCAAAGAAAGTGGAGGTGATAGTGGAAAGAAGAATATGCTGATGGGGGAAATAGATCTAATCGGAATACTGATGTTATATGCTACTATTGTAAAGAACCAAGTCATACGAAGCGCTACTGCAAGAAACTGCAGAATCGTAATCAGAGGGCACAAGTTGCTAATGTTGCTACTTCTGGTTCATCATCTGAGCATAATGTCACTATTTATGCTGAAGAATATGCTAAGTACCAGGAAATGTTAAAGGGATCCTCAACTTCGATCACTACTGAGGCAGGTAATACATGTCTTATCTCCTCTAGCAACAATTGGGTCATTGATTCTGGTGCCACGAATCACATGACAGGTAATTCCGATACTTTCTCTCCAGTCGCCAAATTAAGTTCTATTCGTTTGTTCATATCTTTGGCCGCTTCTCACCATTGGCCCTTGCATCAACTCGACATCAAAAATGCTTTCCTCCATGGCGATCTTCAGAAAACAGTTTATATGGAGCAACCACCTGGTTTTGTTGCTCAGGGGGAGTATGGAAAAGTTTGTCACCTGAAAAAATCCTTGTATGGATTGAAGCAGAGTCCTCGTGCCTGGTTTGGTAAATTCAGTGAAGTTATCCAAGAGTTTGGGCTAAAGAAAAGTCAATGTGACCATTCCGTTTTCTATAGACAATCAGAAGCTGGCATTATTCTTCTTGTGGTTTATGTTGATGATATTGTGATTACAGGGAGTGATTCCGCAGGTATTTCTTCACTTAAGTCTTTCTTGCATGGTAGATTTCACACTAAGGACTTGGACCAGTTAAAATATTTCTTGGGAGTAGAAGTGACGAGAAGTAAGAAGGGAATTCTTCTATCCCAAAGAAAATATGTTCTTGACTTGCTTGCAGAAACAGGAAAATTAGGAGCTAAGCCATGCACTACTCCGATGGTTCCCAGTATACAACTTACAAAGGATGATGGGGATCTTTTTGATGATCCAGAGAGATACCGAAGATTAGTTGGAAAACTGAATTATCTCACAGTAACTCGTCCAGATATTGCATTTGCAGTAAGCATTGTTAGTCAATTTATGGCTGCTCCTACAATCAAGCATTGGGAAGCTCTAGAGCAGATCTTATGCTATTTGAAAGGTGCTCCTGGACTTAGTATATTGTACCGTGATCATGGGCATACTCATATTAAGTGTTTTACGGATGCTGATTGGGCAAGTTCTAAAATTGATAGAAGGTCAACAACAGGCTATTGTGTTTTTGTTGGAGGAAATTTAGTGTCTTGGAGAAGCAAGAAGCAAACTGTAGTATCTAGATCTAGTGCAGAATCTGAATACAGAGCTATGTCACAGTCTGCATGTGAAATTTTGTGGATTCATCATTTGCTTGCTGAAATTGGTATAAATCCCTCACTTCCAGCAAAACTTTGGTGTGATAATCAAGCTGCCCTTCATATTGCCTCAAATTCAGTGTATCATGAACAGACCAAGCATATTGAAGTTGATTGTCACTTCATTCGTGAAAAGATCCAAGATAATGTCATCTCAACGAGATATGTGAAGACAGGAGAACAGTTGGGTGATTTGTTCACAAAAGCCTTAAATGGCTCTCGGGTTGACTATTTGTGTAACAAGCTGGGTATGATTAATATCTATACTCTAGCTTGAGGGGGAGTGTTACAGAATGTAAATATAAATATAGCATAATCTTAGGAATAAAATCAAATCCTAGGAATAAATGCAGCTTTCCTTATTCAGATAGGTTTCCTTAGATAGACTATTCTATACTTGTATATATAGGTGTATTATTGATGAATCATATACAGAAAATACATTCTCCTGTCTTGTGTATTTTGTTACAAGAATAAAGCCATGGGGGAAAATCAGGGCAAGAGCCCAAAAGAACCGCACTAGCAATTCTGGTCACTTAGACAATCACTCAATTTATGAGGTTAATCAACAGATGCCAGGATGCTTCTAGGCAAGAATGCAGAGGACAAAACTAGTTATAATAATAACAATACGAGGCTCCTACCCTGTTTCCAAAGGGGAAAATGACTCTATAGTAATGCAAGTCTGGAAGCAAGATCCGAGAATGAGCATTTGTGTCCAAGTGAATTTTGGATTAACAAAATGTACGTTCCTCAAAGAAACCTATAAAAAGCAAAAGCTTTGAATAAATTGTCTTGTAGTCTCATCATTTGATATTTCAGGATAACTATTATATCATCATCTTTTATTTTCAGAAAAAGAGAGAGGAGGAACATCAATTTACTCACAATGGCGCCCATGCGAAGACTATGTGGAGCAGCCAGCAGGTGATCTGTTAGTAAGAGCCATACTTGTTTGTCCAGCTCAACAGCCATTCCTTGCATATAGACACCACTGACAGTACCAGTATAAGAACCCAATTCCCCTCTGCCCGCCATAACATTTCTCACAAATGGTGACCATTTCTTAGCTAACCTACTCAAATGCAAAACAGAGTTTCCCGTGGTCACTAACATCAATCGAGACTCCTCTTTCGTTGTAAAAACCAATTTCTTTTTCAACCCTGATAGTATGACAACATTCCCTACAATCTTTGTGATTACGGGATGCCATCTCGAAAAAGAACCATATAAGTATACAAACAGAGGCTTTGTAAATGAATGAGAATTTTGTCCTTGACCTAAATTAAGCAAAACTGCAACGGGCTCCCTAGAATTACATAAATTACACTCACAAGCCATAATCCGTACAATAAAACCCCGAAGATTGTTAGACTTGTTAGCACCAAACGAACAAGAAACAAGTGAAACAGGGCTTATTGCTTCGATTGGGCCGTATACGCGGTAACGAGCCTTGGCTTTATCTTCGTTAGAAAGGGAAGAAGAACTTGTAGCTAAAGGAATAGAAACCATATTTGAGCATCGAGAAAGTGCATTACTGCTAGGGTCTGGAAACCTCCATTTGATAATCTCTAAAAAGCCGCCAGCAGAAAGTTTTAGAGGAATAAAATTCCAAGAAATGACCTGAACCTTCTTCCCGATAATACAGACACTGAAATCGAGAATATCGCAGCAAATGGTGGCGGAACCGTCGGAGAACTGAAAGCAATTTTTGTTAGGGCATTTTAGGGTTTCAGTGGGGAGAGTTAACGTTCCAGTGAGGATCGCCGGGTAGCTTAAAGGAAGTAGGACTTTAGGGTTAGGGCTTGAGCTGGTAGAGGTATTACCACATCGTGGTGGTTGGGATGAATTTGATTCTGTTCTGGAAGATGAAGAAGAAGGGATAGAGAGGCGGAGGGATGACGTGGCAGTATGAGGCCGACCACGGCGGATCAGATCTGAGATTGTGAGTAGCGTTACAGCTTCTTCCATGTCGCAACCTCTTGATCAGCGCTGTGGAATTGCGAGTAGAATAAAAAGATTGAAGAGGGTGAGGAAGAAGAAGAGTGTGCATAAAAAAAAAAAGAGGATGAAGAGGAAGGAATAGGCGGGAAACGGAGCTTTTAAATGACTCTTTATGCCCGAGTACAGGTTCAGGTTCAGGTTCATTTAACATGCAAGCCCAAAACTCGGGCCCGTTGTTTGCAACGACAACGTTTTAGAAATAAATGGAGAGAATTATATCATTTTTAGCTCTACTTTTTAAAAGTACACAATCAATTATAAACTTTTAAACTTACCTTTTTTTAAATCTACATTTTTAAAAATACTTCTTTATGAAATCAACTTTTTTTATTTTATTCAAAGAGTACACAAATATTTTTTTCCCTTTTTCTTTTTGAATCAAAATGCAAATTGAAAAATTTAAACAGACCTTTTTATTTCTTTTTTCTTTCTAAGTTAAAACACAAATTCAAAAATTTAGGTTTATCAAATACATTCGAAGAACCTTTTAAAGAAATAAAGGAAGCAAGAATCACCCGATTAAATAAGAGATTAAAGAATTGCATAAATAAAGACTATGAAGAAACTTATGTAAATCTTTTTCTTACTTAATCAAAACATAAATTGAAAAACCCATGGTGCAAAAAACTTATTTATCAAACACATTTGAAGAATCACTTAAGAAAAAATAAGAGGCAAAAATCGTTCAATAAAAAAAAGAGAGAAAAATCACAAAATTGCATAATCAATTGTTGAAATTAAGGGTAAGCATGAACTGGTAAAAAAAAAAATCAGTTCATTAATATCGATTTTTTGAAATTTCAGTCTATTAATCAGTCAATTATCATCGATTAACCAATCTATCGATTTCGGATTTTCGAACCGGATAACTAATATTTTTCGGTTAACCACTATAATTATAAAATGCATTCATAAAAAAATTAAATTGTCAAAAATACTTAAAATTTAAAATTAGAAAACAAATATAATTCAACATAATAATTAAATATGATGTTCAAACAACAAATATAAACTAAAAATATTCAAAAATATTATTTTCATATATATTAATAATTTTATTTTTTTTGAAAATTTTAGTTAATATGTTAATTTTATATAATTTTTCGAATATATTTTGATTTTAATTAATGAAAAATTGATATATCAGAAAATAATAAGAAATACTAATATGTACATAGTGAACAATTAATAAATTAACTAAAATGACTTTAAAAAAACTAAAATGAAATTGAAATATTTTAAAATAAATGAATATTAAAAGGATATAAATAAATAAATATGAAAATAATGAAAAAAAATTATAATAAAAAAAAGTGAAATAAAATTAATAAAATATAGAGGTGTTCATTTATCAGTTTCGGTTCGATTAACCAATTTATAAGCTAAAAAATAAAAATCAGTCCATTAATATCGGTTTTTGTAAAACACTAACCGTTAACAAAACAAATCGATTCAATTAATCTATTTTTTGAATCGGTTTCGGTTCGATTTCTCGGTTAATCAAGTCCAACGGTTTTTTTGCTCGCCCCTAGTTGAAATTCCCTCCTTCCAATTTGGTATATAAAATTTCAAATTTAATTTTAATTATACAATTCAATTTGGTACACTTATGTATATCAAGATATACTAACTGGTATATCGAACAAAATTGTTGAAATTTTGTCCTTCTAATTTGATATAAAAAAATGACAAATTTAATTTTATATAGTTCAATAGATTTATGTATAACAAGGTATAACTACTGGATACATAACTAGATTGTTAAAATTTCCTCATTCCAATTCAGTATATTAAGGTATACTCACTGATATGCCAATTTGATTGTTGAAATCATTTTTTTTTGGTATACTCATGTATACCAATTTATACCCTTTAACATATATGGTATTTAACTATTTTATATTATTTTCATGCTTAGATTATTTTTAATAAATTTTTTATTTCATGCATGGATCTTTGTATTCTATGTATTATGATTTATTTCGAGTTCTAAAAAATTATATTGTTAAAGTAGAGATAATTTATTATTTTTTTGAAAATTTTCAGAGTTTTTAGGCTTAGGAATTATTTATTTCATTAATTTTATTATTAAATTGGTTTAAATGGGTATTATTCACTTATAATGTGAAAAAAATATAACATTTTTGTAAGCGTTCTAAACATAAATATAAGTATTTATATTATTTAATGTAAATTTTTAAAAATTTTATTTAATTACCAAATTGTGTCTTAACTTTTGTACTATTATCCGGTATATTTTCGAGCTAGTCTTTAGCTTACACATTCTTTACTATTCACTTCCAAAACATACCATAAAACTATTAGAATATATTTTTGAGCATTACACCCCTACTGTGTGTGTGTGTGTATATATATATATATATATATATATACTTATTGTTAATTTGTGAGCACGAGAAGCAAATTCCTTTTTTTGTTTGTCAAAACACGACAAGCATATTCATTGACCAGAAATTAATTCCTATTTTGCGATGGCAATCCCCTTAGATTTGATATCATTTTTAGTAAATCCTAAGTCAACCTCAAAACAAAGTATTGAAGTAGAAATTATAGAAAGGCAGTCCACCTTATCAGGATCAAAATCTAAAGAACATTGATAAAAAAAATGGAAGCAACAGAAGTGTCCTTTGCAGAGCTGCTTGAGTAATGACAAGTACAGCCCTATATAACCAACAAACATATATAGCTGGTCCTTAAACAAAACAAACCAAGGGAAGATTTCTATTCTGCCAATAAATTGAATTGATGGGAAGAAAAGATTCCCACATTTACAAACTCATCTAAAGTATGTCAGTTCTTTCTAACAGTATAAGTATACAACAAATAGTCCGTTGCCATTTATGGCCTCTATTTTTTTGATACACGAATTGAATCATCTAGAGACCCTAATTTCTTGTATTTATACGAACTCTAGCCATGATGACGATCAAGTAAATGACCAGAACTCTAAGAAAGCCCTCCATGACTTTTGAAGATAAGTTGAAATGTAAAATGGAATCTCCCGGTTCATGAGCTGTGCCTAAAAGACAGACATGAGAATCTCCAACGAATCCTGCCTAGTCAATTGCTAGCTTCTACCTAGCTGTACACTAAAGGAACTTCCTTTCTATCAGCCCATGACCATGGTTACTTTAGGTCTGTTGGAGTTCCCTTCCATGACTTCTTAAGAGAGCCAAAGGATGGTTATTTACAGCCCCAAGCTGCATATTGCTGGCAACATTTGAAGAAGTGTTGAAATTTCGTGAACTGCAAACCAGTTGCGGTGTAGGGAGGACTTCACGTGGGGAACAGGGAGGATTATAGGAAGATCCAAGACAATTGAATGTGTATGTGGAACCTTTCTGGCCAGTTTCACTGCAGAGAAAACCAGAGAAATAAATTATTATAATTAAAAAAAAAAAACTAGATGAGATGATCACGGAGCGGAATCAATGGATCAAACAATTAAATTGCAGCTTGCAGTCACATTACCCATTGCTATGCAGTTTCTCATTCGTAGCACGAGTGCATGAAGAGGTAGGCATCATATCAATGTTTTTTGCAGCACAATCTCTGGGACTTTGTAATTTATCCTACAAATAGAAAAAGTGTAAATTTAGTACACGATCATGTACATTCTCAGAGTAAAATGAATTACTTTAGAGCTTATCAATAGCAGACATAATATTCACGGAAAGGTGGCTACTCTGTCAGTTCTAATATTCAATTAATACTTGCCACAGGGTTTGTTGTTGACAATGCCAGCCTGCAGTTTGACACATTGAGTTCACTTGAATTTCGCACAAAAGGATGATCAAGTAATGCAGTAGCAGATGGTCTATCTGCAGGATTTCTCCGGAAGCAGCAGCAGAGAAAATCTTTTGCCTCTGGAGACATTGCTTCTGGTATAGGAGGAGTTCTATTCAAAGCCTTGAACATTGCAGAAGGCTGATATGTAGAAGAGAATTAGACAATAGCAAGACAGGAATTATGAAAACTCACAATCATGCACACAAATCATAATAGAATTCAAAGGGAAAACATGCATAGAGAGGCAAATATTTTGGAAACACCTAAATATTTTGGAAACACCTAGCTGAAGAAAAGAAGAATTGACAGTGAGCACCCTAAACAGAATGCATTTAGAAACTTTCTTAGGTTACTATAAACAAGTGTAACTCAGATTTTGGGCTCACCCCTTGAAGCTCGCCCCAGGGAGGTTTACCAGTGAGCATCTCAATGACAGTGCAACCCAAGCTCCATATGTCAGCAGCCAAAGCAAGATCAGGATTTGCATCCTTCTGCATCACAGCTTTTATGACCTGCAAAAATGTAAACAGCTTAAGGAATATAGCATATAGACCATTAATAGATTTCAAATATCATAAAATGAAAGTACCTCTGGAGCCATCCAGTGAGGACTGCCTTTGAAAGACAACTCATATGATAGTCCAGTGAGCTGAACAGGAATACAAGTTATATTGAAGAAAATTAGAAAAGAAGACACACAAAAAATACAGCATTGAATTTTCCTATAATAATCCAACAATGTCACCAGGGTATTTAAAACTTTACATGTTTTGCCATCCCAAAATCTGCTAGCTTAACTATGCCTGATGAGTTAACAAGCAGATTTGCTCCCTTAATGTCCCTGTGGAGTGCAATTCTCTGAATCATTAGTATTCCACATCGCTTGAAAATGCTAGACTATTTGACAAATAAATTTATTAAGCTTCCGCAAAAAATTCCGAAGTCGTCCAATTGGAGTGCTGTAAAGTGCAATGAAGAAAACTTCTACTTGTTTGCAGATGATAATTGCATTAAATCTTCAATTTATGATTTGTCCACCGTTGGTTTGAAAGATGATATTTTGCTTAACAAGAAAACAGAGAAATTAGAATTTTTGCTTTTCAATTACCTGTGGATTGTCTTTCTGCTGTGCAGATAAGCCAACCCAGAGAGAATATGGCGGGTGAAATTACGAACTATAGATTCAGTCATCGCTCCACAATGTTCATGGACATATCTGTTGATTGATCCAGGATAAACATACTCCAAATATATGTAGAAGTGATTATCAACCTGGATGAATTTCAATGCTTTCTAAATTAAATAAAGTTTCAAAAATTTTAAATGCAAAAGAGATGAGAAGAGAAAAACTAAACTTACTATCTCGCTGCCATAATACTGCACTATATTTGGATGCTCTAGATGTTGGAGAAGTCTAATTTCCTACACAAACAACTCAAATTAAAAAAGAAATCCATGATTGGTCCAGCTTAAGCTGCAGCAAATGTGACTTATATTGCTTTTGCAGTTTCATTGATAACAACTGAGAGGATTGAAAGATGAACTTGTGACTAGTGTCAATCTACAATGTTAGAAAAATGTATGTTTATGTGATGTATCAAGAAAATGGTATATTTCTTTTCTTTGGAGAGAGAAGAAATATTTTTGTACCATTCTTAGTTTATGTGATGTATTAAGAATCAGAATCAATCACAAAAATCTTTATGTGGCCCCAGAGCCCAGAGGCAAATACGAGCCCATGTATTATACTCCCTCCAAAGACTCTCTTCAACACCGCAGCAAAGGAACCAAGCTACTAATGTTCACTCTGTAACATATGACAAGGCTATTTGCAGAGAATGCAGTAGAGTTGGCCAGGAAGCTTAGTCAATTTTTCCAGCAACCAAAGTCGATTTTTATCCAGACTTATATGAAGCATTTGTAGAAAATCGCAAATACACACAGGCGTGCGCACACATATATAGCTGGACAATAACACATTATTTGTACTTGCTTTCCCAGCTTGCAGGAAACAAAGTTTAATCCTTTAATGTCTTTACTTCTTGATTATCACACAAAATCATAAACGGCTAATAAAGGACTCTTGGAGATACCTGCTCCAATTGCTTTATGCATTCAGCAGATTTACGGTCATCAGGGATGATATCAACTTCCTTCATTGCACACAAAGCTCCAGTCTCTCTGTCCATGCAAGCAGCAAAGTATTATTCAAGGTTGCAGAAGTTCAAAAGAGAGAGAGAAACATCAAAGCTACAAAATACATGCATACCGATGGGTTCCAACATAAACACTCCCATATGTACCACGTCCAATAAGTTTTCCTTTCTGCCACTGAGATTTCATCAATGTCACATTTGGCTTCTCCGTTGTATTATGGAGAACAGCTTGCGGAGATGGCATAAATGATTGTGGCAGTGTAGCTCTAGGAGGAAGAGGCAACGGGTGAGCACTCAAACGATTATTACTTTCAGGCCACTCCTTAGAATAACCTGGAAGTAATTTATTTTGCGATGGAAATGAAAATTTACTCCCATTTCCCGGGCTGGAATATGGAATTTGCAATGATTGTGTATGAACTGGAGCATGATCAGCACTATGCAATAGAAGAGATGCTCTTGAAGTTTGGGACTTGCGAGTTTGGGAAGTTTCCAAATCTAACCAAATCGGAGGTGCTTGTGAAGCCATAAAAGATGGTAAAAAATCTCCAGTGTATGATCTCTGTGGGCTAACAGCAGGGCTGGAGAAACCACTTGTTGGAGCACTCCTTGGACAAACAATCCGACTCAACTTCGAATTGACAGAGTCAATTTTTAGATGAAGACCTTGTCCTTCGCTCTTACTTGAAGATTTAGTTGAAACCACAGTGTTTAGGAGTGGAGAGAGCTCCCCTCCATTTGATTTTCGTGGACTAACCATAGGGCTTGAGAAACCACTTGTTGGAGCACTTTTTGCAGCAAGGTTCAATTTTAAACCGCAATTAGCACCATCAACATTAGCATCTTGTGATAATCTCTGCTGGCACTTGCTTGAACACAAGGCAGGCTTTGTGACAACATGATCCACACTGTTCCTGATAGTCCATGGCGGCAAATCACAAAGCCAGATCAACATAGAGTCCGATAGATAAACATATACAGCGTTTTGCAAATTAAATTGTATTTATATTTTAGCAAGATCAATCAATCGTTACAGGTTTTGCAGAATAAGATTAATGAACATTAAAAGGAACCGTGTTAATGGACAAGTTCATACAAATTAGATCATGATATACACAGTTCTATGAGAAATTGACTTCATTGATTATCTGTCTATATAAGGAGATCTGATTACCAGTTGAAATCACTTAATTAGTATTATCTTAATTCAAATTATATCCATTCGCAGTTGCCTGAATCTAATTTAAGGCACTTACACAAATTTCAAAGATTGTTGCAACCAGATGTAAAAAAGGATTAAATTACCTCCTCGATATATATATCAGACCTTCGTCCGGCGATCCTGGAAGACCATGCCGGGAATTCCATCCCGATGACTCCGGTTTCTTAGTCAAAGGCGATTCAGGGAGCGGCAAAGGTTGTGGCACGGCAGACGAAAGCCAGTGATCGGAGCACGCTGAAGAAGTCGGTTTTCTAGCAGAACCGGGCGAACGGGGAGGCGAATTGGAGCGGTCAGTGAACTGCAAGCCAAGCTCTTGGTCAGTGGCGTACCTGAGCTTCCTTTGGCGAGTGAGCTTCCTATGCGTGAAAGACTGGCCGCGATGATTGAGAGAATTAGCAGCATTAGCACCGGCAGAAACAGAAGGCGAAGATGGAGTAGAGGAAGAGGAAGTATATGAAGAAGAAGAAGAAGTAGTTTTGTTAAAGAAATGCATTTGAAAGATTATCAAAGAAAGAGAAGTGAAGTAAAAACGTTGAATGCTTCATGAGAAAGATTTTACTATAGGGGTGGATTATCAGCCATAGGAAAGGCCTCGGTTACTTCTTAGCTGTTGCTTCGCTTACTTGAGAATATTTTTCTAAAGTTTTGAATGTTTATAGTCAACGGTGAGGTTTGGGAGGTTGGAATCTGACCCAAATCAATCCAGTTTTCATCTTTTGAATACGCAAATCCAATAATAATCTTATCTTGAGAAAAATGGCATTTGTTGCAGAAATGGGAGTCAGAAACACGACGCGCTCGTCTTTAAGCTACGAGGTCAATAGATGAGTCACGCATAAGACCTGATTTTAGTGGTGGAGACTCCCACAGCTGCACAGGAGCCTTGCGGAGGAGGCAACATAGAAAGGTCAAGGCTGACCATATACAACCTTCTACTTGATAAATAATATTGGAACTTTTTTATTGAAATTAGATACATAAATTCTTAATTATTTAAACAAATAATGATTATAACATGTGATATATGCTAACTTTCATTTCACTCTAATTTTTTCTTTTTGCTTGGTTCTTAAACCAAGTATGGAAAAGTGATTTCCAATGATATTAATTTATTGTAGCAGTGGAGTAGTCGCAGCTAATAGACAAGGTCGCAGATGTGTTTGGGCCATGTGATATATATATAAAAAAGAGCAGAAGGATGCATCGTAGGTGGAAATCCTAACGATAATGCCAATAAAGGAAATATGTCCTGGGCTTAAGTTATAGCGCTGTACTATTTTGTACTTTGCAGTCGTCTCGCCAGCCAGGCTAGTAGGGGTGAGCAAAAAAATCGATGGACTTGGTTAACCGAAAAAAAAATCCGAAACCGAACCGATGGACTGGTTAACCGATTGTAATGGACTGGTTAATAGTTAGTGTTTTGAAAAAACCGAAATTAATGGACTGGTTAATGGTTTTTGACTCATGTGACCGGTTAACCGAACCGAAACCGAATTTTTAGTTAATTTATTAATTTTTTAATAATTTATAACAATTTATCCTAATTAAAGGTGATAATGTACTTTTTTTTCACTATACTAATTATTTTAAAGTTTTTAAGTTTTTTTAATTGGCTATTAGTAAGTATAACAATTTATCTAATTAAAAGTGATTATGCACCGATTAATATATTTACTCATTAAATATTAATTTTTTAAAACAAATTTGCTTATATCCACCAAATATTTTTATTTTAACAACAATAATGTTATATTATAGTGAAAAAATTTTAATTTTTAAGTATATTGAACATTTTAATTTTATTTATGAATATATTTATAATTATAATGGTTAACCGAAAAATATTGGGTAACCGAACCGAAAATCCGAAACCGATGGACTGGTTAACCGATGGTAATGGACTGGTTAATGGACTGTAATTTCAAAAAACCGATATTAATGGACTGGTTAATGGACTGAGGCTAATGGACCGGTTAACCGACCATGCTCACCCCTACAGGCTAGTGCATATGGATATCTCTGCTCGGCACACGACAGTTTGTTTTATACGTTTATAATAAAATATAGTGTATGATTGCATAGATCTTATAATTTACGCTTCTGTCTTAGTTCAAATTTAAATTTGGAGTTACGATAATTTAAATTTGCTATATACATAAGCGTGACAAATATACCTCATCAATTAAATTGATTTTATGGAATATTTCTGAATTAATCTATTGAAATGCTTTGAATATATGACAATTTATAATTTATAAATGACAATTTGTAACAATTATTATTTAACCAAGTAATTTCATAACAAAGTTAAAAAAAAAAAAGATAGTTAATAGCATTAGATATTCCCTCATTTTTCTTAAACCTTCAATTGGCTTACATTTTTCTTTCTTAAGGGCGGCATGCAATTGATTATGGCACGCATTCGTAAAACGGAACTGATTATGACACGCATGAGTATGTTATGCACGTGTATGTTTACTGTTTAAATGCGCGCAGCAAACACTCTCGGAAAACATATTAAAACTATTCCATTTAGGGGGGAAGTTGCATGCTTCAGTTGTTATGTCAAAGAAACTATCCCTACATGCCAGCAAACTTGGCACATTCCAGGTAAATATGCTCACATTAAGAAAAGAAAAAAAAAAAAAGAAAGAAGAAGAGGAAGAAGAAGAAGAAAATAAACAATTTCTGAGGGCAACATGTCTAAGAGGCAGAGCTTTTCACCAAGGAATTTATATAATTATATGTGCAGTGCAGAGCCTTGAAGTCTTGAAATTGCATGATAGTTACAAATACTATAATAATTTTCATCCGAGCCTTGTATCATCGAATATTTCTTCAGTTGCCAGCAAAAGAATTAATGCACTGGCAATTTAAACAATATATCTGCAAACTAACGGCTCACTTGAAATCCCAGCACTAGCATGCTTCATTAGAATTCGGGCACGTTTTAAAATATCCTTTTTATTAAAAATAAATAAAACTAAAAAACGATACCTCCTCCAGATTGAGATTTCTCTGAATTTTGGCAAGCATCTACTAGCGATTCCTCTTCATGTTTTTGGAAAGTTGAGTGTTGACCAAGCTGTGCAACCTAACTCAATTCTCTAACAATTATCTGCACAAACACTCGAAATCACCATACTCCTCGAGTTTTAAACACATTTTTTTATGCAACTTGAAAAGTCAATTAGCAAAGAATAGATTGACAGACAGCGGGAAAAATAAGTAAATTCGCGCTATGCACCTTGTAATGTATGACATTTCCATCTTCATCCGCATTCTTGTAAGATTTTAAATTGCCGGAAACATAGATGGTGTCGTTCTTCTTCAGATGTTTCATAGCTACTTTTGCCACATCATTCCACATCTCCAATAGTATCCTGCTCATAAATTCAAAATCTCAGGAATCGAAAACGAAATAAAACCAACACAGCGCTTTTCAAGTTTAGTAGAGTTGACCTCAATTTCCAATAGGATCACCAGAGTTCACCGCGTTTATAAGAATGTGAGCCTCAAAAGTATCGCCTTTCGTCTTGTAAAGCATCGGGGCCCGATGAACGGATCCGATGAAGCTGACAGAATTGTGCAGCTGAGGTTCCCGTCTTATGGTGCTTGGCTGCTGGTTTCCGAGGGCATATCGATAAGCGGATATCCCGCCACCGCCTTCTCAACTTCATCTTCGTCTGTAGAGAAGTTCAGAAACCTAGGGCTTGCTGCTGAATTCGAGGCGAAGAAGGCCAACCTTCGCCTTGTTCATGCACTCAATTTCAAGGTACGATTACAAATGACGGGAGCCGAGTGTAGTTTGCTAATTGGAGAATTTTCCGGGTCGAAGGATCGGATTCTCTGGCGGGAATTAAAGACAACTGTTTGGCGAGGTTTTCAAATAATCAGGTGTGGAACGTAAGATAGGGTCAAGGAATGAGCTATTTCTTACTAATTTAATTTTATTTAATCAGCCTATCAATATCAATTTTTTAAAATCATCAATTCATTAATTTTGATTAATTAATTTATCGATTTCGATTTTTGTAGTTCGTTTAACTAATATTTTTTAATTAAATAATAAAATTTTTAGCCTTCAATTATAAAAAAAAAAATAATAAGAATTGAATTATCAAAGAAATTTAAAATAAAAATTACAAAATAAATATAATATATCAGTCAAAATTCATATTCTACTTTCATCATTCTCTACCTTATGTTGTTAAATTATTTTTACAAAATAATAGTTAATATTATAAAATAAATTTGATATTTGTTAAAAATGAGCATGCTTAATTTTAAATCAAAAATTTTTTTTTGGATAAAATTAACTGTTAAAACATATAATCTAAAATATAAAAAAATATAACTAAATGCTGTCAAGTAAAATATAGTCACCTATATATATAATAGAAGTAATATATATAAAATTAGTCAAACTCAGTTATTTCATATAAGTACTATTTTATATGATTAAAAAAATGATATAATTTAAATATATTTTAAAGTATTATATAGATTTTATAGAGAAAAAAAATAACGAATAAAAATTAAAAAATATATATAATTTAAAGCATTGCTCTATCTAATTTTAGAAAGAAATAACAACAAAATAAAAAAGATTGTTAAGGTAAAAAATAAAAATATAATATATATGAACCATTTAATCGTGCAATGATCTCAGATAATTTTGTCATAATTTCAAACCATCAACACACAGCAAAAATAAAAATAAAAGAAAAAGACATATTTTTGAATTTTCTATCATTTATTTTGGTATACCAACAGTAAATTTTTAAATTTTCAATTCATAATATACTCATCACTATCTTGATTTTAATTTGATCGACAAAATATCTCACGAACTTGAAAAGAATATGTAATCTGTAGAATAAACAAAGAAAACAAACGATTTTTTGATTGATTGAAAAGCTTGCGTAGCAAAAGTAGATTTTACAATTTGTTGAATGGAAAAAAATGAGACGTCACGTGTAGTTGAGTAAAAATGAAAATTTTACTTAAAAAATGGAAATTTAAAAAAAAAGAAATTTAAAAAAATAGTATTTTTGAAACTAAAAATAGAAAAATATAATTTTAGAAAGGAAGAAAAAAATTGGTATTTTATGCCATTTTTTCTTACTTTTTTAGGGCCTATATCTAAATGGGTCTAAGGGGCTTTTTGGTCCCCTTCTTGGGCTGGTTCAAGTTTCTTTCTTTCTTTTTTTTTTTGTTAAATTAAAAAAATTAATTCAAACTTGTGTCCCATAGATAACCTAATCGACGTGGTGCAATTATAGTTTTTATTGTTTTAATACACATAGACATTTAGAAACACCTACAAGATAGCAAAAGAAAGGCATATAAATAAATAATACTATGGCTTATTATTATGAGGTATTAATTGAAATTATTAATTTAGTATGCTTGTACTTGTATTGTAAGATAATTATGGTGCATCGATTTTACATCTGCTTAAGATATTCAAATTTAATATACAACTTTAGCAATTCAAAATTTCAAACTCACACTACCATACTTATAGAAATAAGTTTTGTTTTGTTTTGTTTGGATATATATATATATATATATATATATAAAAGGGAAAGCAGAGCCGGAGTTCGAGAACTTCCAATAAATGGGGCATGACAAAAGAAAATTGAGTTTTAGCGAGAATTATAATCCGTAGCTATTAAGCTAAAAAATAGAGACGGATTTATGACAGAATTTAAAAAGGAAATGTAATTTGGTGGAAAAGTTGGCATCAATATATAGCGACAGATATTGCGACGAAATTCGTTGCTAAATATTTTTATACTTTAAAGAGTTTCCGTCGTTATATTTTTCAATTTATTTTTAAAACAAGAGCAACGGTTTCTCTGATCGTCGCTAGAATTACTATTTTCATTTTTTTATTTTAAAATGTTTTTACTTTAATTATAATTTTTTTTAAAATTACTTTAATTATAACTATATCTTGATAAAAAAATTATATTATTTATCTTAAAATCAACCAATCTTTCTAATTCAAAAAATAATTACAAATATTATAAAGAATTTTAATTTAATTGAAATCACAAATATGTTCAATTAGTTAAATTAGTTAAATTAATTTGTATCTATTTAATTTTTTAATAAAATGCATTAAAAATGCATAAAAACCTATATATCCTATTTTAAATATTATTAAAGAAGGAATTAAAGGGTAAAAGAGTTATTTTAATTTCTTATCCTAATCTACCGGATACAATCTTTTTCCCTTTCCTCCTCTCTTCCCTCTCCTGCCGCCTCCTTTCTCTCTTTTTCGGTTTCCCAGCACAGTGGCCGTCACCGATCTGACTTGACCAGCATAGGAATGCTCTGCTCAGGTGGCCATCGTCGACGACGATACAGAAGTTATTGGTGCAGATCTTGGAGAGGAAGAAGAGGATAATCGAGCAAGTCAACCATTCGCCGACCTCACTTCGAGTTCGTGTTGCTGGTATATGGTAGGTGGTCAGCATTTCTTCTTTATTTTTTTGCTAAGTTAAGCAAACAGAAGGTACTTTTGGCTCTTTATATCTGAAGAGAATGGTATAAGTATTTATGAAATGGATCGTTGCACACCTGTTTCTGAATTATGACCATTGAAAGCGTTGCTTCTTTTGTGTAATCGAGTGTTTTTTCTTCAGTTATGCTTTAGGCAAGGATTTTAAAAAAATTTCATTCCTTGATTTTGCTTTGAAAGGAAAAATCTAGAAAAATGTTACTAGGTTAGAGTTCATGGGTTCAAATTTAGTTTTAATGCTTGTTCTTCTTGACATTTGGCAATCTGCTATTTGCAGCTTATTGTGTTGTTGCCAAAGAATCTGTTAGCAAGCCTTATGTTTTTAATTGTCTTTAAGAGTGACTTTGCACTGAAGAATTGGTTTTTCTAGAAAAGAAATCGCCAATTTATCCCAAAGGCCTTAAACCCTAATTTTCTCCTTATCAAAGCGGAAAACAGCATTAACCCCAAATTATGTTCCACGCCTGATTATTAGAAAACCCCGCAAAAGAGTTGTCCTTTAATTCCCGCCAGAGAATCCGATCCTTGACCCGGAAATTTTCCAATTAGCAAACTACACTCATCTCCCATCCTTTGTAATCGTACCTTGAAATTGAGTGCATGAACAAGGCATTTCGTTCTAAATCCCCAATTTGGAGTGTTCCCCGATTCTCAATTCAAAGGTTGGCCTGCTTCTCCTTGTATTCGGCAGCAAACTCTAGGATTCTGAACTTCTCTACAGAAGAAGATGAAGTTGAAGAAGGCGGTGGCGGTATATCCGCTTATCGAAATGCTTGCCGACACCAGCGGCCGAGCACCATAAGATTGGGACCTCAGCTGCATAATTCTGTCAGCTTCATCGGATCTGTTGATCGGCCCCCGATGCTTTACAAGCTGAAAGGCTCTACTTTAGGGGCTTACACTCTTATAAACGTGGTGAACTCTGGTGATCCTAATTGGAAATTGAGGTCAACTTCTACTGAACTTGAAAAGCATTGTGTTGGTTTTATTTGGTTTTCAATTCCTGAGATTTTTGAATTTATGAGCAGGATACTATTGGAGATGTGGGATGATGTGGCAAAAGTAGCTATGAAACACCTGAAGAAGAATGACACCATCTATGTTTCGGGCCATTTAAGATCTTACAAGAATGCTGATGAAGATGGAAATGTCTTACATTACAAGGTGCATAGCGCGAATTTACTTGTTTTTCCTACTGTTTGTCAATCTATTCTTTGCTAATTGACTTTTCAAGTTGCATAAAATGTGTTTAAAACTCCAGGAGTATGGTGATTTCAAGTGTTTGTGCAGATAACTGTTAGAGAATTGAATTATGTTGCACAGCTTGGTCAACACCCAACTTTCCAAAAACATGAAGAGGAATCGCTAGTAGATGCTTGCCAAAATTCAGAGAAATCTCAATCTGGAGGAGGTATTTTTTTAGTTATATATATTTATAGAAAGGATATTTTAAAACGTTGCTCGAATTCTAATGAAGCATACTACTGCTGGGATTTCAAGTGAGCCGTTAGTTTGCAGCTCAACTAACATGGTATTTGCTAAAGATATATTGTTTAAATTGCCAGTGCATGAATTCTTTTGCTGACAACTGAAAAAATAATAGATGATGCAACGCTCGGAGGAAAATTATTATAGTAACTAACATGCAATTTCAGGACTTCAAGGCTTTCTGCCCATATAATTATATAAATTCCTTGGTGAAACGGTCTGCCTCTTAGACACGTTGCCTCTGGCCTTTAATTCTAGGAGTATGCAACTTACAAACCTCAGAAATTGTTTCTTTTCTTCTTCTTCTTCTTCTTCTATTTTAATGTGAGCATATTTATCTAGAACGAGCCAAGTTTGCTGGCATGTAGGGATAGTTTCTTCGACATAACAACAGAGGCTGATTTCTTCTCCATTGCTCTTTCCCTTGAAGTTTTTAGTTATCCTTCTATCTTCATTATTGCCTATTTGTATGTTTCTTGCAGCAACTTTAGGTGAAAATGGCATGGAGATATGCTGCACAAACCGCCTTCACCTGTGGCAACTATTTTTCTGCAAGCCTTATGAATGGTGGGATAAGAGGAAAAACAAACAAAATTCATTGGCACCAGACTTCAAGCACAAGCATACTGGTGAATGTCTTTGGCTGAGACCTGATGACCCTCCATGGATCAAGAAACAGCTCCAATTGCTTGATATGGAAATAGCGGAACAAAGGCAAGTGAATCATGTAGTTCAAAGTGGTGTATATCAGTATGAAAACCGCTATCACTTGTGGCAAGTCTTTTTCAGCAATCCGCATGAATGGTGGGATTACAGGAAAAATAAGAAGCATTCCAGGCATCCAGATTTTAAGCACAAGGACACTGGTGAAGCCCTTTGGATGCAACCAAACGATCCACTTTGGGTCAAAAGACAGCTCCAGCTTCTTGATTCAAAAATGGAAGAGCAACGCCTATGGGAAAATGTAGGTTCTCAATCTCAGGTCTCGAAATGGTTGTCTGATGATTATAACTAAGCTGGAGGGTTAACCAAGTCATAATACAGGACAGGTGTGTGCTTGCCTTTGCATTTGCACTTGTTGCTTCTGCGTGATGCTTTCTGTGTTGCATATGAGATTTTAATATTTTGCTGATAGCTTGTAATTGGTAAGAGAGTAACGATAAAATATCAGTAGAATTGATGTATTAAGCATCGACTATTGGACTAAAATTGTATAGTGCGATGTTTATTGGAATGTGAAAGCTGAGTTACGTCTTTTTCTCAAAGCCAGTTTTTTGCCCTTGCCTTTTCGTTGTGAGCCAATACGAGATTGTGCGCAAAGGATTTTAGTGGCTTGACTTAACTGTTGCGAAAGCTGGCCTTTATTGAACATATTCTTTGACTAGGGATTTGGTATGCTACTTGTACTTGTATATGGAACAGTTATTTTATGTGAGTATTTAAATTTTCTTGTCTCTCAGTTGAGAGCATAACTATGGCCTGTCCGTATTTGCTTAAATTTCTTTTAAATACTAATACCGTTACAATGCAATTGCAATGAAAATCGAATGGATTTGTAGTATTGACAGAAGTTTTTAGCCTATTTCATTCTATTTTAAATGATTCAAGTAGGTTGTTTTATTTATTACATGGAATTCGACTAATACTCTGAATTTGGAATCCATAAACTGATCACAATACTAATTGTATTGAGCTAAATCTTGTTAGTTAGTTTTTTCGACCAAGTGATCTTGGTTCTTAAGTAGAATAGTTTTTATTCCATGTTATGTTAATGTATATTCTTCTCGCGACATGGAAAGACCAAGTCGGCAGGTCAGAACAATGAAAGAGTTGCCAAGTCAACTTGAGGGGCTGCTTTCGAACCCAGCTAAATCAGGGGGGGGATTTGATTGATTGTTCTTGACCATTAAATGACATTCTCATCCCTAACTGAAGTGATCTAAGAAAGCACAGAACACTCTAGTCTATTCTCTAGATGGTATAAATAAATAAATATTACATAAACAAAATAAATAATAAATATTTCATTGAAAAGCTAATTGATTGTGTCAACCCCTAATTGGTTCATCAGTGTGTGGAGTCGCATTGAATCCCACTGCTGAGTAGTGCAAAGCGGGGCGTGTGATACAAGTCGAAGAGGGTAAAGTCGTCATTTCAAGAGTCAATGTGCATTTTTATCATGAATTAGCATTTAGCACCTTTTGTCTGTATTTCTGAAAGATAGGCAACTCATGTTGGTGCGTCAACGATTTTGAGGATCTTCAGCATTCATAATGGCAGATCTGTATATGCAGATACAGAAATCAATCAATTTAAGAGTAATGCGGATATTGAGACGGTGTCGGTGTTTAAGCTGCTCCAACTAAGTGCTTGCTCATTGAAAAACAAAACTGTAAAATTCGAAGTTACTGTCTCAATTATTAATTATTTTGTCTTTATTTGAAATTAGATCGCAATTATTCTTGATTCTGGCGGTGAAAGTCCACTTTTACCAACCCTTTCTTAATTAGTCGGTGCGATGCATAGCACTTCTTCTATTTTGATTTTACTAGAATATAAAATATTAGGTGGTATAAAGATTACGACAGTTGGATAGATGTATTATTATTACTAATATATACTTCTAAATTTACCACTTGTATTATTAATATTACTACATCCATTTCTTTCTGTAAGTCACTTTTTAATAAAATTTAAATAAATAACTTTTATATTTTTAATATAATTTATTTTTTTAATGTAACATGATCATTTATATATTAAAATATTTAATTTTATTTTAAATTTAAATATAATTAATATTTTTTAATTTTTATAAAAATAAAAAAAATAACTATTATTTAAAAACGGATGGAATTATTTTTAGCATTGGAAGTATGGAGTTGGACGCCTTTCACCGCAACCGGGAAGAGTCAAGCGGCAATTTTGGAACCCGACACATTAGTTGAAATGATTGGCAGCCTTAATAGCTCCAAATCTCATTAAATTATTTTTATAACATCAATATTATATATATGCCACAAAAGTTTTTTTTTTTTTTAATAAAAAAAATGATCAACCTACCATTAAGCAGTTTTTATTTATTCTGTTAAATAAAAAGGTGAATTCACTTCTATTTTGATCCAAATTTTCTTAAAATAGTGAAATTTAACATGTAGGGGAGGGAATGATATATTTATATGTCATTCATTAGCAAGATCGTAGCTCATAAGTCCGAACTCTTATAACTCACTGTTATTTGACCAAGCTAATTGTTGACTGTATCTTATTAAAATTGGCTATACCAAAGCAAAAATCATACTACACCAGTGGAATTTCTTTTCGTTCTTTTCTTTTTCAAAAAATAAAAAAATTAGATGACTATTTAAAAATTATGCTTATTATTTGCACACATTTTCTCCATCTAATTAGGTGCGTGTTCAATTGGACAATGTAAATATTCATGCACTCTCGCATCGCACTACCACTCACTACAAGCATGCGAATTTTCATATTTTTATAGTAAAAAAAATGAAATTTTTATTTAATAAAAAGCTTTCAAATGTTATTTTTATCTTTCTTTTTTCCCTTTTGGTGCTTTATTATTGTAGCACAAAGCCCATCCCATTCTCTAAGTTTCAGTCTTTCGTATTTTCCAATTAATTTGTACTTAATTTTTTTAATCCTACTTAATTCAACAGCTAATTAAATGAAAAAAAAAATATTAATATTAATAATTCAATGAGAAAAAAAGATAAATTCTTCATACAAATGATGCAGTGTACTAAATCAATGCTTTATTAACACTAAAAAACTGTTTTTATAATTTTGTTGGGATAAAAGGGTTAAGATGCTCTCAATTATTTAGTTGGTTTTTATCTATAAGATCATGAAAATAAGTAGAATATGTATTCATTTTGAATGCAGTTAGCAAATAAAGAGGCATATCAGTATTAACGTATCAATTTTTTCTAATTTTTTTAAAAAAAGATTAAAGTCTGTGTTGATATATCATTTTTTTATTGGACGCCGTTAATTTCGTTAAATGCGTGATTATTCTATCCAATTGAAACATAAAAATGCACTTAAAAAAATTGACTTTAAAGATAAAATATACTTATAAAAATGTTGAGGCATAAAATCACTCTATTTATTAGCTAAATTTGTGCGTACAAAATAAAAATATATTCAATCTATTTTTATAATTTTAAAAATAAAAGAGGACAAGAAATATTTAAGAATATTTTCTTCCTAATTTGACCTCTTATCTCAAATTTGTTTTTTTCTTAAGTGTCAGTAGGACCTACTGAGTAGGTCCGGTTCAGGAAGAAATTTCCTAATTCATATAAAATTGGATTTGTTAGCAGCTCCACGCCTCCCATCTCTCTTTCTTGCCTTTTTAGCGCGCAGGCAGCCGTGTTATATTCGAAAAACAACCCCGCCACGGCCGACGGTGATGGGAGTGACTGACTTCTTCGCCGGCGAGATCGCCACCGAGCTCCTCAAAGTGCTAATACAAATAACCCGCAAAGCCTGTTTATGCAAAGCCAGCGCAGAAGCACTCATTACCGGCATACATGAGCTTCTTCCTATTATTCAAGAAATCAAACTCTCCGGCGTCGAACTCCCCGCTTTCCGCCAATCACAGCTCGACCGCCTCTCGGAGGTTCTCCGCGACGGTGTGGAGCTTGCTCGCAAAGTCCAGCTCTCTAACCGCTGGAATGTCTACAAAAACCTTCAACTTGCCAGAAAAATGGAAAAGCTTGAAAAGACGGTTTCGAGGTTTATCAAGGGACCTATGCAGGCCCACATATTGGCGGATGTGCATCATCTGAGATTTGACGCGGCGGAGAGATTTGACAGGCTTGAGGTCTCAGCAAGGCGCCTGGAGCAGAGGCTTGGAGCTATGAAGATTGGTGTTGGGAGTGGCGGATGGATGGGGGAGACGGTTAAGAGAGTGGAAATGGAGGAGGAGAGATGGGAGGGTAATTTAGTAAATTTATTGGGAGTGGGCATGGAGGAGGGAAAGAGGAAAGTGAAGGAAATGGTGATTGGGAGAGATGATTTGGGGGTTGTTGGAATTTTTGGCATGGGCGGCTCTGGGAAGACCACTCTGGCTAATGACGTTTGTAGAGATGATCAAGTTAGAAGTGAGTTCTTTTTATAATTTAAATAGTTTTGTGTATCATACTATCAATTAGATTCTATTATATGAGTTATTATTATGAACTTTTGCTAATTGCTTTTGGGATCAAGATTCTTTTGGCATTAATGGTTGATAATTCATTTACACTCATGTATTGAAGAATTAAAGTCTTCGTATTTCATATTCACTATGTTTTTTTACCATTTCCAGGTCATTTCCAGAATCGAATTTTGTTCTTGACAGTATCCCAGTCTCCAAACGTGGAGCAATTGAGGGCAAAAATTTGGAGTTTTCTTTCAGGCTGTGATGGTGTTAATGATCAAGTTCCTAACTGGTATCTAAATTTTGAATGGAGACTTGGAGCTCGAATGCTAGTTGTTTTAGATGATGTGTGGTCACTTTCTGTGCTTGAACAACTAATTTTTAAAGTTGCTGGGTGCAAAACACTTGTGGTTTCGAGAATCAAGTTCCCAAAAGTGGTCAGTGCTACTTATGAGGTAGAATTGTTGAGGGCAGATGAAGCAATCTCCTTGTTCTGCCTCTCTGCTTTTGGTCAAAAATCAATTCCTCTTGCTGCTGATGCCAACTTGATCAAGCAGGTAATCTTAAAGCTTCTATATGTGTGTCCTTTTAATTGGTGAAATTGAATGATAAATCTTTCTGGATCTAAATGAAAAATTATGTTGTTTGATAGATTGTCAATGAGTGTAAAGGGCTTCCCTTGGCTCTCAAAGTGATTGGATCTTCTCTTAGGGACCAACCTGAAATGTATTGGGCAAGTGCAAGGAGGAGATTGTCAAGGGGTGAACCTATTTGTGAGTCTCATGAGAACAAGTTGCTTGATAGGATGGCTATAAGTGTTCGATTCTTGAATAAAAAGGTTAGGGAATGCTTCTTAGATTTGGGTTGTTTTCCTGAAGACAAGAAAATCCCTCTTGATGTTCTCATCAATATGTGGGTTGAGATACATGACCTTCACCCGGATGACGCTTTTGCTATTCTTATTGAGCTTTCAGAAAAGAATCTTCTCACTCTAGTGAAGGATGCGCGGTACGTTTCATCAAACAAAGTAGTTAGATTGCTTTATTTGTCTAAAGATATTGCTTATTTAAATTCTTTTTATTGGTTAAATTGACAGGGCTGGAGATTTATATAGCAGTTACTATGATATCTCTGTTACTCAACATGATGTGTTGCGGGATCTTGCTATTCATCTAGCGCGTCATGGAAACATAACTGAACAGAAGCGATTACTTATGTCAGTAAGAGAGGCAGAGCTTCCAAAAGAATGGGAGAGAAATGCTGATCATCCATTCAATGCTCAAATTGTTTCAATTCATACAGGTATCTCTCTCGTTTTCCTAGATTACTTTTGTCTAACAATTTTATATTTTGATGTCTAGAATCAAATGGGGCTCAAGCTCAAATTTCATCTTAATTTTTATATGTAGGTGAGATGAGTGAAATGGACTGGTATGCAATGGAGTTCCCCAAGGCTGAAGTCCTCATACTAAACTTCTCTGCCAATGAGTATTTCTTGCCTCCCTTCATTGATTACATGCCAAAGCTTAGGGCGCTTATAGTGATCAATTACAGCACTCGAAATGCAACACTTAAAAATTTTTCAGTTTCTTCTTTGGCCAACTTGAGGAGCCTTTGGCTTGAAAAGGTTTCCATTTCACAATTGACTGAATCTCCCATTCCTTCGAAAAAATTACATAAAATGTCTTTTGTTTTATGCAAGATCAATAACAGCTTTGATCAGTCTGTAATAGACCTATCCCAAATCTTCCCTTGCCTCGCGGAGCTAACAATGGATCATTGTGATGATTTGGTAAAGTTACCTTCTAGCATTTGTGGGATGAACTCCATGACAAGTCTTAGCGTCACCAATTGCCACAATCTCCAGGAACTCCCTGCCAACTTAGGTAGCCTGAATTCGCTAAAGATTCTGAGATTATATGCTTGTCCAACTTTAAAATTGCTTCCACAAAGTATATGTGAACTTGTGGGGTTGCAGTATCTAGACATTTCTCAATGTGTTAAATTAAAATGTCTTCCAGAGAAGATTGGTAGACTATCGAGGTTGGAGAAGATTGACATGAGAGAGTGCTCGCAGATATGGGATCTTCCAAAATCTGCAGAATCATTAGAGTCTTTACGCAGTGTAATTTGTGATGAGGAGGTTTCTTGGTTGTGGAATGATGCTAGGAAGATTAATGTTCGTGTCCAGGTTGCTGAAAAACACTTTAGTCTGGACTGGCTTGATGAATGAGTAAACTATACGTTGTTGTCGATATTGGTAGAAATTTATTGTAAATAATTCCCTTTTCAAATGGATGAATAAGGTTAAAATTTAGTGGTTGAATTTGTTTTTCAAGTTCTGATAGGTTCCTCCAATGGCACATCATGAGACTGCTTTTTTGTTTTTATGTTGGAATGTACGAGTTCCCTGGTTTCGTGGTTAATAGGAAGAGAAAAAAAAGATGGAAACATGGAGTCGATGTATAATAGAGAAAACGACCACTATACTTGCGTCACCTATGACTCAAAGAATGCTGTTTTTTAATTTATAGTCTTGGTCTTTGTATTGATTCACTGCATATAGGTTAAGCTAGTAAGTTAGGCAAAGATTTTAGAGGTTGTCCTAAAATTAAAAACAAGGAATTCTGGATTTGGATGGCAATTTAGGTGAATTGTAGTCGGATTCAAAATCACACAAGCTCAAGAATAACGTGCGAATAATGTTGTTGCTCCAAGGTAGACATGGGTTGAATTTAAGTTGGGAGGAATTAGAAAATGGCAATTAAACTAAATAGATTGAGAGAAAGGGTCCCACAATGTAAGGTGAAATATTTGGAGCACTAGATGACCGACGACAGGACAGGACATTTTAGTTGAATTGTACTACTTGTCTATCTTTGCGATTTAAAACTTTCCTTTCAAAAGATAAAGTTCTAGATGTTACTGTAAAATTGTTTTAAATAAATAATACTATTATTTTTATGTTTTTTTTTTTTTTTTTTTCTCTTTTTCGTCAAATATATATATATATAAAATAAGAGATTTAGTTAAAAAAAAAAATCCTTTTTCTTTTAATTTGGTAGTGTTTTCTTTTCTAATAGTAATAGTAATAGTATTAAGAAAGCGCGGGAAGAGATAGAGGAATGCGTGTGGACCCCTTTTAGTCGCTGACTGAGAGGGCATAGAATAGAAGTGAGTCAAAGTGTCAAACTCAAAAATGCTGGCTTTCACTGATTCTGACGTGGCACTGGTTGAAGACGATTTGTGTTCACACTTGGCTTCCCATTCACGAAATACAAATACTCATATATAATTATAAACCTTGTATTTCTATATTTATATTTAATATTCAACGTTTTAAATACGTAATAAAAGCTTTTCATTTTTAAATTCAACTTGATAATAACCATTAGAGAAAATTGAACAACTTATACATCCGTCAAATTTACTTTTTAGCAATTTTATTGATGACGTGGAATCTAAGAAATAATAAAATCCTTATTGAAATCAACTAATAGAAAAATGATACTTATTTAAGCAAATCATCAACTCATGTACCTATTGAATTGAATAAAAGGGATAATTATCTTCTCATATACCTTCTACTTGTACCTAAAGATTCTTCTTCTTTCCCATCAGTAGCTGGAGGCCCAACAAAGCCCATCAAAGAATTATGATTTTTGTTTCTCAGACTCAGTGATGATTATGTATCAAATATAAACTATGAATATTAGTTCGGTTTGTCTAAATCCTAAAAATTCGGTTTTTGATTATTGAACCGAACCGACCGTTGCACACCCCTAATTGAAACTTGAAACTATGAAGAAGAGAGTCAAAAGAACTCGGCCAACTTGCCAGCCAAACCAGAGATATATATAGAAAAACAGAATTTAAAATTCCTAGTGGTTGCCCACTGAACAACAGTAACAGCTTTGTCCGACGAACTTGTAAACTAAAGAACAGGCCTCCTTATGCATATTCACATGAAATTTGCTCATTCGACACCTACTATACAAGTATTCAGAGAAATCTTGAGGGTATCAGCTCGTTTATCCGAAGAGGAAGACTGTAAAATTCCTCAGTTCTAACATCGCCTTTCCGGTGCTGGAAAGGTTTCCACCATGGCAGTCCTCTGTCATTGACCGTATGTCTTGCATCCAACGTGTTATCGAGCAGTGTCCCAATGATCATTGCCACAGTTGGAGGTGATGAGAAAATTGTGTTCAAGATGTCATTGAACTGCATATTTCACAAAAACATTCACATAACATAAACTAGTATTCTTAAACTTCTTTTCTGGCTGTTTTTTTCTGTTCTTTTCTTGTCCTTTAATGATGAATATGAGGTAGGGCGGGCAGTTGGTGCAATAATGATAAGGATATGACTAAGATTTTGATATTTTGTATTGAAAACTACGACAAGATTGTGGTGGATGAACAGTGTAAAGGAATCAAATGATGTTTAAAATGAAAAAAAGTCGAAAAGCAAAAAATAAAAAGCATATCCTTTTACGCAACTTACCCATCCCCCATCTGTTTTAACTGGTCCATGCCCATCCATGGTGGTGTTAGTAACAAAATATTGAGATATTGATATCCCAAGAAACAAAGATAAGCCCAAGATGTAGTGGTTTCTCATGGAGTTGTTGTTGGAGAATTGTATAAATGAAATCCCAATAGCAGCTGGAAAACAAGGAACGAATTTCATTAAAAAGTAACTATAGCACCTGATCAAAAATAAATTCTGGTCTCTAGAATGAGGACTTACCGACAATGCCAAATAAAACACAGTATATGGCAGCAAATATTGGCAGAGGAATCGACGCAAAGAAGGCACCGAACTTGCCTGGAAATTACAGGGTAACAGTAAATAAATTAACTTGCAAATCCCAGATCAGTTACCGATGGAAATTATAATGCACCAAGCTAGGCCAACCAAATATGGAGAAGAAGAACATGAAAGCAGTTGATATCTGCACCACTCTTCGGCTTCCAATGTGTGTTAATCCTAGAAGGCCAACATTTTCACTGCAACAGCATTCATATCACATTATTTAATAATACATATTTCCACATTCATACAGCATCTTTGCCATGAAATCTGATGGTCAAGCTTAAATTAGAGAGAGAAACATAAGACAGGCAAAGTTCCTTACACAGATGCAGTGTTGCCAACAACAGCACCAAAGATTCCTTCAAGCAGCATGCCAACACCCTATATTGTACAAACAACACATCTTCAAATGAGAAAATTAAATTGAATTGCTTGTACTTTTAACAGGACATATGGATGAATGAATAAGGAGAAAAAGGAGCCACATAGCCATCAGAATTAACCTGCAGACCAATGCTTCTGGTGAGAATATGTGCTGGAGGGTGAGTAGCACCTGCAAGCCTTGCTGCAGCAAAATATGTTCCAGTCGACTGCATCATAATTTTACAAATTTGTTAGGAGAACAAATATTTAACAGCAAAGTTCCATGCTCCATCAGAGAACTGAAATAGAGGACTGAAATTGTACCCATATATAAAAATCATTTACTATTTGATGTATAGGCAAAAAGTTAGGTCATTTGTAAAGCAGCTGATCTAACATGGACAATTTTAAAATTAAAACTTTTTTGAGTGGTGCGAACCTCTGCAGATGAAACAAGTGCTGCCCCCATCATTGCAAAGACATGGCTTGCTCTAAATATGGGAGTACCCCACTGAAAAGGGTATGGGACTCTTACCCTTACAAAAGAGAAATAAATATTGTAACATAAAAAATGATAAGTAAAATCAATAGAGCATGTCAACTAAACTAAACTAGCAGAAACAAAGATCATAAAAAAAATACCATGGAGCTGATGATATAAGATATGAGCGATCTGTACGACAACTCGTTTTGGTTTGTGATCCGACATTATTGTAAGCACCAGCAACAGTTAGGATGGCAGCAAAAGCCCAGATAATTCCAATGCAGAAAAGCAAGCCAAACCTCTCAAGTATAGGGCGAGCCCTTGGATGGAGATGCTTCAAATACTATACCATTCATAAAGTTTTTACCATCCTCTGTGTCATTTTTTATTGGTGTGAAAAATGACTATTTCAAATTGCATGAATTATTACCTGGCAGATGACCAGTATAATCAGCATAGGCAGGCCAATCTCCACGCAGTTAGCAAGCTGCATAGGGAGCATAATGTGAGAAGTGACACTTATGGTCAGCTCTGAAGACCACAAAACATTTGAGTCTTGCTGAAAAAAAAAATTACCTGTGGGAAGCCCCTCATGAACAAACCAAGACCCACCACACAAACCACTGGCACTATAACAATGGGGCTAAAGAACCTGGGGAGATTAAAGCAACAAGAATAGAAAATGAAATTGTATCTTTTTGTAAAAACTAAGAACAGTAATTAAAGAAGAGTAATAGAAGAATCTCCCACTCTGAAAATAAGTTACCTTGTCAAATTGCCCCAAGCAAAACTAAACCCAAGGATCATGTTGACAAAGGAGGAAATAATTAAAGATCCTTGAATGGTTCTAATACTGTAGGTAAATCTCTGTGATAAAAAGAAACAAATGAAGAAAAGCCAACATTAAGGAAATGTTCATAAAAACCACAAAAGGTAAAGCTGGTCTTTTGTGGTTCATATCAGTCCCCAGGCTTATCAATTAGTGCAGGAATGGAGTCACAGTCGTATCCTACTTACATCATGTTCGTCTGAAAATGTTTCGTCCGATAGATCCCTAATTATTGATAAAACAGGTAAAGTGAATGCAAATGATGCACTCATCACAGTGGGAAGCCTTGTTCCAATGAATGTTTGAATCAGTGTATTGATCCCAGCCATAAACAGCAGCGTTTGAATCACACGGGCTTTATCACCCTGTTCATTGTAATATCAAAATCAGAAAAGCAGACAGATATTGTAAGGTTCATCAATTAAATATCCAGATGGCTCATAAATCTTACATGGTCCCCGCCCATTCGAGGCACAAGATTACTTGCAATTAAGACTATAGTTCCAAGCATTACAATATAGTGTTGAAAAGCCAGTAAAACTGTCTCAGCTGCAAAATTTAATAGCTTTTACGGATCAGTTGCAGAAGAACATGCAAAAATCAATTCTTTAGCGCAAAAATGTCAACAAAACTACGTTTTCCAAAAGCTTCTACCAATATCTCCATTGATACTAAATACAATTGATTCAACTGTAGGATCTACAAATACCATTGGCACAGAAAGCACAGAAATTTCAGAAAATTCAAATTGGAATCAGAATCCAGTATATAAGTATCATTAAAAAATTAGATAAATAGAGCATATGATCCGTCTCCGAGCCTCAATCGCATCATAAAGACTGAGACATGCATATACTAGAATATATATATATATATATATATATATATTTTACGTTATATTGGATTGAAAAGCATCTAACTTTTTACATCTAAACCTCAACTTCATTCATCTTTTTTATTTGTCAGGATCATATGTCCATAAAATAAATATTAATCAATCGGAATAAGGAAAAAGAAGAAGAAGAAGAAAGGAATTATCAGAAAAGCAAAGATAGTGACAGAGAGACTAACGCCAAGAAGGGTTAGAATGGATGCAGTACTGAAGCTGCTGGAGTTGCTCAGCCGGTGTCCACGTCGGGCCCCTTGATAAGCCAAGATTAGGAGGCGGAGCTGGCGGCGCCGCAGCCGCTTGTGGGGGAGGTGGCTGGTGGTTGTTAGCTGTTTCCCCCATGTTCTTTTATTTGTCGTTTGCTCTTCCCGGATAAACTATAAAAACTTGAGAGAGGACACTTCCTTTTTCTTTATCTTTGTCAACTTACATTCAAAAGCTACAAATCACCGACAGAGATGAAGAAAGAGCATCACCAAGTCATTAATCCCAGAAGAACAAAAGAAAAGAGGAAGATTATTTTTATATAAATAGATACTGATAAAAATAAAGGAGTGAAATCCAAGAAAGGAAAAAAGAATTAAAATTTAGCAGAAATTAGATTAAGAAGTTGAAGTCATCCATATCAGGGTGATAACGAAAGGTTATTTTTGTAATAAGAAAAAAGAGAGAAACTTAAAAAAAACCAGAGGAAGAGAGGAGAAGAGTATAGGATTGGGTTGAGGTTGTCGTGTACTGATACTGAGGAGCATAAGTAGCATATATACATATCAGATTACATAGTTCATTTTCGATATCGTATGGGCTGGAACAACGCGTGGGGGTGCCTTTCCCCTTCAGTTTTTTCGAGGAACTTTGCACTTACTAAAGACAAGCTTTTCTTCTCTTCTTCCTGTTTTAGCTTTCGTTTTCCTGTTATTTACCATTCTGCCCTTCCTGTTCCAATACCCATAACTCTCTCTGTATATGCTCATAAACTACACGATTAAAAAATATATATATACAGTACCGTCGAAATTAAATTTCTCGGGTAATTACTTGTAGTTAAAATAGTTTGAAATTTATTTAAATTGGTCAGAATTTAAATTTTATTATATTTAAAGGTGTAATTTTTTAAAAATTAAATTGAATTTAGTACATAGATAATACACAGTAATGATACCTTTTTGTTATGGAAGGACCCATGCTTCGTTCACACTTTATAATTATGTAGCTTTCTATTTTTGGCTCTTTCTCTCTTTAATACTATAATTGATATTCTCATTTGATTATCAATAGGTCCAGACCCGTTACTCTAATCTTTATCTAATTCCTCTTAAAAAAAAATTTAAATTTTATTTATCTGTCATTTTTAAATTTTAAATATAATTTAATTTTTTTTAATATAAATTAACCAATTAAATTTAAATTTATGCATCTAAATACTTAATTTTATTTTAAATTTAAATCTAATTAATATTCTTTAATTTTAATAAAAATAACAAAAGTGATAAATAATAAAAAAGTAAATAAATTAATCAATCATGGTTTTGTAATTATTTCCACTCAATTAACTAATTAATTACGTATAAGTGAGTAATACAGAAGGCAGGATAATTGAATTTTTCAATGAAGTATTGCTTACCCAAAACATTCATAGCATTTGGTGAGTGGGGATGATGTAAGTGCCATCTGATATCTTAATAGTGCATGAAAATTATGCTCTACCTTACAACCATAATAATTACCTTTGCTTTTCGAAAAGGAGGACGTAATTATTTGGTGATATTTTAAGGATGGACGAACAACTGTTTGTCATTTTTAAATTCTTACTGTTACTGAGATTTTCGCACACATTATAATTTTACTATCTGATTTTGCAATTTCTAACAGCCAAACGCACATTTTCTAAACCTTTTAATAGTTTAACCCAATTTTTTTTTTTTTAATAATGATAACTTTAGAAGTGCAATAGAACAATCAATTGAGCACTCAAAAGCTCTAAACATTAGTAGAACAATCAATTGAGCAGTCAAAAGCTGTAAATCTCCTGGAATGAGGAGATGGAGCGAATTGTAATTTTGGAGTGAAAATGGAAATAGAAGTTTTAATTTAAGGATATAGGGATAAGTAACCGTTGAAAGAATTAAATTTCGCGCCATGCATGTGATGCCCATACGCGTGCATGGGGACAGGTGCTATGAATAACGACAGTACTATAACTTCTCCCTTTCTTTAATAAAATTGGTAATTAAATATAGATATTATGTCTTCCAGGTTCTAATGTGGTAACGTGGTTCCTATAGGTGATTAAGGAAAAGAATAAGTTAATATCTATTTTATATTAGATAAATATACACACAAAAACAAAGAAAATAATCAATCTGAACTTACAAAATTCTCTCTCGAAACACGGCAGAGTCGTCGGCACCGCCCATTTCAAAAAGAAGCAAAGTGCCAAATGTTAGGACACCTCAGCAAACCCTTTTTGTCAAGTAAGCAGAAGCACCCAAATTTTATTGTCCTAAAAGCATATACTGCTATGGCTGCATATGTCTATATGGAAAAAATGAAAAAATAAAAAAATAAATAAACACATACAGCAACTTAATTAAGGCTAGGCGCTAGCATATTGCAATTTTAGACAATAATCAAATAAAAATCGAAGAGAGAGCAATGTAAAAAACAGTTAAAGTAACATGATTACAAAAGATCTAAATCTGTGGGTATACGCTAGTTTAAACTTATATATATATATATATTTATCTTTGTATGCTTTTCTCTACTCTCCGGTCTCCACCCATTTTAATATTGGCATCCGTTCTGAAGCAATGACGTAGCAAGTACAGTTAAACAATTGTATATAAAGAAGTTATTCTTCAAATACAGATAAGAACCATGTGCCTTGCAGCCTCACAGATCAAATTTGTGCAACTCAGATAATATTATATTATTCTAGTAAACTCAGGACTACATCAATATAGGAATTTTCTGCTTCTTTGTGGGCGTTGCATCCGGCATAGCCCGCAAAGAAAGACTCAAGCAGCGTGAATATCTGCCATGGCAAACCAAAAGAGCAACAGTGGCTTTTCCTTTCTTTTTCATGCAAATTATTATATTATGTAATTTCAAATATGATGAACTATACCTCACTCACATCCAAAATTCAGAGGATCTTAATGCATACATTATTTATCCTTTTGGGTAGGCTCATGTCCTAAATCTTCTAGTTCCAAGGAAAGAAGAGGTGGAAACAACAAAGTATCATATACTCGCTACAACATGTTCTACATTCACAAGGAAGAGATTATTTCAAAATAGAAAAATAAAATCTCTACTTCAAGCCCAAACACCCTAAACACAAAAAGTTAGCCCTGCATTAAACATGCCTGAGGCAAATCACACAGTACAACATATCAGTAGTCAAGCATTATTAATTCATATCTTATGTTTGTTAGGCTTCATCTACTTACATATGCTCTCCAGTAAACAAGACTTAATTCGCCAGTGAGGGATCAAGCACATGGCCAATGAATAATACTATCCCAGTCTTATCTTCTCTGATCATAAACAAGAATGGATGGTCCGCCACAAAGTCTATCTTATCACTGAAACGCGGACTCCTCAATCTTATAACACCAGCTGAAGCAGCTGCTGCTTCAGTGCCTTCTTCATTTACTTCGATGAAGGATTTGTGGAATATACTTGAAACAAATAGGCTCCCACCAGCAGAGGAGTCCACCATCTCAGTCAAATCTCCTTCACCAGAGAATGGCAACAGAACACCTAATTCCTTTAGCACTTTAGATGCTTCAAATCCAAAGGGAACCCTAAACTTAGGAATCCTGAAGTCACCCACTTCCACTTGTTGCCGTGGAAGGTGCTGATCTAAGAACCCAGATTCAGAACCCACTTTCTCCACCAAAGCAAGCAGCCCATCTTTCACATCAGGAAGGAAGAAATACATTGAGAATTTACGTTTATCTTCGCCTTGTTTGTAAGGAAGGCCCAAAACTTTGAAACCATCAAAGGCACAGACAAATTGATTCTTCTTGCTAGTCATAAATGGAACACTGACTGAGCTTCCACCTAAAAGGTAAAAATCATGGTCTTTTGTAGTCGACGCATCAAATTTTTCATTCCAAGCTCCTTTGAAATAGAGTGCATTTGCACATATAAGCTTGGTTGTATTGTCAACTGACCCAGCAGGAAGGACCTCTTTGATAAGGCCACTGCTCTCCTTTTCAGCCCAGGCATTTACTTCATTAACCACTTCAGCAGCCTTCATCACCATCACAAAAATCAAATTTTAGGCAATTAACATGAATATATAGCATAGTAAACCAACCAGTTTAGCTCAGTGAATAAATAATTGTAAACCAACCAATTTAGCTCAGTGAATAAATAATTGAATGAACACAGAATTAACTGTATATAAAATATAGCCTCACCAACTTTTATGTTATCATATATGCTTCTATGGAAATTTAATAGGTCTATGTTATTGCTATAATATTTGAATACAAAGGTTAGACAAAAGGCTCTTTAAAATGCCATCAAATAGACCAGGCATTCAAGCCATTGATGTTTTATGCTAGGCTTTAGTGAGACATAGTAGCGCTTCAAGGTACACTGAAAGGAAGGCAAAGTTGAGGAGATTTTACAATATTAAATTCATAAACTAGTCAGACCTTTTATGGATCTAAAATTAGATGATCCCACAAGTCTAATGAAGCTAAAAACCTATGTGCAATAAAGTGGATCCTCCGGAAGCTCAAATTCACCTTAGGAAACAACAACAAATCTAATTGACATAAAGTGAACTCCTTTGGATGCAAAAACTGGTCTAAGGAAACTAGATATAGAAACACATTCTTACACACTTTTACCAGAATCGACCAAGGAAATAAAGTTATTCTTAGATTGCTTTTGCTTAAGATTAACTAAAGCGCACAGCAAGTTCTCAAAAAGTTACTCTTGGAGCCAGGGCATCACAAAGCGGTACAACAACAGCGGCTGTTAATTGCAGGAACAGCAATACACAATGGTTAACAGCTCTGTTCAAAAATCCATTGTTGTTGAGGTTCCAATTGTCAAAATTAACTCCTTATCTTGTGTCCCATGGCATGAAGATAATCATGTAATACAATTTGATGATGAAGTTCTCTGTTTGAAATAAGTGATGATCGATTGATGGGGTTTTGATGGGAGTGGGTATACAGTTTAATGGCACGTGTTAGCTAATCCAGCATCAATTAAAACACACATTAAAGACTGAAAACCGCAAGCTAATCCTAAAAGAGTAATAAGTGGACAGAATCATATAGAGTAGTGAAAATATATACCTTGGTGTGAAAATCCACATTATTAGAAGCAGCCTTGTAGACATTGTCCACAACCTGCTTGAAAGAAGGCTTGAGAGACAGAGACTTATCAACCCAAACCCCATTGGCGAACGACAAGCGTGGGCCACCGATACCGCTTCCGTCGGAGAAAATCACGGAAACGAGCTCCGAGGAGAAAGAATTGAAGTGATCGGTGGACTTAGATTTCAGGAAAGAGAGCAGTTGTTGGAGAGTAGGACCCCCGGAACCGGTGGCAATAAGGCCGAGAACCACCTGGATCGAGAGCGGGGATAAGACAGAATTAGAAGTCTTGGCATGGTTTAAGAGGACGTGCTTGGAGAAGGACAAAGAGACGTCGGTTTGGTTGCAGATCGCTTCGCGGAAGTCCATTTTTGCTGTATTGGGAGTTACAGTGTGTTACGATGAATAGTCAAATGAAGAACGTGATTCTTTCTTGCTTCCGCAAAGAAATTGAACAGCCTTTTCTTTTTCTTATGGTTTTTTTTAACCGACAATGATTACATTGATTTCCACGTGGCAGCTCATGTATCAAGCCCAACTTCATTCTTTACGTTTACTTAGTAGCTTAGTGAGCCCAATGGTGAATTGGGCTTAAGCCTTAGAACTACCTCGTCTTACATGTTTGTAGAATGATTTTTTCAGACTAATTACTAGACTCGGTCTGGTTAAAATAATAATAATAATAATAATTATACTTTGTTTTTTTCATTTATTTACTGAAATTGATAATGTATTATTATAAAAAAAAATTGTAGTCAGTTTATTTTTCGAAGGTAAAAAACAATTTGTTTATATGATAATTAATTATTAATCAGATTTTTATTTATAAATAAATTAGAAAACATCTTTATGTTATGTTTGACTCAAATTCACCATGACTATTCGACTAAAAAGACAAATTTATGTTATGGCATAAATGTTTGGATTATCACTAACAAACAGTTCTATCAAATAGCTACTAGCTCTGTTTAAAATTTGTAAATGTAAATTATTGTTTCGTAAAATCATGATACTCTAAAATCTCAATCACTTTGTTCTTATAGTCTTTCAATTCAATATATATGTCTCTTAACTTCAATGCATTGGACGGATTTGATTTTAGAATTGTCCTTATTTGCGTTGGAAGTAGAGCCTGTATATCCACTTCACTTAAAATTTTAGCCGTGCAGAGTTCGCTTCATATATTCCCCATTCACATAGAGATCATTCAGTATATGTGTATCTTCTAGCCCATCAGAAATCGTAAGGAAGTCCATCATTCATTGTGCAGCCTCCTTCAGCAATATTTCCCGCCGTTAATGTCTTCCCATTATTGCCCTCCATCAAAGTTTTTCGTTATCTCCACCACTTTATCCATTCTGGTTGGTCCAAGAAAACAATCTTTCTCCTCCTCTTCCTCTCTCTTACAACTTTTTTATTCAAGCACAATACACGAAACATTCTCAAACCACAAACTTGAAGCTATAGTTTTCAAGAGCTCTATCTGCTAAGTACTAACTCATTTGTGCTGGCACGAATTCTTAAAGACCCAAGCGTCATAACCTCATCGCACACTTTTTTGGTTATATCCGTCTTTCTTTCACGTCTCCATCTAATTTAGCTGAGAGACGAAATAATCTTTCTATACAATATTACACGCTCTCGTTTTTCTTGGACAGAGCCTCTCCGTAAACGAGGGGAGTTGAGCGGTACATTCACTTATTATTTTGGTGGTGAGTCTCTCTTTCTTGAGGTTATTTACAACGTTTTGTAGCCTTCTTCAAATATTCACATTCTTCGTCGGTGGGTTGACGTCCGACGTCAGCGGCGTCTGCACGATGATTCTCCTTTCCAATTAGTTGCTTTAGCCCGTGAACAAATAGAATGAGAAGTAGAACCTGCAAAATGAAAGGGACGTATTTATTGTAAAGTGCGACCTTCCGAAGCAGTGTTGTTGCTTCATTTATTTACAGGCGCAACGTCATTTTTTTTTTCTTTATATACATTTTCTTTTTAATTTGATCATTAATTAAACACTTAATAGAAAAGATTAACTCACTTCGCGTTGCAATTTGCAATAATCAATATCTTGATCAGTATTCTTTGTTTGAGGCTCATACTCATGCATCATTGCTCTTAAATTATAGCAATTGTTTTTCAAATAAGATCAAACATTGAATTGGATTTATAATTATATCATTGGATTTATAATTATATCATCACTATTACGTGCATATATATTTAGTATCCAAAATTAAATAAGGTTTCGATAAAAAAAGTTTTGTGAGATTTTGAGTTTAATTTGACTTAATAATATTTTTTAATTTGAAATAATCATATAATTTCTTTTATGTTGCTTTTGAATTGAAAGTGAGATCTTTGAACAAAAAACCGTTCATATTAAATTTGAGATTTTCTGTCTTGAAATACATTTGTCCATAGCTATTGTTTAGACCTCCATATCTAGTGAATCATTTATTGCCATGTTTTCTAACATTAATCCTTTTAGGATTACTATTTTTACTCTTTTTCACTTTTGCATCTTGACATACTTGAAATCTCTATTTATAGGTTTCCCTTTAAAAGTTACATAAATTAATTATTATAAAAAGAAATAAATGTTGAGTTACAAGATAATAAAGTAAAAATAGTCGTAAAGTTTAAAGTTATGAATGAGTTATAAGATTTGGAGTTATATATGGAAAGAGTCATAATTAAGGTTTAATTTAGAGTTATGGACATCCGCATTAATTAAAAGCTTTATAATCAATAAATCAAATAGTTAAAATTGCATTTGATTTAATAAATACTTGAATTATGTGTTTTTCATATTTTTTTTCTATGTGAAAACTGATATTTCCTTAAAATCTTATCCCGTCAACCATTTAATTAGAAATACATCACCTAAAATATTGTCATGTCAGCTTTCAGAAATGTCCATTGTTTCAGGCTGATTAGATATATAGTTATATAGACTTGAGCTAGATATAGTTGATCACATTGAAAGCAAACTATCAAAATAAATAAATGAACAGATGTTCAAATTATTCAATTCAAATATTCAATACAACACGACATTTTATTCTTGGAGAAAAACAAAGAAAGAAAAGAGAAGAATGCACACAATATTAAAAATTAATAGATATTAATTGTCATTTTCCTTAACATGACTGAGGATTAACCACTTGTCCAATGAAAAGGATAACTCCACTTTTCTCTTCCCTGATAAGGAACAAGAACGGATGATCAGCAACGAAGTCTATGATTTCTAATCCAGCACTAACGCTCTTGAGTGTAATAACAGCACCAGAAGCAGCAGCTGCCTCTGTTCCTTCTTCATTTACTTCAATGGAGGATTTATGGAAGATGCTTGAAACATACACAGGGGACTCCACCATGTTTGTCAAATCAGCTTCATTACCGAAAGGCAACACTAATCCTAGTCCTTTTAAAGCTTTGGAAGCTTCAAATCCAAAAGAAAATTTGAACTTTGGGATCCTAAAGCTACCCACTTGGACCTTTTCTTGAGGAAGATGGCGTTCAAGGAACCCATTTTCGGAAGTTGCCTTATCTACAAAAGCTGGGAGGCCATCTTTTGCATCTGGGAGGAAGAAATACATGGAGAATTGTCGTTTTGAATCTTCACCTTGTTTATAAGGAAGCCCTAGGACTTTGAATCCTTCAAATCCTTGGATAAATTGCTTTGACTTGCTAGTCATGAAGGCCACATTGACTGAACTCCCATTCGAAAGGTAGAAATCATAGTTTTTTGTAGTTGATGTGTCAAATTTCTCATTCCAATCTCCTTTGAAATGGAGTGCATTTGTTAATATCAATCTGGTTTTATTGTCAACCGACCCAGTTGGAAGCAATTCTTTAATAAGCCCATCAGTTTGATTTGCAGCCCACGTATTGACTTCATCCATCACTTCAACAGCCTTTATATATACATGCATCACTATTGAAATATAAAGAATATACTATTTGAAGCAGAATTTTTTTAGGGTTAATTTATGTGGCAGTGGAATTTTTGCCTTAATAATCAGAAATTAACAAAAAAAAAAAAAATTGTAATCCAAGAATATCTGAACTCAATAATTTTTGGATAAATAATTTTTTTTGGGTTAATTTATGTGGCAGTGGAATTATTAGGTCATAAGTCCAACAACGCAATTCAAATTAACCTTTCCTAAGAAGTAAAAACAAGCTGTAATTAATTAATTTTTACCTGGTTTTGGAAATCCACTTGATTAGAAGCAGTTTTGAAGGTATTATCAAGGATGTTTTTGAATGGCGGGTTGAAAGCGATGGACTTGTCGACCCAAATTCCATTAGCAAACAATAAGCGAGGTCCACCTTTGGTGCTTCCGTCGGCGAAAACGGTAGAGATGAGCTCAGTGGAAAAGGAGAAGAGATCTTCGCCGGTTTTTGAGTTGAGGAACATAAGCAACTGCTCCAAAGTTGGTCCTTTAGAACCGGCGGCGATCAAGTTCAGCAGCACTTTTATTAACGCCGGCGAGAGTACCATGTTCGAGCTTCTGGCTTCAGACAAGAGAATGTTCTTTGAGAGGCCCAGAGAGACGTCAGTTCCACTGTTTGTTGAACAAGACTGAGTTTTCGTCTTTGATGAGTAACAAGGCATTCTTTTCAGCTTCCACACCAAAAAAAAAATATATATATGAAAAAAAATCAGCGCATATATACGTATATATTTATATAGTTCAAAAAATAACGGAAATCCCACTTTTTTTTTTCCAATAAGAATATGCAGATACAGAAAATAATTAGTGTTAATATGTTATATTAGTAAAAATTCCACCTTTTATAAAGAAAATAATTAAATTTTTTTGGTTAAAATAAGTTAGACGTCCAATTATCAATATAACAAAAATTTACTCGACCGGTTTAATTAAACAATTTTGACAAATAAAAAAAAAAGTTTCTTTTTTCTTAAAATGCTATATAATTTATTTATTTGATTTATATTTGACGATATATATCTGCTTTAAGTGGAAAAAAATGCATTGACGAAAGCAAAGTCTTACCAGCTTTTGGCAAAGAAGTCGAATACTTTCTTTACACTTCTTGAAGTTGGAATCCGAAGAGGCCGCCATAGAAGCTGTTCAAAAATAGTCCACAAGCATATGACAGGCAAAATTAAAAGATAAGAACAGTGTAAAAATAAGTAATAAGAATGATGAAAAGAACTAAAGAAATAGAAAAACAAAGAATGAAACAGGCACATATATAATAACTAATGAAAATTAATTAAGAAATGAAGAAATACTTTCACCAACTTTGAAGGAAGTAGAAAATGATAAAATTATGTTGCTTGTAAATGTCTCCAATGTAAAAGGAATGAAAGTGCAATCCTTTATTGTCTTATAATTCTCAAGATTATCCTTTAGGAATCCTCTCTTTATTTAAGACTCTAAAGAAATCTTAAAAAAAAAGAAGTTTATCGTATATTTATTATTTATATATTCATCATTTTCTTAATTTATATAGTTTGTAGAATTGAGTGCAAACATAAAATGAAAAGATTCGCAGCTACAGACACAGTATGTAGCCTCAAACCCGGCATTGATTTTATTCATCATCATCATCATCATCCACTTGCTGTTGGGTAAAAGAAACTTCCATTGAATTTGAACCTCACTATTAATAATGCCAACATTCAAAATAATCTGATTTTAAAAATTAGGTTAACGCTATAATTTTGTTTAAAAGAATTTTCAAATACTGTTTCTCTAGCATTTTTTTAATGGGTTATTGGCGACAAGCTTCAGTCATAGATATCATATGCCTGTTCTTGTTTCCAAATAAATTTTATAAGAAAATACGAAGAATTCAATTAAACCGTTGTAGGTAGAAAGCTGATACGTCTATCAATAAAAATGAACCAAAAAAATAATATTATTTAGGATTTGCAGATCAAGAGTAGTTTCTATTTTGTGAATAACCACATTTTTGGAAATTCACTAGAAGCCATTATTTTATTTTATTTTCAAAAAATGAATTCATCTTGCATGCACTGCATGGATTTATAAAAATAATTTATAGCTAAATTAATTACAAACTGTTATGTATATTTTAATTATTAAAAAATTTTATAGATGTGATCTACGTATAAAAAAAATTCAATACTATTGAGTAAAGTTAAGAAACTTATACTAATTAAGGCAACAAACCAAAATAGAATTTAGCAAATTTATAATAATATTTTATTCAACTGATTAATATTGGCCAATGATCTATCGTAACTTTTCTAATTTTGACACGGTTTATATTACTTGATAACCAAATTTATATTATTAGGTAAAAAATGTTTGGCCTTGTGGCATACTGCTTAGACAATATTCTCAAGAACCTTACTTTGAGGGTATAGGTTAGGAAAATTCTCCCCCACCATGTCTAATTTTATTTTATTTTTATGTCTAATTAAGCAGCAGTTATTTGTACGAATTCATAATCATGGTGAACAGGTTTGGGAGTATATGCTGAGAGCGAGCTCATAATTGAGTTCTTTATTCAACTTCCACAATAGAAACTCAAAATAAATTTAATTAAGTCAATTAGGAATTAATTATATATAACACCACATCAAGAAGACAAATAAATGACAAGGAAAGAGAAGAGGAAGATACCTTCTCGCTACAAACGAAAAAGAGAACTCCAATCCTTCTAGATCCCACATTCTTGCTAGCAAAATGCAAAATTTGCAATTGGGAACCGTCCCTTTTCAATATTGCCATACAAATTCATTAAAATTAATAGATCAAATTTGCATATTTTGTTGCGGAATTGGAAATATGTGTTTAGTATGTTTCCTCTGATCCAATCATATCGTATTAATACTATCTATTATATATTTCTGAAGGTAATACATAACAGGCTCTCATCATACATGCTATCAACACAGATTTTTATTTTTCTTCGATTTAAATTGCATCGTGAGCTTCTCAAACCGGATTGTAAAATGAATCCACTAAAAAATGCAAAACATAAGGTTAACAATGTCCTTATCTCTAATATGAGATGTTAATTAAATACTTATTGATATTAAAAAAACATTAATGATAAATCCAAAAATGTCTTTATCTGTAGGAGAGAGGTCGATCCGATCGGATGAGATAACCCTGCAATGAGAAGAGCTCGGTCGGACCAGGCGTGAGCACTCCGAAACTTAAGTTAGTAGCTTAGAGAGAGAATGTGCTTTAGAAAGATAATGATGTGAATTCAATACCTGGTGCCATCGTTGGCTGGACTATTTATAAGAGATAGTCGAGGGGCACTTGAGTGCCTAGGGAGTGATTACTGGCTGTCAGAGTAGGTATCCGGCGACATGACAGGGAGCAGGTGGTAGGCATGGGCGCTACCTTGTGTCAGGCGGCTGATGGGACTGGCGGTCACATCAGCCGATCGGGCATGTGTGCTGCCTAGGAGCTCGTGTCTGATATCTTTAGCTGATGGGTTTTGGGCCTTACCAGTTTGAGTGGGCCGACAGGATGGGCCTCAGAGCAAATGATATTTGCTGGGTTATCACTTGTCCCCCCTCAACAGGTCCGATCGGGCATAGATTTGCCTTTGTTGGTCCGCTCGGATGGAATTAGTTATGGAGATTCCCGATCCGAAGATGCGTACTGGCGCGCTTTTTGAATTTGGGAGGCGCTTTTTCTGAAGCGACGCGCCTGCTGAGACAGCTGTTTTCCTTTAATGTTGTGAGCGTACCGAGGGTGACGCTTCGTTCTTCGCAGAGACATAATGTCTTTTGACACGTGGCGCTTGCTGAATGGCGCGTTGTTTGGCGTTTTTGAGAAGCTTCCGTCTATAAATAGAGGACTCTGTGAATCATTCTTTCTTTACTTTCGAAATCTCTAGCGAAGCTCTGCCAAAATCTTCCTTTGATTCCCAGATTTCTGCAACTACTCTTTACTTCTTCTTCGAATTCCTTCGAGTCTTTTTCATCAAGTAAGTAACTTTTTTCCCTTTTTTGCTTTCTTTGCGATTTCCTTTTTCTTCTCATACCCATTTCATTTAGAAAAGAGAGTTGCGCCTTTCCTTCATTCTTTTTTTTGTTGAAGATGGCCTCCAGTAGTGCCGAAGCATTAGACACAAGTTTTTTGGAGTGGTATGAGAATAAACCAGCCGTCGAGCCGCATTCTCGCCTAACCGCTGCGGAAGTGGCCGAAATTCCCTCCAAATACGGCCTTCCTGATGAGATATCAGTGTTGGCCTGCCCTGATTCAATGGCGGTGACTGAAGGGCCCTTCAGCCAAGACGGCGGAGAATGGTTCGTTTGCCACCTCTGGAGCCTAGATGCAGGCCTGAGGTTCCCGTTGGGCGCCTTTGAGATGGCGGTACTGAGGGGGTATGGTCTCGCCCCTAACCAATTACATCCGAACGGCTGGAAATCGGTGGCGTGCTTCAAAATCCTTTGCCAAATAGAAGTGGTAGCACCGACCCTGGAGCTTTTTACTCACTTCTTCTATATTTCGGGTCGAAGCGACGGAACAGAGTATTTCTTTACAAGCCGCCCAAAGAGGAAGTTGATGTTCGTCCCCACCTCCATGAAAGGGTACAGAGAACGGTATTTCTTGGTGGGGAGGAAAGGCGAATTTGGGGTACGCCTTACCCGATCGGCCAGGGTCGAGATTCTGAAGGACCTTGCCGCCGGTCAAGAATTCTACAAGAGCGACATAAAAAAGTTAATGGCCGCCGTCAGCAGGAATGGAGGGCCTTATGAATCCAAATTCCTTTTGCGTATACTATTTGGCTCTCCCGGCTTCCAAGACGCTGAGAACGTACAACGTGAGCGTTAGGATCGGAGAAAACCCAATCATCGTGCATCAAATCATTCATTGCACTTTATTGATATTTTATGAAGCGAATTTGCGTATGAAAAAACTTATCTAGTTTATTTTCTGTTGTGCAGCTGAGATGGCTGGTGGGAATGAAGCCTCCAAACAACTTGGCGATTGGATCCGCCAAAAGCGCGAGGCAGAGAAGAAGGCCCAGGAGCAAAGAAAAAGGAGGAAATTGGTCCTCACTTCCGAGCCTCTAAGGGGGCAACCGGTACCTCTACAACGACTCCGGCTATAGCTGCCGTTCCAATCTCGTCGGCACCCCCTGCTGCCACTACTGCGCCTACCTCCACTGCTACTGGACCAATGAATGTGCCTCGAACTGAGGCCTCTCCTCGGCCGTTACGCCGCCGGCGCCACACTCTTCGAGACGAGTCCGATGAAGATGATAGGTCGATCGGAATCACTATCCAAGAGGTAGAAGAGGCGACCAAGAAGAGGGCCGAGGAGGCCGCCCAGAAGAAGGCCGAGGAAGCGGCCAAAAAGAGGGCTGCTGAGCTGATAGCGGAATCGGACGCTCGGGTTGCCGCAAGAGGCAAAGCTGTGCAACACGGCGAGTCTCCAAGGCGCTCATCCGAGCGACGGATTGTTCCTATGAAGGACATTCTGAGAGAAAATTTTGGTGATAAATGGTCAGTGGGCCAAGTGGCCAACTTCATTTGCCGTGGTCTTCTCCGGGATGAAGATCATCGGGACGCCGGGGACGCTAGCCAGCTCAGCAGAGAAAGCCAGGCCATCAGTCAGCAGTTAATAGACGTAAGTATTTGTTGTTTTGTTTCTGGTGCTCGTTTACACCTTTGTGTCTGAACCTTTTAGTCTTGATTCTGTGTAGGCTGCCAGGAGGACACAGCGGCTGCACATGATGGCCCATCTGTGGAAAGGGAGGGCTGAGTCAGGCACCGTGGCCAAGGCGGAGGCAAACACGCGTTGCGAGGTTGCCAAAAAGGAAGCTTCCGACCTTCGAGCTGAGGTTGCCAAGCTAGAGGAGCGGTATGCTGCCTCTCAATCGGAGACAGTGGCCCTAAGAAAGGAGGCCTACCAGAGTGCTCAGGATCTGAAGGCTCGGCAGAGCGAGGCCGATAGGCTGAAAGGCGAAGTTGCCCGCCTATCTGCGGAGGGTGCACAGCTAAGGCGGTTCGAGGCAGATGCAACCCGACTGGATGCCGAGTGCAGAGAGTTGGCTGCTGAGAATGCCAGGTTGAAGGTAGAGGGCGAGCAGCTTCGGACAGAAGTGGGGTCCTTGAAGAAGTCGGAAGGGGAGAGGGAGGCCTCCTTCCCGAAGATTCTTGAACTTGAGCTTGCCACTCAAAAGGAGCGCCTGATTGATGAGTTGGCAGACGCTCAGGTGGAGCTGTTGTCCCGGCTAATCCATGAAGCTGGGCGGTGCTTCCCTGGGGTGGATCTGTCATGGATGGACGACCTGGCATCACTGCCTGCTCCTCCAAACGATGATGACGACGAAGGCGCTCCCGAGGGGGAAATCACCGAGAGAACTTCTGGAGAAGGCCCTTTACTTCCGGAGACTATTCAAGAGGTTCCCTCTAAAGCGGAGCCTGCGGCGTCTTCAGTCCCCGAAGCCGAAATGGAGGTTCCTCCTGCGCCTGAAGCCGAGCCAGTGGCACCTTCTTCCATTGGGCCTGTCTCTGAAGGGGGGGCAGTATCTGTACCGTCAGCTGCCGACCCTTCTCAAGCCACCATCAATCCAATCGTTGAAGAAGTCGCTGATCCTCCTGGCGAAGTGGAGATTGTAGATATAGATAGTTAGCTTAGGAGTTTAGATCAGCTTTATTTTCTCCTCTCTTTTTTTTTTATACTTGTAACAATTATTTACAAATTGTATAGTGGAGGCATTTGTATTAATAAAACTGCATATTTCTGCAAATCAACGTATACATAAGTTTGTACTAAAATTTGCAATATGATCGAGCTAATTAAAACTCGTGACTAAAATTTGCATCAAATTTCACAAGTACTTCCTGAATTCAAATAACGTCAAAGCTTAGTGACCGATCGGGTCAATCTGGCTTTTCAGATCGCATAAAATTTGCACCATTTTGCTAAGTGATGCTCATGAAGCTGCATAAGGATTGCATAGCTGAGCTAGGTGACACTCATAAAGCTGCATAAGGATTGCAAAGCTGAGCTAGGCGATACTCGTAGAATCGCATAGTTATTGCAAAATCGAGTTGAGTGATACTCGTAGAACTGCATGAGGATTGCATAGCCGAGAGTACTCGTAAAATTGCATAACCGAGCGAGAGAGATTCGATCCTCTATAATACAGATAATATTTGGGGAGGTAGGATCCTCCTTCGCAAAGGATTTGCTTATTAAGCTTGGGATGGGCATCAAGCCTAGCGTAGGACACTATATTATGTATTAATTGAATAGTCATGAAAGAGAGAACCTTTTTATTAATGAGGCAAATGCCAGGTTCTAATACATTACGTGACATGTTACTTCTTGAGTACCTCAACATTCCAGCTTCTGGGGATATCTTGCCCCTCCACTGTTCGGAGCCTGTAAGTGCTCGGGCCTAAGACTTTAGAGACCTCGTAGGGCCCTTCCCAATTTGGCATCAGCCTTCCCACTCCGGCATTTCCCGAGCCTAATTCTGCCTTTCTGAGCACCAGATCACCTACATTGAAAGTTCTGGACCTTACTTTAGAATTATGGTATCTGGCCACTCTTTGTTTATAGGCAGCGATCTTGGTGTAGGCGTCCTCCCTCTTTCCTTCGATGAGATCCAGGTCCTGGCATCTCTCCTGAGTGTTCACCCGTTCGGAGTAAAGAGCCGATCGGTAAGAAGGGAGGCCGACCTCCACAGGAATCATTGCTTCGGAGCCGTAAACAAGAGAAAATGGCGTTTGATGAGTGCATGTTCTGGGGGACGTTCTGTATGTCCACAGGACACTCTGCAGTTCTTCAGTCCAGTTGCCTTTGGCTTGACCGAGTCGCTTCTTCAATCCCTCCAAGATGGTCCGATTGGAGACCTCATTCATTCCGTTGCTTTGGGGATGAGCGACAGATGTGAACTTTAATTTGATGTTCAAGCCTTGGCAAAAGTTTCTGAAGACGGAGCTGTCGAACTGCTTGCCATTATCTGCAATAAAGACATTGGGTAAGCCATACCTGCAGATGATGTTCTTCCATGTAAAGCTCTTGACCCTCTCGGCTGTGATGGTGGCTACCGGTTCAGCCTCAATCCATTTGGAGAAGTGGTCTACCGCTACTATGAGGAATTTTATCTACTTTTTGCCTTGGGGAAAGGGTCCTAAGATGTCCATACCCCATTGGTCGAACGGCCACGCGACTCCGATCGGCTGTTGGTCTGCTCCATGCTGCCTTATAATCCTGCCGTGTATTTGGCATTGCGGGCATATCCTTACTTTCTCCTGGGCATCCTTGAGCATGCTAGGCCAGTAATATCCCGTCTGAAGGGCTTTTCTTGCCATGGCTCTGCTTGCCTCGTGCGCTCCGCATATGCCTTCGTGGAGCTCTCTGAGGATGTAGTCTCCCTCTTCCTCCGCCACGCACTTGAGCCAAGGGTGACTGAAAGCTTTTTTGTACAAATCACCATTAATGATGGAGTAATTGAGAGATTTTCGAGATACCTTTCGAGCTTCGTCCTTGTCCTTAGGCAGTCGTCCTGTCTGGAGGAACTGCTTAATTGGGCTCATTCAGGTTTCATTCTCTTGGTCGATCTCCATCATTTCTGGCTCGTCCAGGGAGGAGGAAGTTTGGTCTACAACGGCAATGTTTTCCTCTATAACGCTTTGTGAGGAAGCAGACATCTTGTCAGTATTTATTGTTTTTGTCATGAAATCTACTAGGTTGTCTTTGGTATGAATTTTCTGCAGCTCTACTATTCCTTCTTCTACTTTCTCATGAACGAAATGGTACTGCACCCTTATGTGTTTGGTTTTCGAATGAAATGTTGGATACCTTGCAAGATGCAAAGCACTCTGACTGTTACAAAATAAAAAAAAATTCTCTTGCTTGTGCCCGAGTTCCTCCAATAGCATTTTCAACCATACTGCTTCTTTGCTGACTTGTGTAACTGCTACATATTCTGCTTTTGTTTTAGATGTGGCCACAACTAATTGTAGTTTTGAAACCCAACTTACAGTTCCACCAGCAAGTTTAAACACATAACCTGTAGTATATTTGCTTTTATCAAAATCAACTGCATAATCTGAATCAACATATCTGCTGACAATAAAGTCTGATTCTCCATAACATAATGCAACATCTGAGGTTCCCTTAATGTATCTTAGGATTCTCTTAACATAATTCCAATGCTCTCTACCATGATTCGCCATGTATCGACTAATCATTCCCACTGCATGTGCAATATCTGATCTTGTATATATCATAGCGAACATTAAACTCTCCACTGCTAATGCATATGGTACTCGAAACATCTCCATCCTCTCTTCTTCATTGCTAGGACTCATCTTTGAGGATAACTTGAAATTAACAGAAAGTTGGATAGAAATTAGCTTACAATCTTGCATGTTGAAACGTCGCAAGATTTTCTTCAAATAATTCTTTTGAGAAAGCCAAATCTTCCAATTATTTCTGTCTCGGTTAATTTGTATCCCTAAAATCTTGCTTGCTGGTCCCAAGTCCTTCATATCAAATTCTCTAGCCAATTGAGCCTTTAATTCCTTGATGCGATCTTTGTTGGGGCATGCTACCAACATGTCGTCTACATACAACAATAAGATAATGACATCATTTTCACCAAAACTCTTGAAATATGTACAAGGGTCTGCATTTAGCCCGCTGTATCCAAGGCTCCTGATAAATCAAGAAGCCATATTTCAGCAAATCTTTTTCTGCCTTCATTAGTCGTTGCTGCTTCACAATATAGAGCATCTCAGCTATTGGAACAGCTTATCACATTTCCTTGAGAATCAGAATTTTTCTTTAAACTCCAATAATCCTTTTTCAAGTGACCCTTCTTGCCACAGTTGTAGCATTTAATATTCTTTTTACTTCTTGATTTTGATCTACTATGATTATGGCTTCCACTTGAGCCGCATTCTGTTGATCTCCCTCTCATGATAACTGTCAGGACTTCCACATGCTGTGAACTTGCATGTCTGTCATCCTTATTTTTGTGCCGATTTTTCTTCTCTATAACAGCGGCTGCAACATTATCGAAGACTAGAATATCCGTAAGGATATTATTTATTAAGTTAATGATGAGTTGATCGTACGAATCTGGTAAATTTTGAAGTAAAAGCTTAGCACGTTCTGCTGTCTCTATTTTACAACCTAAAGAAGTGAGTTGAGAAAATAGAGTATTCAAAATATTGATGTGTTCCGTCACTGAAGTAGATTCCTCCATACGAAAAGTATAGAGTTTTCTTTTAAGTAAAATTTTGTTGTGGAGTGATTTGGTCTCGTACAACTTAGTTAGGTGATCCGAGACCTCTTTTGCTATTTTCTTCTCTTCTATACTTAACAACACCCCATCTACTAGTCCCAGATGAAAATTTGCCATAACATTTCCATCCATCTCGTTCCACTTATTATTATTTGTGAAATCAGCTGGTTTTTAACTTATAGCCGCTAGGCAATTATCTTTTCTCAAGATAGTCTTCATCTTCAATTTTCACAGTGAGAAATTACTTCCGTTGAATTTATTGATCTCATATTTTGCCACAATTGCTTCTATCACGAACTTTTCTTCTCAAAAATCAGCTCCCACTATTTCACGTGAATAGTAACCGTACACATGAATAGTAACCGTATATATGAACAGTGACCGTATACGTGAATAGTATACAAGAAAAAGTTTTTTCTGATGTGCAAGATCAGTCTATACTACAACCACAGAGCATACTAAGACAGAATTTTGGCTCTGATACCACTTGTTATAAAAAATAAGAACCGGATTAGAGAAAAAACCACAGCTAAAATAAAGATAATAAGGAACAGAAGATTTTAACGAGATTCGGCCAATATTACCTACGTTATTGAAAACTAAGAATATTATTTCATTAAAACTGAAAAAGAAAATAATACAAAAGAAAAAAAATATGCTTAACTAATTAACAAATTAAACAATAAGAGATGATTAAACCTAAAGTTAAGGGGCTATATTTATAGCTATCAAAAACCTCTCATCTTTCTAATTTTACCGACCTAGGATTCCTCTCTTTTTTTTTTTTCTTTTGCCTACCATATTTGACTAACATGACGTTATGCCCAGTTGAACCTATCAATTTCACAAACCATTTTTCTCTTGTTGATTCTCTGTCATTAAAAAAGCATAAACATTAAAAAAAGACAACGTCGCGAAACTGATATATATTAATTAATATATAGATTAAATTGAGAGAGAAAAGACTCGCAAGAAACAAAACGGAGCTAATATGTCATTTAAAGCCGTAGATGCCATTTGATTCTATATATATTCACAGGTTTCCTTCTCATAATTCATAACTAACCATACCATTTATCCATAGTTGAACTGGGCAGTTGCTAAGCTTCTACTTCTCTTCTTCTTCGGTGTAGTCCCAGAAGAAAGGAATTCTCTTCAAAAAATGGTATAAAAAACTTATATTCTATCTTTCTAAATTGACCTATTATTAAGCAAGAAGTTAGGATCCTGTTAAACATGATAAGTTTGTGGTTGATATACTTAATCAGGGCCTTTGCAGAGATGGTAAAACCGGACCCAAGCAAGAAAGAAAGCTTGGTGGAAACAGAGCTGCACTTTTCGTATATGGTATATGCTTCTTTATTTATTTATTTGTAGACGCATAACCATGCTTAAATACTGAAAAATTCTTGTTTATTCCCAATGTATATTATCGTGCATGTTGGAATATGATTGACTTTCGCTTTATATAAGGAAGCATGAAACTTATAAGTATATTTTAAATTAATGAATAAATTTTGTGTAGCTATGGAGGGAATGGAGAATATGGCATTTGTGGCCAACGCAATAAGTCTTGTTACATATTTCTATGGGTATATGAACTTCAGCTTGACAAAATCAGCCACAACTCTTACCAACTTCATGGGTACTGCTTTTTTGCTCACTCTATTTGGAGGATTTCTTTCTGATACATATTTGTCAAGATTCAAGACCGCAGTCTTGTTTTCTTCCATTGAATTATTGGTATGTTTTACAAGGCATTTATTAAATATTATTAAAGTTAAATTCATGTATAGGTATAGGCTTTAAAATTAAAATAACTAATTAAATTATTTTATCATAATAAATTTAACATGATACTATTAGGGCGCTTAACGAATTTAACTACCGACTGAAAGCTCGTTTAGATCGGTTCGATATACAAAACTGAATTGACAAAAAATCAGAATGAATCGATTTGAACTTAAAAATAATTGGTTGAACCTAATAAAAATTGAATTAAATCTGATAAGAACCGGGTTGAACCAAAAAATCTGCTTGTATCGAAAAAATCATTTTTTGTACTTAATGTCCCTACAGCGTGTTTTTTTGTTAAAAAAATATAAATACAAAAGAATTAGAATTTATGGAATTTTGATAAATTTTATTTATGAATAAAAGAAAAAATATAATTTATATTTGATGAATTTTTTTGAATATCTTTGATTTGTTATAATATTTATTTTAAAATTTTGTTTTAAATGTTGAATGATTTGAAATTTTATCATTAATATTTTATAATGAAAGTATTTTTATTTTTTTTATATAGTAATATTTTTATAATATTTATAAAATTTTAAGAATAATATTATTTAAAAAAAAAAGAAAAAACTTGGTTGAACAACGAATGCTTTTATCTTTACAATTTTTTATCCATTCGATTTTAATAACATATATATATATATATGTTTGAAAAGAGGAGGAGACCAAAATATGTACACGGTACTATAAATTAAGAATGGCTATACATTGCAAAATAAAGAAATTTTTAAAAGAGTTTTTATAAAACTTTTGGGGATCCAAAAAATTGAGAGAGCCAAAGCCACCTCACATAAGCTTTAAGTCCGTCCCAACATGTGCGTAACCCAAACAATTGAGGCTCTATTCCCTCTTTCCGAGCAATTCAAGTTGGATTTCCACCGCTATTTCCAATGTAAGGAGTGACCAAAATAAAAATAGAACAGCTCAAATAATTAATTCCACCTTTAACCCTTTCTAAATTAATTCAACTAATTAACTTGCGCTTAATCAGAAATGGTCATATATAGCAAAATAAAAATCTGAATTTAATAGGGTGAATATACACTGCAGGGATATGCAATATTAACAGTGCAGGCACACTTCCACCAACTAAGGCCAATACCATGCCAAGGTATAGTGCCTGACCCAATGAAAGTATGCAAAGCAGCAAGTGGTGGCCAAGAAGCAATTCTTTTCACGGGACTTTACCTTGTGGCATTTGGTACCAGTGGTGTCAAATCTTCATTGCCATCCTTAGGAGCTGATCAATTCGATGAAAGAGACCCCAAAGAGGCAGCTTATCTCTCTAGCTTTTTCAATTGGTTCCTGTTTAGTCTCACCATTGGAGCTATAATTGGTGTTACTTTTCTTGTTTGGATTAGCACCAACCAAGGTTGGGGCTGGTCTTTCACTATCTGTACTATTGCTGTCTTCTTCTCTATTATCTTTTTGTGTATGGGCAAGTCTTTTTATCGAAATAACGTGCCTAAAGGAAGTCCCATCCTTCGCTTTGCCCAGGTAATTAGGACACAAGTTATTGTGGTATAATCAAACCTGCTGCTGCCAATAAAGCTTGATTTTCTTCCTTTTATTCATAATAAATAAATAAATAAAAAATTGCAGGTATTTGTGGCTGCAATTCGAAACCGGAACCTTCTAATCCCAGAGAGAGCAGAAGAATTATATGAAATTCATGACAAAGAAGCGGGGAAGCTAGATGAAATCCTTGAAAGGACTGATCAGTTCAGGTATCATACATGAAATATATTTGACATTAAAATGTAAGCTCTGTTGGTTTTTTCAGGTGGATCGATGTAGCAAGCGAGTAGGATTTTAGAACTCGGAATTTATTTTAGCAATTGATCCAACTTCCTCTTATTATATATTTCCAAAATATGTCAGGTTCTTAGACAAGGCATCAATAGTGAGGACTAACGATGGTGCGTCGACATCAATTAGTCCCGGACCGTGGAGACTATGCACAGTAACACAAGTTGAAGAAACAAAAATTCTACTTCGCATGCTTCCAATTATACTTAGCACAGTCTTCATGAATACATGCTTAGCGCAACTTCAGACTTTCACAATCCAACAGAGCACAACCATGGACACAAATTTACTTGGCTTTCACATACCAGGCCCTTCAATTCCAGTTATTCCCCTACTATTCATGTTTTTTCTGATCCCTATATATGATCGGATTTTCATTCCATTGGCTCGGAAGATCACAGGAATTCCTACTGGAATCCGGCAGCTTCAGCGTATCGGAGTAGGACTAGTGCTCTCAATAATATCAATGGCGGTGGCAGGAGTGGTGGAAACGCACCGTAAATCTTTAGCTATTAAACACGACATGGTTGACTCGGTTAAGCCTTTGCCGATGAGTGTGTTTTGGCTTGGGTTCCAATATGCTATTTTTGGAGCAGCTGATATGTTCACCTTAGTTGGACTATTAGAGTTTTTCTATTCAGAAAGTTCAGCTGGCATGAAATCATTGAGCACAGCCATATCGTGGAGCTCTTTAGCTATTGGATACTTCGTTAGCTCTGCCGTGGTGGAGATTGTGAACAAACTTAGCGGTGGATGGTTGGCTAATAACAATCTGAATAGAGATAAGTTGAATTATTTTTACTGGTTGTTGGCAGCGTTAAGCACAGTGAATTTTGGGTTGTACTTGGTCTGTGCATCTTGGTATAAATATAAGAAGGTGGAAATGAAGCAAGTACAAATTTCTGGGGAAGATGATACTAAAGGAAAGGCCAAAATTGTCGGGGTTTAGAATTGCAGGAATGTCAGGGATCTTCCTAACCATGTTTCTGTTTTGTTCTAATCAACTATATAGGTTTTTTTTTTTGGAAGCTCGTTACGATGCATTATTCTATTACAACTATAAATATTAATCCAACCCGTTATCTTCCTTAATTTTTAACTGCGTGTTGCAACGAAATTTATTTTTAATTTTAATTTTTGTTTAAGTTTTTATTCCTTACATTTTATTTTATATGTCACTTTTAAATTATATTTAAATTATATTTATTTGATATTTATAATTTTCAATAAAATTTATTTTTTTTCAACGGAAGATGACTTGTTAAATTTAAATTTATTTATTTAATTATTTAATTAATTTTAAATTTAAATTTAATTAATATTTTTTAATTTTAGTAAAAATAATAAAAGTAATTCGTAAAATAAAATAAAGAGAATAATTTACGTAAATAATTATAAAATTATTTTATTTTACGATTAATTATAGAGTGAAACCATTATTTTATTTTATTTTCAAAGATCGAAGGCACTGTTGTGTGTTAAAGCGTGCAAAAGACAATCAAAAGCTTATGTTATGTTGCGATGTGGTAGGAAGTCATTTTAGGTGCTCTGTCATTCAGTGGCCACAAAGGATTGACTTCTCCTAAAATGGGTCCATGCTCCGTAGTCCATTGTCACTTATACTGCTGCTCTGCCGTCCATCCTAGATTTTGACATTTTACATAATGGAAGTCTTTCCATACTCCATTGTGGCATTGTCGCTTGTAACCAAAATGATGACCTGGTATTTGACTTTTCAATCACTGCCTACAGCCTACAACCGAATTATTTAATGCAATATTTACTTTCTGATCGACTCAATAGTGAAAATACGAAAGCGCTATTAAATCACACCTTATGGTCAATTTCACTCATACTCACTCAACTTATCGTTTATCGCGCAAAAGTAACCGACTTTTTTTTTTACTTAAATGTCACTGAACTTTTAACATTATTGCACAAAAGTCATGTTGACCGGAATCCGGCGACGACCCTTGCCGGATTGATGATTTTTTTGCAAAAATGTTAAATGTTCAGTAACATTTAAGTTGAAAAAAAAAGTTAATTATTTTTGCACGATAAGTGATAAGTCTAGTGACCGTAAGTGAAATTAATTTAAATGTAGCATTTGTTGAACTTATCAATCCGGCAAGAGTCGTCGCCGGATTCCGGTCAACATGACTTTTGTGCAATAATGTTAAAAGTTCAGTAACATTTAAGTAAGAAAAAAAAAGTCGATTATTTTTGCGCGATAAGTGATAAGTTGAGTGACTATGAGTGAAATCAACCCCACACCTTATCTTGTTGAGTATGCAGTAGCTGTAGCTTAGCAGTAGCTCAGTTAAGCTCTTCTAGTAGGTTGATTTGTTTTATTTTCTGTCACACTAACTTAACCATAGTTAGCTAGTTAACAATAGTTAGTTAGCATATTTTGTTTGTATATAAAGTGCAAAACTCAGATCCAATAAAGTGTGATACAGTTAAAAATCATTTTCTTTCTTCTTCTTCTTCTTCTTCTTCTGTTTCGGCTACATTTCTTTTGTTTCTGGTTTCTAACTTCTGAATCCAGTTGCTACATATGCACAATTGAAGCAATTAATTGAACAGACCACCTTCACCATATCCACCTCTGATTCTTTGTGATAATAAAATATCTATGCAAACATTAATTAAAAAATAATAATATTGACAACTTATATATATATCTTAATATGGAGATTGCTTTAACAAAGTCTCACATAAGAACGAAACGGAGACAAGTTGCCATAACATTTTAACATCATAAGCATATTTTCAAAGATTAAATTAGTCATTTGTATAATAAAAAAAAAATTAAAAAGTAACAAGCAGAAATCACAGTGTACCAGCCACTTTTATTTTTATTTTTTAAAAAATTATAGTTATTATGAGTGAGTATTGACCGGTAAATCAGTTTATTATCAATTATTTTTATCAGTTCATTAAATTCAGTTAATCAACTTATAGATATCTTTTTTGCGGTTTGATTAACTAATATTTTTCATTTAACTATTAAAATTTTTAACATACAATCATAAAGAAATATTAAAAAATTAATTAATTTAATTTCAAATATTTAAAGTAATTTAAAATAAAAATTACAAAATAAACATAATACTAGCCAAAATTTTTGTCCCACTTTTATCATTCTTCACTTTTTATAGTTAATTAGCCAAATTTTTGATTTTTTTCACGCTAATTTTATATGATAAGATATATGAGCATATGTGGTATTCGTATATCTGTGTAGATACACGCACACAATAAACTACCACTTTCTTATGTCTTCTCAAATATAAAACCAAGTAAAAAGAATTATCATATCATAACTGGTTTAAAGATTAAAATTTTGGACTTATCATCAATTAAAAGCCCTGTTATAACAGTTAATAGGTTAGGAAGAACACCTAATATTTAAATTAATTAGGTGGTTAGGGATCAAAATGTTATATATTTTATAAAATATATGTACTATTTTTCTAAAAAAAATTCTGGACAAAGATAGACATAGAGTGTTTGAAAAAAATATTTTTAAAACTAGGATAATTTCAATAGTATTTGTTTGAGTTGGGTTTTTTTGCATTGAAATGGAGCAATAGCTGCTACGCTGATACAACAACTAGATGCTATTTCCCTTTTTATTTTTTTCAAATGCCGCAACTCACAGCTGCGTCATTTAGTTTTCCGACTGCTCTTGGCCTTTTTTATTTTTATTTTTTTATAAAATATATTTTTAATAAATAATTAAAATAATATATAATTATACAAAATAATTAAATATGTACTTTTTATATAATTACGGTTAAATATGTCTTTATTTCTATGTAGATTAATTTTATTTTATTTAGACACTGCATAATACTTCAAAATCAATAGTTACTCATATATGATGAAAATAATGAATTGACCTAGAGATTTTTTTTTTAAAAAAAAAACTGAACCTACATATTGTTAAAAAATTAAAATACATATATGTGAATTTGATAGTCCAAATTAAACTTTTTTTTTAAAAAAAAGTAAGAGAATTGTTTTCTTTCTTTTTTTTAATACAAAATTACAAATTAAAAAAGTACACTAAATTCTTGAGAAAATTGATTTTAATAAATATAAAATGAATATTTAAAATTATTTTTTATTTTTTGGCTTTTATGGATAAAAATATGCAGTGTTCAAATAAAATAAAATTAATCTACATAGAAATAAGGATATATTTAACCGTACTTATATAAAAAAATACATATTTAATTATTTTGTATAATTATACAGCATATTTAATTATTTATTAAAAATATATTTTATAAAAAAATAAAAATAAAAAAGGCCAAAAGCAGCCTGGTGCTGCTGCTCTTGGAAAACCTGCGGCATTTGCTGCTCCAATTTAATATGAGCGCAATGAAAAAAATTTCACTCAAAGAGATAATATTGAAATTACCCTAGATTGGGAAATATTTTTCCCATATCTATTTTTGTCCCAAAAAATTCCAGGTGTACAGAAAATAACATGAATTGGCCACTGATTACGGGGTCCCAGGTTCCCTATTCCCTATTGATAACGGGGTCCCAGGTTCCCTATTCCTTACTATAACTAACAGTACCATTCACCATGGTTGAACTGGGCAGCTAAGCTTCTGCTTCTTTAAATCTTGGTTCCAATCCCAGCAGATACAAGCTCTTCAAAAAATGGTAAACACTCTTCTTCTTCTGTCTTTTTTAAATCTTTCTGAGTGACTAAAGAATTATTAAGCAACGAGTTTTTTCATGCTAATGATCAGCTTGTGGTTGATATCCTTAAACAGGGCATCTGCAGAGATGTTAAAACCGGACCCAACCAAGAAAGAAAGCTTGGTGGAAACAGAGCTGTAATTTCTGTATATGGTATGCATCTTAGTTTATTTATTTTTAGACTTATTGACGAATGATTAAGTATCAGAAAATTTTTATTCAGAGTTAAACCAAATTTATGTATTTATATTTATATAATAATGAAGCCAACAATACAAAATATTACGAAATTTTTTCTTTTTTTTGCATAACAATCTGTGAATAAATTGGGTGTACGTAGCTATGGAGGGACTGGAGAACATGGCATTTGTGGCAAATGCCGTAAGTCTTGTGACATATTTCTATGGGTATATGAACTTCAGCTTGACAAGATCTGCCACCAGTGTTACCAACTTCATGGGTACTTCTTTTTTGCTCACTCTATTTGGAGGATTTGTGTCTGACACTTATTTGTCAAGATTCAAGACTGCTGCTTTGTTTGGTTCCATTGAGCTATTGGTATGTTTTCTCACTTCCTTCTTCATTTCATTAACATTTAATAAGCAACGCATAATTTTTCTATTCGGCCGTAAGCAGCTTGTATTGAGTGCAGTCAATTAACTCCCACACAATTTAGAAATTTTTTTTAAATACTTTTAATAATTTTCTTTTTTCAAAATTAATTCTACTAAACGATCCTATTCACAATTGATCCTATTAAAAATTGACTCCACTAATATATTTAAATATTTTCATTAAAAATTAATCCACTAAAATATTTAAAATTTTTTTATCGACGATAATTTTTTATTCCATTGAATTTAATTTCTAACTACACTTCTACCAATTCGCATATATATATATATATATATATATATATAACCCACAGTGAGATAAAATGGGAAGGATTCATTTTTTCTTAACTATATATGTCTCATATTCAAATATTTAATATGAATTATAATATTTAAATATTTAGAAAAAAGTGCTTTACTTCTGTTTTATAAACTTATTCGGTATGGATTTGAATTAATAAAATTAGTAAACTTTAAATACAAAATGATTTATGAAAGAAAATGGACTTAGAAAAATAATATATACCTGGCATTTAGTACAGAAATAAATAATTTTCATATTGTAATGAATTAAAAAAATTAACATAACAAAGTTAAATTCAAGCACAAAGTATATATAAAATTTAAAATTTAAAATTGAAATAAATAAATATATTGTTTTTCATTTTAAACTTGATTGGCAAATTTAGCGCAGGACAAGGCCGTTCTCTACGTTATGCATGAACATGAATATGGAGTAAAACCACATGGTACACATCTTTCTAATCAATAATTAATGAGGCTTACAATTAATTAATTTGTTTGTTTTAATGAACATAGCATGTTTATCATGGTAGTAGAAGCCACCAAAAATAATTTTTTAATTTTTTTAACTAAATAAATTGCAAATAGGATGAGTAAGGGTGGAATTCACATATATTAACATTAATTTAATTTTAAAAAATCAGAAAATAAATAATAAAATAAATGAGAGATTTTTATGAGTTAAAAATCTAAAAGACAAAATTAAATAATAATAAAAATTATGAAGAAAAATAATTAAAAATAGATTTGATGATGGAAAATTATAGTTAAAAGTATTCTTATGTATTCGGGGCAATTACTAATCATAGACGAAAGGATAACTCTAAAATTATGTAATGGACCGGTTATAGTTATCGGTTTACCGCTCTCGACCAATTTTACAGTACTAATTAATAGGGTAACCAAATAAGACTGTAATTAACCCCTAACCAATCAAATAACCATTTACAAGCGAAAAAATTCAATTTAATTGACAGTTTTAAAATTTAGAAAAACTCGACTTAAGCCAACCAATTTTTAGTGAGATTGATTCAAATTAAATCATGCATGTACTTACTATAACAACCATTTTCGGTGTTATTATACTAATTATCACTTTTATTAAAGTTACCAAACAATTATGGATTCGATATTTTCAATTAGTTATAAGCTATTTAATTTAATGAACGACGGTGCCTCATTGACCAGAAAATAAATAACAATAGAGATTGAATTCCTCTATGTCACAATAAATAGCATGAATAATACATAAAATTAAAAACAATTAAGTTATAACAAATCTCACAGTATTGGTTGAATTTTGCTTTTAAATTAACTTTTAATTATAATAAAATTATTTAGCCGCCTATGGTCATGAACAAATCACAAATAAAATTGAAAGCGAGAAAAAAATAACTTGTTACAGAGGTGGAAGAATAGAGGTTGCAGCTGTGTTCACGTTCCTCTTCTTTTTCCTCTTAAAAGAAATCCTAAAGTATTTAGGAAAGTAGTTTTTAACTCTATCTAAACTATAAAAATAAAAATAAAATATTTAAAACAAATTAGACATCATAAAAATACTTCCTTTCTAGTCCAAAAATAAAATTCAATATTCGTAAAAAGTCACTAGAACTCATTTAGCGGCTAAGTTAATTCGCGCGCACAAAACTGCTGAACTATCCTGCAGTCCCTCTTTTCTCTTAGCCTTAGGCAAGGTTAGGAGACAATCCTGCACATCCTGCACTGGTAACTCTCAGACCTGCTACATTCCTTTACTTGGCATAAAAATTAATCCAAATTTCTTCAACCATTCCAAATCAATCTAATTGTCCTCAAATTATTTTATTTCATTAATTAAACAGCATAATACTCAAAATTACAAAAATAAGTAAAAGATCCTAATTTGGCTAAAAATTAATGAATACAAATAGGAGAAAATCAAGTAAAAATATACAAAATTAAGCACTTATCAGTTAACCAATGCAATCATGAATTAAGTAAACACATATTGTCCAAACAATTGGGAAATCATAATTTCATGTCACCGACGTTCATATATATAATTCTGATTGAATAAACTAAATAATTAATTCCTCAATCCACATTCATTCTATTCTAGTTTATTATGACTAAATAAATTAAATAACGAATTAAACTGTGCATAATCAGAAACGGTTCATAAATAGGAAAAGTAAAATCTAAATTTAATGAGTTGAATATTCCGTGCAGGGATATGCCATATTAACAGCGCAAGCACACTTCCACCAGCTAAGACCAATACCATGCCAAGGTATAGCACCAAACCAAATGAGAGAATGCAAAGCAGCAAGCGGTGGCCAAGCAGCAATTCTTTTCACGGGGCTTTACCTTGTTGCATTTGGTACCAGTGGTATCAAATCTTCATTGCCATCCTTAGGAGCTGACCAATTCGACGAGAGGGACCCTAAAGAAGTGGCTCATCGCTCTAGCTTTTTCAATTGGTTCTTGTTTAGTCTCACCATTGGAAATATATTTGGTGTCACTTTGGTTGTTTGGATTGGCACCAACAAAGGTTGGGACTGGTCTTTTGCTGTTTGTACTGTTGCTGTCTTCTTCTCTATCATCTCCTTGTGCGGAGGCATGTCTTTTTACCGAAATAATGTGCCCAAAGGAAGTCCCATCCTTCGCTTTGCCCAGGTAATTAGCGTACACATTGTTGAGGTACAATGAAACCTGCAGCTGCCCATGAAGCTTGATTTTCTTGCTTTTGTTCATAAAACTTGCAGGTATTTGTGGCTGCAATTCGAAACCGGAACCTTCCAATCCCGGAGAGTACAGGTGAATTGCATGAAATTCAGGACAAAGAAGCAGTGGAGCAGGATGAAATCCTTGAAAGGACTTGTCAGTTCAGGTATTATATATGGAATATATTTGACATTAAAAAGTAATTCACTCCAAGTCCAACAAAGGCTCTGATTGATTTCCAAAATGTCAGGTTCTTAGACAAGGCAGCAATAGTGAGGACTGACAACGGTGCATCGACATCTATTGATCCTGGACCATGGAGACTATGCACAGTAACACAAGTTGAAGAAACAAAAATTTTACTTCGCATGCTTCCTATTATACTTAGCACAGTCTTTCTGAATACATGCTTAGCTCAACTTCAGACTTTCACAATCCAACAGACCACGACGATGGACACAAATTTACTCGGCTTTCACATACCAGGCCCATCAATTCCTGTTATTCCCCTGCTATTCATATTCGTTCTGATCCCTATATATGATCGAATTTTCGTTCCAGTCGCTCGAAAGATCACAGGAATTCCTACTGGAATCCGGCATCTTCAGCGTATTGGAATAGGACTAGTGCTCTCAGTAATAGCAATGGTGGTTGCAGGTGTCGTGGAAAAGCAACGTAAATCTATAGCTATTAAACACAACATGATTGACTCAGTTGAGCCTTTGCCGATGAGTGTGTTTTGGCTTGGGTTCCAATTTGCTATCTTTGGAGCAGCTGATATGTTCTCCTTAATCGGACTGCTAGAGTTTTTATATTCAGAAAGTTCAGCTGGTATGAAATCAATGGGCACGGCCATCTCATGGTGCTCCTTAGCTATTGGGTACTTCATTAGCTCTGCCGTGGTGGAGATAGTGAACAAACTTAGTGGAGGATGGTTAGCTGATAACAATATAAATAAGGACAAGTTAGACTATTTTTATTGGTTGTTGGCGGTCTTGAGCACAGTGAATTTTGGGTTGTACTTAGTTTGTGCATCTTGGTATAAATATAAGAAGGTGGAGGGGAAGCAAATAGAAATGTATATAGAAGATAATATCAAAGGAGGTGAGTGTTAAATACCTTCTCCTTTATTTCTTCTTTTTTATTTTTTCCACTAGGTTGATGACACGTGCAGTTTTCAAAAGTTTTTTATTACAAAAGCATTAAATCAAGGCAGTGAAAAAGATAAAAGAGAATGCACTAAGCATTAAATCAAGGCAATGAAAAAGATATAAGAGAATTCACTAAGTATTTTTACACGGTACTAAAAATTAAGAATGGCTATAAATTGTAAAATAAAGAAATTTTTGAAAGAGTTTTTATAAAACTTTTGGGGATCCAAAAAATCGAGAGAGCCAAAGCCACCTCACATAAGCTTTGAGTCCGTCCCAACATGTACGTAATCCAAACAATTGAGTAAACAACTGACGCTCTTCTGCTTCTTTCCGTGCAATTCCAGTTGGATTCCCACCGCTATTTCCAATGTAAGCAGTGACCTTAAAAAAAAATAGAACAACTCAAATAGTTAATTCCACCTTCAATCCTTTCTAAATTAATTCAACTAATTAACTTGCGCTTAATCAGAAATGGTCATATATATCAAAATAAAAATCTGAATTTAATAGGGTGAATATACACTGCAGGGATATGCAATATTAACAGTGCAGGCACACTTCCACCAACTAAGACCAATACCATGCCAGGTATAGTGCCTGACCCAATGAAAGTATGCAAAGCAGCAAGTGGTGGCCAAAGAAGCAATTCCTTTCAGGGGACTTTGTTGCATTTGGTACCAGTGATGTCAAATCTTCATTGCCATCCTTAGGAGCTGATCAATTCGATGAAAGAGACCCCAAAGAGGCAGCTCATCTCTCTAGCTTTTTCAATTGATTGGAGCTATAATTGGTGTTACTTTTCTTGTTTGAATTAGCACCAACCAAGGTTGGGGCTGGTCTTTCACTATTTGTACTATTGCTGTCTTCTTCTCTATTATCTTTTTGTGTATGGGCAAGTCTTTTTATCGAAATAACGTGCCTAAAGGAAGTTCCATCCTTCGCTTTGCCCAGGTAATTAGGACACAAGTTATTGTGGTATAATCAAACCTGCTGCTGCCAATGAAGCTTGATTTTCTTGCTTAAAAAAAGAAAAATTGTAGGTATTTGTGGCTGCAATTCGAAACCGGAACCTTCTAATCCCTGAGAGAACAGAAGAATTATAAGAAATTCATGACAAAGAAGCCGAGAAGCTTGATGAAATCCTAGAAAGGACTGATCAGTTCAGGTATCATATATGAAATATATTTGACATTAAAATGTAAGTTCTGTTGGTTTTTTCAGGTAGATCGATGTAGCAAGAGAGTAGGATTAGTCCTGGACCTTGGAGATTATGCACAGTAACACAAGTTGAAGAAACAAAAATTCTAAAATTCTACCTTGCATGCTTCCAATTATACTTAGCACAGTCTTCAAGAATACATGCTTAGCAAAACTTCAGACTTTCACAATCCAACAGAGCACAAACCATGGACACAAATTTACTTGGCTTTCACATACCAGGCCCTTCAATTCCAATTATTCCCCTACTATTCATGTTTGTTCTGATCCCTATATGGCTATATATGATTGGATTTTTTATTCCATTGGCTCGGAAGATCACAGGAATTCCTACTGGAATCCGGCAACTTCATCCTATCGGAGTAGGACTAGTGCTCTCAATAATATTAATGGCGGTGGCAGGAGTGGTGGAAACGCACCGTAAATCTTTAGCCATTAAAAACGACATGTTTGACTCGGTTAAGCCTTTGCCGATGAATGTGTTTTGGCTTGGGTTCCAATATGCTATTTTTGGAGCAGCTGATATGTTCACCTTAGTTGGACTATTAGAGTTTTTCTATTCAGAAAGTTCAGCTGGCTGAAATCATTGAGCACAGCCATATCGTGGAGCTCTTTAGCTATTGGATACTTCGTTAGCTCTGCCGTGGTGGAGATAGTGAACAAACTTAGCGGTGGATGGGTTGGCTGATAACAATCTGAATAGAGATACTTTGAACTATTTTTACTGGTTGTTGGCAGGGTTAAGCACAGTGAATTTTGGGTAGTCCTTGGTCTGTGCATCTTGGTATAAATATAAGAAGGTGGAAGTGAAGCAAGTACAAATGTCTGGGGAAGATGATACTAAAGGAAAGGCCAAAATTTTAGGAGTTTAGAATTTCAGGAATGTCAGAGGATCTTCCTAACCATGTTTCTGTCTTGTTCTAATCAACTAGATAGCTTTTATTTTTATTTTTAATTTTTTACAAGCTCATTATGGTACAATTATAAATATTAATCAAATCTAAAATATTTCACACTTTTATATCGCAGGGAGCCGATTCGATTCAATATAAAACCAGAATATATAAAAAAAGGGAATGCATAGTGAAAAAATCGAGTTGAATCGGGAAAAATCAAAATTATTCTAAATTATATTTTTATAAAATATATTTTTATAATGCAGGTTAATAGTTGTTGAATATTGTTCGATCAAAAATTTATATTTGATAATAAAATTAATTTATATTAATATTAAACTTGATAAAATTGAACATTATATGAAATTGTTTTCACTATATTTTTATTTTATATTTTTTTAGATATTTAATAACTAAATAATTTAAATATAATATAATATTAAAAAATAAATGAATATAAACATGCATAAAAATAAATTTTACAATTAAAATTAAAATTAAAATTAAAAAATTTATAAATTCAAAATTACATTTTTCTTATAAATTCAAATATTTAATAAAAAAATTTAATTGTTGTGGTTAATTTTTTGCTATTATTACTAAAAAAATAGTAAAATAAATAAAAAATGATTAATATATTGATGTTTAATAATTAATATATTGTTTAAATATATTTTTTATATACTATATTTTTAATTTTTTATTAATAATTATATTTTAAAAAAAAAAAAGATAAAAATTTCGAGTCAACCCGATCGAAACAGTTGACTTCTGATCCAATTGGCAGGCCGAGTCGACATCCGGTCCGATTTTAAAAATATTGATTAAAATTATTATTATTATATCTTTGCATAGGTTGGAAACAACCAATACCAGTACTCTTATGTGATTAGCACTCTCACATCTTTTTAAAAAGTCGAAATGTACTTTTCTGATTATAAAAATATAATTGAATTTTACTTATTAAAGTATGAAACATGAGGGCGTTTTATATTCAATCTCTTAATGTTTAAGCACTATCTTCCTAAAAAATAACTAAAAAAAGTACTTTTAAGTGTTTAATTTTGTATATTTTTAATTGATTTTTTCTTATTTTTATGTATTAACTTTTAGCCAAATTAGAATTTTTTTATTTATTTTCTGATTTTGACCACAACAAGGTTGAATGGATGAATATGAGCATTTTATAACTGAAATAACCAAAGAAATTTGGAAGTAATTGGAGTGCAAAAGAATTGAATTGGGCAGATTTATGTTTTAGTCTTGCCCAAGGTTAAAGGAGAGATCTAAATCTTAACATTGTCCAAGGCTAAGAGAAATTTTGTCAAGGCAGAGTACTTCAGCTATTCTGTTTTAAGTGCGAGTTGTCCTAGCCAATAGGGATGTTCCAGCCATATTTTGAGAAATATTAGTCTATATTTTAGAGATTGAAAGACAGTAATTTTAAGAAATTTAATTTATTTTAAATATTTTAATTTTACTTTTCTAATTTGGATAGGATTAAACTACGTACTTTCCTAAATTTTAAAGGTTTTTTTTTTTTATTTAGGGAGAATGATGTGAACAGAAAGAGTCTTTTTCTTCTTCGTCGTCCTTCCAAGGGCTGTAACAGGAGTTTTTCTCTCTAACTTTCAATTTCTATTTTATTTTTATTTTTGGCCATGAGTGACTAAATATTTTATTTTAGTTAAAAGTTAATTTAAGGGAATGATTCAATTAATTACTGTAAAATTGTTTATACTTATTTTTTTCTTTAATTTTCTATAGTGTTCATGTTATAAATTTAACGTGATTTGGATAAATCTCATCTCAATTGTTATTTATTATTTGTGTAATAAGAGTTCGTTGTTCATATAATTAAATAGCATATAACTAATTGAGAATAACAAATCCATAATTATTTGATAAAATCAATAAATGGCAATTAGTATAATAACAATGAAAATGGTTGTTCTATCAAGTAAATGCATGATTTGGTTGAATCAATCTCGCTAAGAGTTGGTTGACTTAGGTCGGATCTTTCTAAATTTTAAAGTTATCAATTAAATTGAATTTTTTCACTTGTAAAGGGTTATTTGATTGGCTAGAGTTAATTACAATTTTACTTAATTGGTTAGCCTATTAATACATAAAAATTGGTCAGGAGCACTCAGCATACAATTATAACCGTTCCACTATATGATTTTAGAGTTATTTTTTTATTCATAGTAGGTAAAATTGAATCATGTACCGCAAATACCTTTAACTGAAATTTTCCTACATTAATTCTATTTTTAATTATTTTTTTGCATTATTTTTATTGTCATTTAATTTTGTGTTTTAGATTTTTAATCCATAAAAATCTCATTTATTTTTATCGTTTATTTCTAGTTATTTAAAAAATTAAAACTCACCAATTTCTGTAGATTTGACCATACTTATCACGAATTACAAATTAATTTTAGTAAAAAATAAAAATTTTATTTTTCTGATTTCGACACCCACCAAGAACATAAACGTAAAGCTGTATCTCTTTTTTCTCCGTTACTCTGGGTTAATTGAACATAAAGCATTTCTTACAACAATAAATAACCACCAATTATATTTTCCCTTATAAATTCAATTTTTTTAAGTATTTATTAGACTTTTAAACTCGTAATTAAAATGATGACGGGGATATTTAACTTTTTCGCCTCTGCCTACAGCCGAATTATATAATGTTACTATTTTTGTTCCTTAATATGTGTCATTTTTATTATTTTCATTAGAATTAATAAATATTAATTAAACTTGAATTTAGAAAAAAAATTGAATGATTCAATTTACAAATTTAAATCTAATTGGTCAACTTTTATTGAAAAAAAAATAATTTGAAAAGAAAAAATTAAATTATATTGAAAATCTAAAAATAACAGGTAAATAAAATTTGAATTTTACTCAAATATGACAAATAATAAGAAAGGATGGGATACTATTTACATTCTGATCGACTCATTAGTGAAAATTCGAAAGCATTCTCAAATCACACCTTATGTACAATTGAAGCAATTAATTGAACAGACCATCTTCACCATATCCACCTCTGATTCTTCGTGACAATAAAATATCTATACAAACATTAATTAAAAAATAATATTAATATTGTCAACTTATATATCTTAATATGGAGATTACTTCAACAGAGAAAAGTCTCATATAAGAACAAAACGGAGCCAAGTTGCCATTCAAACGAGTAGATTCCACTTTATTAAAAAAAAAATTTAAAACAAATCAAATTATATCGTACCAATCTAATAGAATTTGTTTACAATTATATAAAATAAATCTTTACAAGTAAAAGACAATCACCTCGATTTTCTTTTAAAAAAATTACCCACACCTTATAAAAATTGAAAATAAACAAAACTACAAATTTACCACTAAATCGACATAATATATATATTTATATATTAAATAAATTCTATCAAGTAAAATATAAATAACAATATATGTAATAAGAAACATCATATATATAAAGGTTAACATTGTACTATATATATAATTAAAAATAATGACATTTAATTTAAATATACTTTCAAATATTACTCTCTATAAGTTTTAGAGAAATATAAAACAAAATTATATAGGATAGAATATAAAAATATAGTATAAATATGAACAAGTTAATTGTATACTAACGGTTAACTGGTACATAAAAACAAAAATCGAAACATATAACCAAATGCAAAAAATAAAAATTAAAACCAAGTACATTGAATTGAATAAAAAAAAAAATGATTTCATACTCGATTTAGTAATTAATCGAATTTTCGATTTTTTTTTACCCTAATTTTATATCAACTTATAATAAGCTATATGGACATATATGGTGTGCCTACTGCCGTAAAGATGCAAGCCCAACAGGCTACTACTCTCTTATGTCTATGCGAGTATAAAACCAAGTAAAAAGAATTATCATAAACTGGTTTAAAGATTAAAATTTTGAACTTAATCATCAATTAAAAGCCCTATTATAATAGTTAATAGGTTAGGAAGAACACCTAATTTTTGAATTAATTAGGTGGTGGGGGATCAAAATGTTATATATTTTATAAAATATATGTACTATTTTTGTAAAAAAAATTCCTGGTGTACAGAAGATAACATGGCTTGGCCACTGATTATATTATATACGGGGTCCCAGGTTCTCTATTCCTTACGATTAAGAATACCATTCACCATCGTTGAACTGGGCAGCTAAGCTTCTGCTTTTTTAAATCTTGGTTCCAATCCCAGAAGATACAAGCTCTTCAAAAAATGGTAAACACTCTTCTTCTTCTTCTTCTTCTTTTAAAAAAATCTTTCCGAGTGACCAAAGAATTATTAAGCAACGAGTTTTTTTCATGCTAATGTACTTAAACAGGGCATCTGCAGAGACGTTAAAACCGGACCCAACCAAGAAAGAAAGCTCGGTGGAAACAGAGCTGTAATTTTCGTATATGGTATGCATCTTAGTTTATTTATTTTTAGACTTATTGACGAATGATGATTATCAGAAAATATTTATTCAGAGTTAAACCAAATTTATATATTTATATTTATATAATAATGAAGCCAACAATACAAAATATTACGAAATTTTTTCTTTTATTTTGCATAACAATCTGTGAATAAATTGGGTGTACGTAGCTATGGAGGGACTGGAGAACATGGCATTTGTGGCAAATGCCGTAAGTCTTGTGACATATTTCTATGGGTATATGAACTTCAGCTTGACAAGATCTGCCACCAGTGTTACCAACTTCCTGGGTACTTCTTTTTTGCTCACTCTATTTGGAGGATTTGTGTCTGATACCTATTTGTCAAGATTCAAGACTGCCGTTTTGTTTGGTTCCATTGAGCTATTGGTATGTTTTCTAACTTCCTTCTTCATTTCATAAATATTTAGAAAAAAGTGCTTTACTTCTATTTTATAAACTTATTCGGTATAAATTCAAATTAATAAAATTAGTAAATTTTAAATACAAAATGATTTATAAAAGGAAATGGAATTACAAAAAAATATATATCTGGCATTTAGTACAGAAATAAATAATTTTCATATTGTAATGAATTAAAAAATTAACATAATAAGCGCAGGACAAAGCCATTCTCTACGTTATGCATGAACATGAATATGGAGTAAAACCACATGGCTGACATCATTCAAATCAATAATTAATGTGGCTTACAATTAATTTATTTATTTGTTTTAATTAACATAGCATGTTCACCAATGCAATCATGAATTAAGTAAACACATATTGCCCAAACAATTGGGAAATCATAATTTCATGTCACCGACGTTCATATATATAATTCTGATTGAATAAACTAAATAATTAATTCCACAATCCGCATTCATTCTATTCTAGTTTATTGTGACTAAATAAATTAAATAACGAATTAAACTGCGCATAATCAGAAATGGTTCATAAATAGGAAAAGTAAAATCTAAATTTAAAGAGTTGAATATTCCATGCAGGGATATGCCATATTAACAGCGCAAGCACACTTCCACCACCTAAGACCAATACCATGCCAAGGTATAGCACCAGACCAAATGAAAGAATGCAAAGCAGCAAGTGGTGGCCAAGAAGCAATTCTTTTCACGGGGCTTTACCTTGTTGCATTTGGTACCAGTGGTATCAAATCTTCATTGCCATCCTTAGGAGCTGACCAATTCGACGACAGGGACCCTAAAGAAGCAGCTCATCTCTCTAGCTTTTTCAATTGGTTCTTGTTTAGTCTCACCATTGGAAATATATTTGGTGTCACTTTGGTTGTTTGGATTGGCACCGACAAAGGTTGGGACTGGTCTTTTGCTGTTTGTACTGTTGCTGTCTTCTTCTCTATCATCTCCTTGTGCGGAGGTATGTCTTTTTACCGAAATAATGTGCCCAAAGGAAGTCCCATCCTTCGCTTTGCCCAGGTAATAAGCATACACATTGTCGAGGTACGATGAAACTTGCAGCTGCCCATGAAGCTTGATTTTCTCGCTTTTGTTCATAAAACTTGCAGGTATTTGTGGCTGCAATTCGAAACCGGAACCTTCCAATCCCGGAGAGAACAGGTGAATTGCATGAAATTCACGACAATGAAGCAGTGGAGCAGGATGAAATCCTTGAAAGGACTTATCAGTTCAGGTATTATATATGAAGTATATTTGACATTAAAAAGTAATTCACTCCAAGTCCAACAAAGGCTCTGATTGATTTCCAAAATGTCAGGTTCTTAGACAAGGCAGCAATAGTGAGGACTGACAATGGTGCATCGACATCTATTGATCCTGGACCATGGAGACTATGTACAGTAACACAAGTTGAAGAAACAAAAATTTTACTTCGCATGCTTCCTATTATACTTAGCACAGTCTTTCTGAATACATGCTTAGCTCAACTTCAGACTTTCACAATCCAACAGACCACGACGATGGACACAAATTTACTCGGCTTTCACATACCAGGCCCATCAATTCCTGTTATTCCCCTACTATTCATATTTGTTCTGATCCCTATATATGATCGAATTTTCGTTCCAGTCGCTCGAAAGATCACAGGAATTCCTACTGGAATCCGGCATCTTCAGCGGATTGGAATAGGACTAGTGCTCTCAGTAATAGCAATGGTGGTTGCAGGTGTTGTGGAAAAGCAACGTAAATCTATAGCTATTAAACACAACATGATTGACTCAGTTGAGCCTTTGCCGATGAGTGTGTTTTGGCTTGGGTTCCAATTTGCTATCTTTGGAGCAGCTGATATGTTCTCCTTAATCGGACTGCTAGAGTTTTTATATTCAGAAAGTTCAACTGGTATGAAATCAATGGGCACGGCCATCTCATGGTGCTCCTTAGCTATTGGGTACTTCATTAGCTCTGCCGTGGTGGAGATAGTGAACAAACTTAGTGGAGGATGGTTAGCAAATAACAATATAAATAAGGACAAGTTAGACTATTTTTATTGGTTGTTGGCGGTCTTGAGCACAGTGAATTTTGGGTTGTACTTAGTTTGTGCATCTTGGTATAAATATAAGAAGGTGGAGGGGAAGCAAATAGAAATGTCTAGAGAAGGTGGAGAGGAAGCAAATAGAAATGTAAGATAATACCAAAGGAGATAAGTGGTAAATACCTTCTCCTTTTCTTCTTCTTTTTTATTTTTTCCACTAGGTTGATGACACGTGCAGTTTTCTAAAGTTTTTTATTATAAACAAAAAATTAAATATTTCAATTCAATTGTAAGCATTGAATCAAGGCAATGAAAAAGATAAAAGAGAATGCACTAAGTATTTAGCAATGCTCTACCAAAGGAAATATGAAAATGGTAGGAGTTCGAGGTTTTATGAATGTGCGAGGAAAACAGTTGTGCAAAGGGTTGCTTCTTCCTAACGATGTTTCTCTTCTGTTGTATTGAACTATAGTTTAACTTTCAATGCACATAAAACAATAATTATAAGAAATTGCAATAAATTGAATTAAATTGAAGATAGTTGGAGAATACCTTAGTTATATGGCTAATGGCTGCCCAATACTTGGTTGTTTCTCCTATCCAAAAAGAAGTTGTCTCCAAACTCATTTTACATTGTTAGTTCATGGCTCACTTCTATGTAGAGGAAACACATTAATGGTGTGGAATTTTCTTCAGTTATGTACAATGTCATTATGGAAATCCTTGATCAAGGGAGAGTACAAAAATACATTGCTTTGGTGTGCAAATATAATCAAAAGAAGCTATTCACAACTGTTTCATACTACCATTTTACATCCAATGTTAGAGCCTCAGGAGGTACAAGGATAGATGGGAATTTTGTAAAAGAGATGTTGGACATTAAATTACTCCATGAATCTGAATCAACTGCGATGAAAGATGTGACCTTTTTAACCATTATGGGCATTAGCTCCTCAGCTTCAAGTCTTGCCATTACTTCGAACCAAACCCATTCAACTGTAGGCCTTGTTCTCCACTCTTCTACTACATCCTTAAGAGTCTCATTGCTATCAATAGTCTTTTCTATTTCCAACTGGAAACGGAAGATGCTTGATGCCTTAACATGCGCGCTAAAAGATCCTGAAGACAAATTTTTCACCATTCTGTCACTAAGAAAGTTCCTCAAGAGTTTTCCCAGCCTATCTACCTTCAAACTTAAGAAATGACTGATCTGAGCCTTATTCTTGTAGTCATTATTACTGTAGCATTTTGCAGGCCGTAACTCAATTGTCCCATCTAGCAATACAGTTGTTTCAACATGAGCATAGGGATTATTATTCCTGTAGGCAATAAGTGATGCAGAACCAATAACATGCACTGGAGGTAACAGCATACACATCAAATGCCGAAAGAGGCTCGAACCAGATCTTCCCCTTTCTATATCACTTCCATTCACAGTGAAACTATTATCAAAAGTATGAAAAAAAGAGAGTTCTCGAGCTCCTCTTACTTCTACTGTGATGCCTTCACCTACTCGCACTCGTTTCAAATTGCTGTGTGAAGCATTCAGCTGAAAACCGGCCAACAGGAACATGAGAAAGAGCAATAGACGATCACCTTGCCTAAATAGCCATATGTTCTGATCGTGACATCTATTACTGTTTAGAATCTTTTAATTTGAATTTGAATGCGCTATTCCAACAACACAAAAGTATTATTTGATTGATTACATATACTGAAAGACTAATTTTGTATTTTAAACTTCAAACTAGACCCAATAAAGTAAGATCAAAATCAAAAGCAAAGAAACTTTCTGACCATCGCATACGAGAAAGAGAATATATAGAGTATCCTGCCTTAATTTTATCAAAATCAGGATTCAGGAAGTCATCAAGCAAACTTATTATCAATGCTAGAAAAGTGCAAGCAGAACTTAATTACACAGAAATCATTTAGTTGCATGTGTATATATAACTATTGGTCATTTTCACTCCAAATGCTATCCAGCTCCAGTGGAGGACCGAAAATTTTGAAAAAAAAAAAAAAAGGAAGAGAGTAACTCAAAAGACTGGTTTCATATATCTAAAATACTCAGCTACTTATGCATTTTATCAAACAGATACAAAATAAAATATCTATATCTACTCAAATGAATCGATGAGTCCAACAGACAGATGGAAATTAAAGAAAAGGGCATATACCGGCAACGATAAGAAGAGCTCGTCTTGGCCAGCGACCCGCAGATCAAACGGCCCCTCCAATTTCAAAGTATCAAGTACAGCACCCGAACCAACCACCCTAACAAAACTTCCAAAATCAATTACATCTTCTTTATTGTACTTCTTCCAGGAATCCAAATCATCCGGAAATTTGAAACCCACGCTCGTCTTACCAAATCGGATCCGAAACTCATATCTTTGAGCAGTACCAAATCTAACCTTGCTCACTCGTAATTTGGAATTTCTAATTGCATCAAAATCCCAACTTTGCCTTTCCGATATCTTTTTTAGAACGTTCTGTCACCATACAAAACAGAACAAATTTGGCAGTAAGAACGCGATTAGGAGTTAGATAACTTGATATTTGAACACGTAGGAGTAGAAAGAACTCACCTGGAGGATGTCGGTAGTATTGGAATCGGCAAGGGTGAATGGTAGAGTTTGAAATTGGAGGAAGATTAGAAGGAGAAGGAATAAGAAGGGCAAACGAGGATGATTCATCGTTATTGATTCAACGTCAACGGACTCGCTTGCAATCCACTACGAGGATTTTGTTTTGTGAAAAATCTGGCTAGCTAGTTGCTAGTTAAGATTATTATTTATTTGGCTTACTTTATTCTTTACTTGATAAAATGACGATTATAGCGTGGTGCTGGAATAATGGATGGTTGCTATTGGCTCGCTGGGGAAGGACATTTGTCCGTTTCTTCACTTATCTGGACTTGCTGCCGCCGTTGCACTTCGAATTTGCTAGTTTGTTTGTTTGTTTGTTTGTTTTTGCTTAAATTTATTATGTCACATTAAGCTCCTTTTCTTCTCACATTCGTTCATATTTCATTTGAATCTCACACATTAACAACTTTCAGTCAAAAGTAGAACTTAAATGTAAATTAGGGTAAATAATTATTCAACTTGTGTTTTATGAATTGAACCAATTTTGGCTTAGATCACCGCCAAGACCAACTAAACAGAAACATGGTAGCAATAACCCCATGAACATGAACTCATACAATTCAAGTTTGTGCAATTCATTACAGGAAATGAGAAACATCATCATTCATCAAATGAACTTGCAAAATATGGACAATGGAGATGAGTTAATGAAGCATTAAACATAGAGACCAGTATTAATTTGTTTCGACATTTTCATTTGCATTACATAGCAAACAAACGAGCCAATGAAAATCAAACCCATATTCACTAACATCAGGTTTATAGACTTCATGAGTTGAAGATTACAAGTTCAAGAATTCAAAAATATATATATATATTAAACTATTAAAAAGGCAATCCAAGATAAGCTTGCTCCTTTATTGTTCGAAAAGCAGACCTTGTGAGGAAGAATCATGGATTATGTCTAGGTTATTCTCAAAATTAGATGGCCGCCTGGCTATATTCCTCACCATCTGCCTCACCAATGGCAGCTTCAAGAGATGGAGCTTTAACGTGCAGCACACCAAAATAGAACCGATATCACAAGCATTCCCCCAACTCTTCAACCACCGTAACATAAATTTACCAAGGCGCCTCCTGCTGCAAACTTCAAACTTTGTACTTCTTTATAAACCATCGCCAAGGTATAGATCTCAACACCCCACATTTATGAGCCTGTTGGTCTATCTAAATTTCCCACTGCACATGCACAAATCAGGATGAGATGGGACTACAAATGTACTGCTTGTTCCTTTCTTCTTCCAGTTCTTTTTCTTTTTCCTAACAGTTTGAAAAGATTATTACAGTAGAGAATGCCTGGACGGCACACTTAGGCCATTGAGAAACATAGAAAATGATTCATGACCATGATCTAAAAGGGTAAAATATTCACACTTGCTCCATTACTAGAAATAAGATAATAGGTGATTATAAAAATCACCATCGAGATGAAATATAAGTTAACTGAATCCTCCAGAAAGCAAAGGCAAGGCGTCAAGATATAGCTGCAGTTTTACTTTCTGCATTTGGATCAGGTATAAGATTGGATACTTTGGAAGGAGGCCAATATCGGAAAACAGACCGACCAACAATGTTCTTGACAGGAAGCGGACCCCTGGAAAGGTTAGCCATGCATAACGTTAGCATGTGCATTATCAAAATAAACATATCACTTGACGTTATTCTTATGCACATGGAACAGTTGGGATATTTGAACTTCAAAAGAACGTCATCAGAGGTAAATACCAAATGCGGTGTTAGTCTTTCCCAACGAATGCAAGATCAATATTAAACCACAAATTGATAAAGGAGCCTAAAGACCCGTTGAATTACCAGTTGTGGGAGTCGAAACTGTTATTACGATTGTCTCCCATCACAAAGACGTAACCTTCTGGTACAAGCTGCAAGAACAAAAGATCATTCCACTAGTCAATAGAATGCCAGTGTACAGAAGAACCTAATGTGAATGCAGAAAACAATATTTCATGTCAGTGAAAAGGGAAAATGAAAAAAGTGTATGAGGCATCACCACTGGTTCCATCTCATAAGCAAGTGGCTCTAGGATGAAATCCTCATCTTGTATCTCCCCATTCACATACAACTTACCCTTGCGAACCTACATTACAGAACAACAGCGAAAGATGTTAGGCAACAATGTAAAAAGTATCTTTCTTGTCTCAAAAAGTTTAAAAAATGCAAATATAAGATATAAAAGAGTGACCTTACTTAAAATATAAAGCCTTACCTCAACAATGTCTCCAGAAGTTGCAACAATTCTCTTTATGAATACATCTCCAGAGCTATAACCAACTTCCTACAAGTTGCCCACAAGTACACAATGGAAAGAGTAAGTAACATGAAATATGGGGAAAACAATTATACTCATTCAAAATAAATGCAATTCCATAGGATACCTGCAAGATTGGGGGTGCCTTAAATATCACTATATCAGAAACTTCAGGCTTCCGGAAAATGTAGGAAACCTAATACACCAAAAAAAAAAAGAAGGGAAATCTAATCAACAAAGACTTCTGCCTTCAATTATCTTATCTAGAGAGCAGATTAATAATTTGATAATAATGCAAGATCTTTGAATGCAGCAAATCGCCAAGATAACTTACTGCCAAAATTGCTCAAAATAAAACCCATTATTTCATAATTCAAACTTCTTACCTTCTCTGCCAGAATGCGGTCACCAACGTCCAGAGTAGGGCTCATTGAAGTAGAAGGAATGGATCTGGGCTCCGCCAAAGCCGAGCGAAACAGCAAGCTAACGGTGGCAGCCGTAAAAATGGCCTTGGCATCCTCCGAACAAAAACTGAACAACTTGGATAACCAGCTTCCGCTTTTTTCAAGATACTTCCCATTAATCTCCAAGGTCACACTACTGCCATTCTTATCCCGCAAACACTCTACAGTCCCACCTCTATCGGCGTCGCTACTCTTGGTCCCAGGAGTGGGCTCATTACAAGGAAGCCACCTGGATCCCTGCAAAAAGGGAAGAATCGAGGAGGCTTTAAATGGGGAAATGCTGAAAATCCCCGTAGACGATGAACCCGGCATTCCGGCCGTTGACTTCATTATCGAGATCAATCCGACGGCAATAGAACTCGTAGAATTATCACCGCAAATTTCTCGTGCTAGGGTACTATAGAAACAAGCCGAATTCTTAACGCCGGAATTCGGCTTCGGGCTTTGGCGCCGATAACCGGATTGGAAGTCACGCGTCCGCGGTGCAGGGGGTTCATAATCGGAATTTTGATGGGTCGGGGACGAGAAGACGCGCGAACGAAGCCAACACTCTTGGAAAGAGCGGCAATTTCCAACCCGGCTACCGGCGAAGGAGGCGATGCTCTGGGCCGCATAGCCGGTGTAGGTAAAAGTAACACGGATAGCCATATCAACAATCTTGATAAGATTGATGAAGATGTGGTAAATATTGTCTTCGGAAAGTGAAAAAGAAGATCTAGGAAATCCTAGAAGCAAATAAAAGCCATTTCTAAGTAAGAAATCAGTGAATTGAAAGAGCGAGGGTGGAATTGAAGCTGTGACCTAATTCAAGAAGCAAAATTGGGCGCGATTGATATTATATAACAGCGGAAAAATTAGGGATCGGTTATGGTGACGAGAGAAAAGAGAGATCCTGAGCTTTCTTTCAGCTCTCCGGAGAGGAAGGGAAGCAAGCGAAGAGGCTCAGGATTTACAAAAGAGGGAAAACGCCGAGAATCGCGAGAGCTTTGGGCTTAATAGATGGCGCTGAGATGAGTAATGAAAGTGGACTTGCTTCTTCCATAAATTACGGAATTGCCCTTTTTTTTAAAATGGGATTGGTTAGATGACAATTTAATTTATTATTATTATTATTATTTAAAGGAGGCCGCCTAATCCTGAATTCTTAAATTGACTTGTTAAAGATAATGCACTTGTTTGGTTGACAATAGCTGTTTTTTTTTCCCAATAGAATGGGTATGGTTGGATTTTCCTTTAAAACTTAATTAAATTAATTATAAACTGAATTGAATTTTAATGATAATCGGATTGAACTAAAAGTTAAGTTCTTTTATTTCATAAATTGCAAATCAAATCGATTAATAATTTAAAGAATTTTATTAAGTAAAATGACATAATTTTAAAAAACTTTAATTTTTTGATTTTTGATTATTAACCAAATAAAATCAAAATAATTAAAAACTAAAATTTTATAAAAATATCATAGATCAAAATTAAAACGATTGAACTAAATAAACCGAATTTATTTTGTTCGATTTATTGTTATAATTAAATCGGATTCTCCATTAAAATTTAGTGTAATTTATATTTTTTTTATCATGAAAAGATAAAAAAAATATTAAAAATGTTCATGTTTCTATGAATTAAAAAAAATGTCTCGTCCATTTCATTTAAAAAAAGTATAGAAATGTAATATTATAACAATTATTTGTTTTTATTTTAGTATTTATTAGAAATAAAATATAACTTTTTAAAACAAATAGGAAGTTAATAATAATAAAAAATGTGTAAATTACAAAATTATTTTTTTTAAGGAAAAAATACTTGAATTTAAAAAAATATTTTAAAATAATTACTTTAAGTGAATTTTCGTTAAAATTCTATTTTGAATTTTTATTGACATATCATATCACATATAGTATCTAAATATATAGTAAATAGGATTAGTAAAATATTTTTTAAAATACAAATAAAATAATTTCTTAGAAATATCTTTTCAAATTTGAATATTTTTTTATTAAAAAAATTATTTTATATTTTTTTGATTAGAAGTAGAATAAGTGAAATTAAGTTGCGCTAATAATTTTTATCATGAACATCCCAGGTCAATACGATGAATATGATAGATCTAAGCATGAATATATATTTCAATATCTTACAAGTTTTCCCATATAATAAACTTAATAATTATATACATCCAAAAACAAATACTAATTAATAAATATATTAATGATTTACCACACGATATCCAAAACTTTCGCCGACTTTGACTAAGAGTGGGCCCTGCCACGGGTTACCTTCCTTCCACCTTCGTTGTTCATACGCCAGTCGCCCTGGCTAGGCTAACTGGAGGATACACGCACCAATAGACAAAAATAGGGTTGCCCTTTTCCGTCGTGCCTGGAAAGTTCAGCCTCAAACCCCAGGGATATTTAGGGCATTCAACATGCCCTATAAAAAATTCATCCTTTGACTTTGTTGTAAAATTAATAATCGTGATTTGCAGCATTATCACAATATTCTTAAAAGCTCAGTTTGATGCCCCAGGCTTAGAGTTTTGATAATTTCTATAATGCCCCTAAAATCTATAATTATTTAAAAGGGATCAAATTAACAAATTTTAAATTAACAGATTTATGGAAAATGGATCAAAATTTCAATTAAACGGACACTTGACAGAAAGTCTGTTCATTTGTTTATAAATAATTTAAAAGGGAAGGGGTGAGGAATAAAATTGGCACTTATAAAAGGAATCCAGAGTGAAACAAAAGGGCAGTGGAGTAAATAAGAAAAGATCAGGGGCTTTTTGGATGATTATAATAATAATAATAATAATAAGGTGGAAGAGTAATGCGGTTGATTGGTGACGCAGCGAGCGAGTGACGGAAGCGCATGCATCAGCCAACAAATTTGAGGTGGGCGATCAATCTCAACGACATTCAACAATTTCATATTAAAGTAACTACAAGTCTTATTATGGGTCTTAATCATGCTCTAATTTCATAATTATATCTAATTATGTAATTTTATCAAAATCTCGTATAAATTCATTGTGAAGTACTCGTACATTAGCTTGATTGTACTTTTTCGTCAGTACAGATCGTTTAGTTATTCAATCGTTTTGCAAATAATGATGGAGGGGTGGGATGTCTTTATGTTTAAGAAATAGAACAACAAATTAATACATCAACCTTAAGAAAACAAATTAATTAGCTAATGGTTAATATTTGTTATTTTCGATTGGACTACCATATATATCAAAGATACAAAAGTATAATAATTTGCAGAAAAGTATTATAAAATATATTAATTATTTGTCGCATAAGATCTTGCACCTTCAAACTTTTCTTCAACAAAGGAAACGGATGGATAAACCCATGCATTAAATTAGCAAAAAAAAATAAAAGAAAATTTAAAAAGGAAAGAACGTATGAAATGATTTATTAATTATTCCGATAAGATTTCTAGTTAAATTGTTCGGTACATATTCATAATTTAAGCTTGACCTCAATTTTATGTAATTTTGACATTCTTCTTTTCTATTTTGCACAACAAGAATATTAAAAAAAAAAAAGATAATTATTAGGGTTGTGCATGAATTGATTAACCGATCCATTAATAATTTAATTTATTAATTAATTCATTAATTTCGATTAATCATTATATTGGCTTCAGTTTTTTTTTTATTTTTTCATATCAATTAACCAATATTTTTTTTAATCATTAAAAATTTTTAACATATAAATTTAATAAATTATGTAAATTGTAATGTTGTTTTTAGAGGTTAAAAATACTTAAAAAAAATTATAGTTAATTGTAAGAATTGAATATATTCAATATTAAATTAATAATAGAGTGTCCATCATGCACATATAATAAATAAATATTTGTTATAATAATATAATTTCTATATTTATTTACTAAAAATAAATATTATAATAATATTTTAAAAAGTTAAATATCATAATATTTATAAATATAAAAATATATATAAATCGATTAATTATTTTTAAAAATAAAAATTATAAATATAAAGTATTGGTTTGATAAATTTAAAAATGGATTGGATTTGAGACAAATTTTATAATCTACTGAAAAGACAGTTTTGGAAGTCAGACAGAGACAATCCATTGAATTTGGACCAGTAATCACTCAACAGACTGAGCCTCTTTTAAGGAACTCAACTTGCCTTTTTATTATGCTAGCATCGTAGTGTGAAAGGGAAAGAAGAGGGACCCATGCGGTTTATTTTTCTTTTCTCGTGCATCTACATACATATATTCCTTATTTGTGTGTAAAAAAAAAATTGAAACCGAGTCGATATATTGATTAATCGATTATAATAAACTGATTAATGGTTAGTGTTTTAAAAAAATTGATATTTAATGTACTGATTAATAGTTTTTGACTCATGTAACCGGTTAACCGAAACCGAATTTTAAATTAATTTATTAATTATTTAATATAAATATATTTATTATTTTTTATTATTTTTTAATTTATCAAATTTTCAATAATGAAAATCAGAATATATTCGAAAAATTATATAACAATTTATTATAATTAAAAGTGATCATGTATTTTTTTTCATTATACTAATTATTTTAAAGTTTTTAAATTTTTTTAATTTGCTACCAGTAAATATAACAATTTATCTAATTAAAAGTGATTATACACCGGTTAATTTATTTACTTATGATAGAGTTTGGGTACGCCCATGACTCTAATTTGGATAAAGGTTCAATTAAGATTAAATTAAGTTATTTAATCTGATTAAAATTACCAAATCCTATCTCAGAAAGAGTCTGAGTTAAACTAAAGTTAGAACTCTAGCCTTTAGTACCTATATAAATAGAGTTGAGATCCTCATAATTTGGTAACAAAAAAACGTATACACCGCAAGTCTGCTCGTTCCCACTCACAGTTTTTTGTCTTATTTTCAGGGGCATTTAGATTGTGATCTAACTGCTCTTACCCCGAGTGGGTAAAAGCCAGACCAGTGACCAAAACAAACGGGATCTTGGTAGACGCTTCAGCAACTAGTTTCTGCGCTACAAGAGGTAGATACATTTATTTAATGTTACCTCCATTAAATTATATGTGTTATAATTTTTTCGTATATCCATCATTGGTATCAGAGCCATTGTTTTTGCGTCCTGGCATGTGGCTATTGAGATCTAAAATTTTATATGTAAAATTATTAGATCTGGGATGCATTAATCACAAAAAAATTTTAATTTTTGTGTGAAAAATACATATGCATGTATATTTCGGCTCAATTTCGTGTATGTGTACACCGAAACCCGAGTGAACGAACATGAGTGTTCTAAACGGCTAACTAGAAGTCGGGATTTTTTATTTTTGACCTTACCATTAGATTCACAGCTCCTGAAAACCCCCCACAGGCCGAAACCGGAGCGCCAGAATCGGTCGGCAAGGCGGCGCATGGACTACACGCGCCGCAATACGTTCGGCGCGTGCGCGTGGGCGGTGGCCCACACGCGCGTCGCCACATGTCAGCGGTGATGCGTCACGCTGACACGTGGCCCAATAACTGAACGCCACGTGGATGGCTGAGGCCATGCCACGTGGCAGAGAAAATGGGTGGACACGTGGACCAACCAGAGGGTGACACGTGGAAGACTGTGGTCAAGACACGTGTCCCAATCAGATGGTGCCATGTGGCCCAATCAAGGACTGCCACGTGTCAGACAGGGTCTGCCACGTGGCAATGCTGACGTGTCATGAGTGACACGTGGTCCAATGAGACACCGCCACGTGGATAACACGTGTCATGCCACGTGGCGATTACGTGTACCCGGTTGCCACGTGGGCGCCAGGTGGACCAGTAGGAATCGGACACATAAGGCGCTGTGGTGTTGACACATGTCTGGTAGAGTGGGAGGCCGCGCGTGAAGGCGCGTGAGCGAGTATTTCACTCCCTCGTCGGCGCGTGTGAGCGCCTGCGGTGTCCTCCGACCACAATTTCAGCTCCGTTTTTTGTTAAATTAATTTTTCAAATTATTTCTGATTTTTTTGTCATATTTTCAAAAATTTTTAATGACCAGAAAATATATTTTGTAATTTTTGATATTTAAATGTGTTTAATTTCAAAATAAAATATTAAAAATTTGTAGAAAATGTGTTTTCTGCTTTCGGAAATTTTTGAAAAAATTTTGAAAAATTTTTGGGGTTCTGTCCTTATTTATTGATTGAAATGCGTTTTAATCATGTGTATTTATACATGAGTGTATAAATTGTTCCTGTAATATGTTACAGAAATGTTGAATAAGGACAGCCGGTTCTTCCTTAAGAAATGCATAAGTTGTTTTAAGAATTGCAATAGTGCAATCAATAAGCAAAATGAGAATGCGAAAGAAGATTTGAGCTGATAACATTGATGCAATAGTGCATCATAAAGTAAATGTGTGAGAACAAATGCAAGAGTGCATTTCGATTGGTGGTCTGAGTATGAAAATAAAACTTTGGTCGAGTTGCCAAAAAGCAAGTGTTGAGAAGCAACACTAAAATTCTGTGATGGTATTGAGAAATGGACGAGCGTCCATTGTCCATGGCTTCATCAATGGACTTATGAGTTGCTTGATGAATTGATTAAATCGGTCAAAGATATAATCCTAATAATTAGAAAGATTTTATGAAATCTGGACTTCAATAATAGTTGACATAAGTGTCAATTTAAGTTGGCATTTATTTTTTTTAAAATAAGATTTATGTTTCCTATTAATATTTGACATGAGTGTCTTATTTTGGAATTATTGGATTTTTGGTTAAATAAATGTGTTTATTTACTTACCATGATGGCATTTAACTTTATAATAAATGAGTTTATTTTAATTGTTAATTGCCTTGCGATATTTTATGAGTAAAATAATTGCATGTTTATTAAGTAGAGACTTAATAAAAGTCCCCTCATAAGTTTAAGAACTTGATAATCCAATAATTCAGATTTATTATGCATGAAATTTTAACCTATAAGGTTGGACATTAGGACTTAGAGGGTAATTGGATACTATAAGTGGCCTTTTCGAATTTGAGCCTAATAGAAAATTTTACTAGATTATTATTTCAGTTGCATAATAAATTGCATGTGTTGCCTTATCTCCTTTAATATGTGCAATGTTGTTCCATTTGAGATCAGATGATCTTAATGGATGCTGCTTCCAAATTATAATTATGAAATCTGGAATACAAAGATCCAGTATGTGCTTGAAGAGCAAGAGGCTATTAAATCTTCAAGTTCGGTTATGGCTAAACTTGAGGATGACACTATAACACAGCATAAGCAGGACCGGGATGCCTATGTTGCATTATATCACTCAGCAAGTTCGCAAGTATCAAAATGCAATTGATCTGTGGATCGCTTTGCAAGAGAAATTCAGAGATGTGACTCTGAATAAGCTCCGATCATTGTAGATCAAATTTGATACATATCAGAAAAGTCTGATCATTCGATGCGAAACATCTAAGAGAGATGAAAAAGAAAAGTGAGCTTAGTGAACTTAGTCATAAGTGACTGATAAGCAGAAGGTCCAAACTGTTATTCGTTCTTTACCCAAGAGTTGATAGCATGTGAGGATGCAACTAACTCGCATAAATAAGCAAAAAGACATTTGAGGATGTCGCTTGTCATTTGAAGCTTAAAAAGAGACCGTCTGACAGTGATTAAGGTCAATGTCATAGTGCATATGGCACATTCCTGTTCTAATAGAATGAGTTCTCATTAGAACAAGATAATAAGCTTCATCAATAGGATAAAAAAAAGGCTTGAGAGCCTGAAAAGTAAAATGAATAGAATTACGTAAGGTCCAAAGGCAAAAGAAGATAAACTTTTCAAGAGTGAAATGTTTTAATTGCCTATAAAAATGACATTATGCAAGAGATGCATTATGCCTAAAAAAAAGATACACTATTTTGACTCAAGAGTGAGTGGAATTTATGTATCTAGTTCTGAATTTCATCCTTTGTGGGTGATGGATTTAGAACCGATGGACAATATAACAAGGGATCGAGAAACTTTTGTTATGAAATTTAGGTTATGTTCTTACTTTATTGAAACTTATTTTCAATTTATTTTTTAGGATAACAGTGTACGCTTATGCTTGAATGATTTCTATTATGGTTCTGGTTATGGATGTGGATCATAACTATTTTCATTTAATTTATTATTTTTCACATTGTTATGAGAATAATGTGAAATATGGCATACTATATTAAACCATATTGGACAAAACTGAATGAGTCGGTTAGTCAAAGAAGGTTTAATAGGCGATTTAAATAACGTTGAATTGCTTACATGAAAGTATTGCCTAAAAAAAAGGGAAAAACTAGTTAGACAATCATTCGAATGAGGAACTATAGCCACATTTCTATTGCAGTTAGTCCATTCTAACGAATGTGGTCAAATGAATGTGAGGGTAAGGCATGGGGCCTATTATTTCATCACATTTATAAATGATTGTACTAGGTATGGTCATATCTATTTGATTTCTCAAGAGTCAGAAGCATCGGGTTACTTTAAGACTTATATGAGTATAGTTGATAATCAATTAGATAAAAAAATCAAAGCTTTAAGAACTGACAGATGTCAGTAATATCTTACAAATAAATTTAAAACTTCATGTGATGAAAATGATTGAACATTAGTTGTTTATTCCTATAAATCCACAACAAAATGGTGTTGAGGAAAGGAGAAATAAGACTCTCCTATATATGGTTAGATCTATGATCATAGAGGCAAATTGCCCATCTCCTATTGGGGAGATGTTTTATTGACCGTCACATATATTCTGAACTATATGCCCTCTAAATTTGTCATTATCGTAACTTATGAGTTGTAAACTGGTCGATAAGTTGACACAAGCCATTTACCTAAATTATGGGTTGTAATGCTTACGTCCATGATACCTCAATTTGGTAAATTTGAGATCAAGAGGTGAAAAGAGTATCTATGTGAGATATTCTAAAGTATCAAAAGGATACATTTTCATGGGTCAGTAAGAAAATGGCATAATGACAGAATTTGGATCACTAGACTTCATATTCTTAAGAGAATGTATTTCCAAAGTTGGGCGAAGTGAATTAAGATTTCACTTTATGTTAATTTCAGGAATAGACCATCAGGATCACTCCATCCGAGTGGGAGGGAGTTAGAGGAAAAAGGTTAAGACCTTCATCCTCCAAATGATTCGGATGTTCGAGACCTGATATGAATGGGAGTATTCTTGACTCCAGTGGGAGAAAAGAATACGGTATTCCTGACTCCAGTGGGAATATGGAACATAGTCCCAGTGGGAGCATTACGAATCATGATGAATATATGAGACATGTTCATCAAGATTCAGAATTGTAAAAATCTAAAAGGATAAGTGTTCTATACTGACGATTTAAAATCGAAGGCTGGAATGAAGCCCTTTTTTAGTTATCCCACAAGACAAGAAAGAACATAATAATATTCAAAAAGCTTTTTCATGCCCATTTAAGAGAAAAATGGACTAAAAGTAATGGAAAAGGAAATGGCATCCATAAGATCAAACCATGTTTGAGAACTAGTTGATCTACTGGAAGGACACAAATTGAGAATAAATGTATTCTCAAAGTAAAGCGAAAGGCTGATAGAGGTATCGAAAGATATAAGACTAGTCTAGTTGCTAAGGGGTATATACAATAGGAAAAGATTGACTATGAGTAGACTTTCTCATATGTTGTAAAAATTTACGTCCATAAGGTTCATTCTAGCCATAGTGGTGAGTTTGAACCTAGAGTTTCATCAAAAGGATGAAAAGATTGCTTTTCTCAATGGAGAAATGGATGGAACAACCTATATGTTTCATCGAAAAAAAAGGCAGCAAACATAAGGTTTGCTGATTGATGTGTTCAATCTATTGCCTTAGACAGTCTTCAATACAATGGTACTTGAGACTTCGTCATATAATCATGTCGAATGTGTTCAACATGATTGATGAAGATCGTTGTGTTTATAGTAAAAGCTCTAAAAATGAATTTATCATTTTGGTATTGTATGTATACGACATACTTAAAGCTGAAAATGATAAATGGTACGTAAATGAAATCAAAGATTGGTTATTGTCCAACTTTGAGACAAAGGATATGAGTCATACATATTACATTCTTGAAGTTAAGATTTCAAGAGAGGTCATTCAAGAAGATTGTTGTCTGTTTCTTAAGAGAAATATATCAACAAAGACCTTTAGCGATTTAATATGCAAAATTACAAACTCATACATTACTCCATTATCAAGAATCAGTTTCTTAGCAAAAATCTGTGTCCTATGATGTCAGAAAAATTGAACGTATGAGGAGCGTTCTATATATGACAGTGCCATGAGTAGTTTTATGTATGCAGTGTTGTATACAAGACATGATATATGCTATGCAGTGGGCATGGTAAATAAATATCAGTCTAATCCAGGCAAAGCACATTGGAAGCAATTAAAAGGATACTTAAATACCTTAAAGGTACTGCAGACTATTCTCTCTATTATTTAGAAAATGATCTGCATTGAGAGAATACAGAAATGTTGATTGGGCAGGAGATATGGATGAGAGAAAATCCACTCCATGTTTTATATTCTTATTTGGCAAGAGTGCCATCTCGTGGAGTAACAAGAATTGAACCTTGTAACCCTATCAATAGTGAAAGTTAAATTTGACACTTCCTCAATTGTAGTACAGGAGATAGTTTGGCTGAAATGGTTTATGAGCCATTTAAGAGTAACTGTCTCAAAGGTATTAGTGACAGTCAGTCGTCGATAGCTTATAGTAGAGCTAAACATATGGATGTTAAGTATTAATATACGACAGATATTATTGCACGAAGAGAATTGAACTTACAATACGTTTCTACGCATGCAGATCCATTGAGTAAACCTGTAACGAGAGATGTATTTTGAGAGACACATTAGATCTCGAGGTTTGCGTAGAATATAATTTGTACTGTTATATTATATATAATCCCTTAACGTTATTATTTGCGCATAATAACTAAAGTTCATTGTTGGCAATACATGAGTGTGAATGTTTACGTGTAAACATTTACTGTTATTGATATGAGATTGAGCATGTCGGACAGAAAAGTAGCCCACTCACAAAGGTGTTTACCTTAGTTTTGTCAATGAGTTGGCAAAGACTAAGACGAGGCGATTTTTGAACATATGAGAATGCTCGAGAGCCTGTTCAAAATAAAAGTGCCGTCTTGCAGAAATTACAAGATGAGTCTTGTTAAGGTGCGAGATAAAGACATACATAAAGTTGTATGTTTTGGATTGAGATCCAAAATAAGGATTGTATGAAATCTGATGGTCAGTTATATGTAACTATCATTTTTTGTCTAAAAGGCCAGAAGTAGTCCTTAAGTAAGCGGACTAAAGTTGGGTGTTTCGGTGCATCGCAACCTTACGCTTTTGTATGGTGTTTGATATACACATTATTAAAATGTGAGACATGTGCTCCTTTAAGGGAAGGAAAGAACACCATAGCACATGTTTTATACCGTGTGTGCTTATGTGACCACAGGGATGGGAATTTAATAATATTAATGATCTCAACTTTTCCTATTGTGAGACTCTATTTATATTTTCGACCCTTAAAACCCTTAACTTATCCCTGAAGTATGGTTCAATGTGGCTAGCTTAGTTAGTTTCCAAGAGGTCCGAAAAAAATTTAGGCCTGGCGGATCTAACTAGAAAAGCGAGTTGAATTATGATGGATGGCATACACTAAGAGGGGAAGATAGCCTTTTGATCACTTTCATAATGTTTCGTGGTTCACCGGCATGCCTATTATAGTTTCTATGAGTAGAAACATAATAATGAACACGAAAATTATTTTATGAAATCATAAGTTAAAACAATGAATGTGAGAAGGCAATCTAGGGTTAGACATACATGAAGAAAAGGATCTTGTTTTTACGAGACGCTATATATCCCTAACAGGTGTATGCCATCCATCATAATTCCTTCAGTCAAATTGTTCATGTTGTTGAGAAAATTGACCCTTCTAAATAATGCGGAATAAATCAGGAGAAACTCAAAATACAAGAAATTATAGTGGAAAACTCCAAATCGGAGAAAAACCACTGCCGTTGTCAAAAGACAACCAAGAAAAATATTCACTATGTGAAAAATTGTTACAACTACATAATAACAAATACAATATTTTTCTTATACCCTCAACACAAGAAAACTACCCAGAGAGTATCCCAATGATTGTTGAATAAACCCTTAAACTCTCACTAATTTTCTTATGCTCACAAACAAACTCACCCTACATGTTTGCTTGAATTTCGAGTTATCAATTGTAAATAGAACATGCCTATTTATAGGCATTCTTCACCGTGTATGGACAGCTGAATTAGCTGTCCACGCGGTTCTTTTGCAATTGCAAATTGCGGCTGGGGGCTGGCAACTTTGAAAAGTCAAAGTTGCCAACCCCTTTTTCTTTTTTAATTATTTTCTTACACATGTATGCAGATAAATGTATGTTATTGGATTCAATAGCAATATAGATTATGCGGGTGAAAATGTAAAGCTCAATAAAAGTGAAATTTGTATGCAGTGCAAAAGAATCTTTAATTGGTTGCTGGTCTGGATTGCCTCTTATTCCGAGGGGGAGGGGCCACGAACCTGAAAACACCATAAAACTAGAAATAAATGTTTTCAACTTGGCCGGAAATTAAACCAAGTAGGTAGTCTGAAGAGAACAAAGAGCCAATAAATGAGAGATAGTAGAAAGAGAAGTAGTTTATTTGATGATGAATTTCTGTGGAGTTCGATCTGGGCTTCTATTTGGACTTGTCTACAGTTTTTCAGTGGGGCTTAGGCCCAAAAATAATAAGAGGTGTTATAAAGAAAAATGTGAGACTTAAGAGAAATAAGCAGTGTTAGATGGATAAATAATATGTATACATTTGATAACAGCCTAAGCCAATTCCAGTAGCCAGTAGGTAATAGCACATCAGAAGTTTATATAAAATTAAAGGTAGCTAACACCATAATGATTTGTTTAGAGAAATATCCAAGACATTAGAAAAGAAACAAAAGAAGAAATACAAGGATGAGTGGTTTTCCTCTGCAAAATGTTCATGTCCCGTAAATATTATTATGATTATATACACCCCTTTGGGTTCCACTTCCTCATACTAAATTTTCTACTTTCGGCGGGGAAACGTTGTGTTGTGTGGTTTATTGTTCTTAAATCTTTGCTGGAAATTAATACAGTAATCATTCTGATAATTGAATTTGATTATGGAATGGAATGATGATCGAATAATGCACGCCTATATAACAAAATTATACTAGCATGCTGTTCTCTTCTGTCAAAAAAAAAAAAAACAAAACAAAAGCATGCTGTTCTCTTATTAAGGAACTCACCCCACCTTAATTTAACTTAATGCTTACTGAATTACAAGAACCCACTAATTTAGAGATGCGTATCGGCACGCGCTCAAGAGCACCTCATTTTCAAACTCACCGCCACACACAAACCGATGCCACTGGCACCGCATTTCCTGTATGCCTCGCCTGAAGCTGTTTCCACGCGCTTACGCTCCGACGATCGCCGTTTGAGGAATTCATGTCCCCACTCATCAGCGGAAATTCCGGACTCAGACTTGAAAAATAATCGTCCGTCCATCAACGCCTGATGGAAATGATTAATGTATAGTTTGACCAAATTAGTCACCCATACTACATTCTCCTACACCCTCCATCACAGAACCACTACCCCCTCTCTCTCCCCGTCCCCCGTTTATATAATAATACGAGCAAGTCGACTTCAGGTCAGACACAGAGACAAACATCAGTCAAAATCAAAAGCAGTCAACTTCACCACCACCAAATTTCATGCAAGATCAACGGTCCTGATTATAAAGGTGCAAACTTTCATGTTCATTGCTCCACACTAATCCCACATTCCTCTTCACCTCTCAGTCTCTGAGGGACTGAGTCTGAGAACGCAGTCACTCTCTCTTCAATAAGCAGAAACCAACAAAAGAAAACGCTTAGAAACTCCATTATTGTACAAACACAAGCACTTGAGTAATTATTGTACAAAGACTGAAAGAGAGAGAAAGAGAGAGAGTTGAGAAATGGAAGAAAGGCCCGAGACGGAGCTGATTTCCATCCCGGCGACACCGCGCACCTCCACGCCAGAGATTAATACTCCGTCAGGGCAAAGGTCGCCAAGGCCGCCTTCTAAGGAAGCTAAATCTTCGAATGCATGGACTCCGACGTCATTCATATCTCCGAGGTTTTTGAGTCCAATAGGGACGCCAATGAAAAGGGTTTTGATTAACATGAAGGGATATCTTGAGGAGGTAGGCCACCTCACCAAGCTTAACCCGCAAGATGCTTGGTTGCCCATTACCGAGTCTCGCAATGGGAACGCTCATTACGCTGCGTTTCATAATCTCAATGCGGGTGTTGGGTTTCAGGCCCTTGTTTTACCCGTTGCTTTTGCTTTTCTTGGCTGGTATGCTCTTCATTTTTCCGATTTTGATTTACCGATGAGTTTGTGTTTAATATCATTTTTCATGATTCTTGCATTTCTATGCCATTTTTAAAAAAAAAAATCACTTGTGTTTTTTTCGGTGGAGTTTAATCTGTAAAAGGTGTAGTCGTTGCTCTTCTTTTAAGAATATGTAAAACTAAGATTAGTTTAATTTCATTCTTAAGATTAACCAACCAAAAGGAAAGAGAGTATGGTCATGGCAGTGATTTCGCATTATAGTGAGGAGCATCTGAGTAAAAGTTATGGGATTGTGGGTCTATAAAGTGATCGTCTTTATCTTTTTCAAATATTATCGCAGATTTGGTTTGAATATATATTCAAATTAACTATCCTTGAACAAAGTCACTTCTTTCCTTTTCATCTTTTTCTAGCTTTTGTTCGACTTCAATTATTCTAGAGAAAATATGCCAGCTCTAGCATGGGCCGTCTCATAATTTTGTTTTTTACTTTTGGCCTCATTCGAACAGCGAACACCTTTATATTTGATTATTATTATCATTTTTATCACTCCATATAGTTTTTCTCAATCATTCATGATCAAGATAGTGATATAAACAATGCATTTCTCATTAGCTATGGTGCAGTGCTTAGATGCCAACTGAATAGCAATCATGCAGACCTGCATCCTTTAATACTTATTTTGTCTCTTGGTATTTTACAAGTTCTTACAAACCATAAAAACAAATTAAAGTAATTTCCAATTTGCTAATTAAACTTAATTATATGGATTGAATTCTATATCTCAGAAATTTCTTATCTAAACCTCCTCTGGAGCTAATAATAGAATTAATGTTATTAAACACTATAGTATTTCTTGAACTAGGGAATGGCTGAATCTAATTCTTGTAGAAAAATAGCAAAACCACCATTAAAGTCTAGAAAGAGAGCAGCGGCTGTTGTATTTCTTGCGTTGGCGCTTGTTTAAAGAAATGGATAAGAGACAAATAGGCACAGTGATTAGAAGAAGGGCATTGGAATTGATTCTTTTTTCCTTTGTTGTGCAGGAGTTGGGGAATATTGTCATTAACCATAGCGTACTGTTGGCAACTATATACTCTGTGGATTCTAGTTCAGCTACATGAAGCTGTTCCAGGAAAGAGATATAACAGATATGTGGAACTTGCACAAGCTGCATTTGGTAAGCACACAAGTGAAAAGACTATATTACCATTGAGTGTTAAAATTCTCTGCTAGGCTTCTAAATTATGGATGAATGCTTGAAAGGGATTATATTTCGTATGCAGGGGAAAGATTAGGTGTTTGGCTTGCGCTTTTCCCAACTGTTTACTTGTCAGCTGGAACTGCAACAGCTTTAATTCTCATAGGAGGAGAAACCATGAAACTCTTCTTCCAAATAGTTTGCGGTCCTCTGTGTACATCAAATCCCCTAACAACGGTTGAATGGTACCTGGTATTCACTTCCCTGTGCATTGTTTTGTCCCAGCTCCCAAACCTTAATTCGATTGCGGGACTTTCACTCATTGGTGCCATAACAGCCATAACTTATTCCACCATGGTTTGGGTGCTCTCTGTTAGTCAACAACGGCCACCTTCTATCTCCTATGAACCCCTTTCTTTGCCAACCTTTAGTGCTTCGGTGTTTTCAGTAATGAATGCACTAGGCATTATAGCCTTTGCCTTCAGAGGCCATAATCTAGTCCTCGAGATTCAGGTATCTTCTATGCGAGTTTGAGCTCACAGAATTAATCACAATTTGATAGAAAGGCCTCATTTTTTCATTCAATTTGTTTTTTGCAGGCAACAATGCCATCAACCTTTAAGCATCCAGCTCATGTCCCGATGTGGAAAGGAGCCAAAGTTGCTTATTTCTTCATTGCCATGTGCCTGTTCCCTATTACCATTGGAGGATTTTGGGCTTATGGAAATCTTGTAAGATCTCTAGTTTCTTCTGTTAGCTCACTTGTTATTAACATCAAGGCAGAAGGATGGGACCTCACAAGAAAGATTTTTTTTGATTCAATTCTAGTTGGTAATTGGTCATGTTTTCTCATGTTAATGCAGATGCCTACAGGGGGAATTCTGAATGCATTGTATGGTTTCCACAGCCACGATATTCCTCGAGGACTTCTGGCCTTGACCTTTCTTCTAGTTGTGTTTAACTGCTTAAGCAGCTTCCAGATATACTCAATGCCTGCATTTGATAGTTTTGAAGCTGGCTACACCAGCCGCACAAACCGTCCATGCTCGGTATGGGTTCGGTCAGGATTTCGAGTATTCTATGGATTCGTATCATTCTTCATAGGAGTGGCGCTTCCTTTCCTATCAAGTCTAGCCGGTCTGCTGGGTGGACTTACACTTCCGGTCACATTTGCATACCCTTGCTTCATGTGGGTATTGATTAAAAAACCTTCAAAGTACAGCTTCAACTGGTATTTCAACTGGATTCTTGGGTGGTTAGGCATTGCATTTAGCTTGGCATTTTCCATTGGAGGCATATGGAGCATGGTCAACAGTGGACTTAAGTTGAAATTCTTCAAGCCTCCAAATTAGTGACTTGGTTAGTATGGCTTTGGAATTAACTACTCTTTAGATTAAATTTTGCATTGTTTATTTTGGGCAGTGGACTTTCCCTCTGTTATATGAGATATGTTTTTCCTTGGAACTATCAATGCTTCGACACTATGTTGGTCTTTAAAAATATATATATGGGTGTGTGTAAAGTTGAAATCTTATTCTATAGCTTAATATTGAATATAAATTAATAATATCAAAGAACTATATGGTTTCATTAGAATACAATGTGATATAAAAATATAAAAACAAACAAACATTTCGTAGAAAACACTAAGAAAATAAATAAAACCAAGTTGGAGAACAATGGTAATATGTGTTAAAAGTTTTGCAAGGCACGCTTTGGGCCTGTTGGAGTCCACGTGAGAATGCAGTTGGGTCCAATAAAACACATTTTTCAATTCAACAATTGAGGCTTAACATTTTCTATGCAACAATGTCCTGTTTTGTACATACTAATATCCAGTCAGGCTTCTTTTCTTGAACAGAATATCTACTCAGCCCTTCACTGGCTTTCCAGTCGGCGGTGACATAGGAATAATGTCCTATAACCAATGCCAGAGAGAATTCACAATTTATTAATATATATATATATATATATATAATCTGTCAAAAACAAAAGGATATTTCAAATTTATTATTATTTGTTTTAATATAAGGAAAGAAGGAATAATAAGGATTTAAACATAAGACTTTCTAACATATTAAAATCAAACGTCTTGAAATAAAGAGAGGCTGTAGTATGAGTAGTAGAAGCAAGAACTGTTACTTATAAGAAGTAGAAGCAAGAAATGTCAAAAGTGATTCGAAGAAAAAAGTTCAGCAAAGTATGTTTTGTACATTAGTGTATGATTATGTAGGTCAAAAGATAAAGTGTCGGCATTAAACACCTAAAAAGAATAAAATATTGAAAAAAAGGGTCTATCAATTCCGTGCCAAGTGGCAATGTAAACAGTATGACTGTATGAGTGTAGCAGAGTGACTTGAATTAAAAGCTAAATATGTAATAATAAAAAAGTTCATACATAATAATACTAAACATCATTAAGCATGTAAGGCGTGACGCTAAATGAATGATTTTTCTGCATAAAATAATGAATGAGCTATTGTTCATATTGTACGTCTAATCGATTTATTGTCCTATATATTCTGTAGAGTGATGAAAGTTCTCTTGCAATTTAATTTAGATTTATATTTGACGAAATACGTGGACCGTGCAAAATCAAGCATCGCACAAATTCTGTTCCTTTAAAAGCATTACACGTATCTTCAGTGCGCCTACCTTAATCATTCTGTTTTATTTTTAAGATTATGAAATGATAATGCAAGTGAACGGCGATCACGGGTTTGTATTGAAAAACTTTTATCTAAATTGGGTGAAAATAATAATAATAATTTTTAGAATGAGTAAATATGTAGGCTAATAAATTGAAATTTGAAAGCTAATTCTCTTATATATGGAAACTTCAATGAACCAATACAGGATAATAAAGTAAGATTTATAGAAAAATTATATCAAAACCATGCAAATAAAGATATATAATATTAATCCCTCCATCCGTCAATAGAATAATTCTTTGATAGTAATGTTTTATTCAATAATATAATAAACGCAATTTTTTTAAAAGAAATAATCCAAGTTATAGGTTTTCTTCATTTGTTTTGATCTACAATCATCTTATAACAAAATCAGAATAATTATATGTTATAGAGACTTTCGTAACACCCCTAAGTATAATTAAACATATAAATTAAATCAAGAAAATAAATAAAAGAAGGAATAATATGGAGTGCAATGCGACGTCAAAACTGAGCCAGTTGGATTGGAACTGAACAGGAAAAATACAAGAAACTCAATGCAACCAAACATCCCTTTTCATTGCTAAATTCTCGATCCACGAGTCCATACATTCTTTGATAATCGCGACTTAGTTTTCCCGGGATTGTTCTGCCAATCACATTTTCCAAGAATCATACATCATTTCATAATCCTTCACATTTTCTAAATTTTTTTTTTCTGCCATAGTTGAATTCAAGAAAGGCCCAAAAGATTTACAGAGATGGTGAGTATGAAGAACAGAACCCTAAAAATAAAACTACTACCAAACAATAAGAAAACTTTTGATCCGAGTCATATTCTATATCATATCCTATCTATAAGAACCAAAAAAAACATGAATAAAACTAAACCATGAACTGTTTCTAAATCTAAAACAGACCAGACAGACAACGTTAAGGAAAAACCTTTTAGCATCACTTAAAAACTTTTCCTGCTCCGGAAATTGCAAGACTTGGCAAAGAAAAGCAATCACCATCTACGAATCCACCTGCTTCTTCACTTCCACCTCCCACATCATCCATCTGCCATGTGAAATCGCCGCCAACATACCCCATTCCAGGATACTCCCAAGCTCCTCTTCCGCCATATCCAAGTCCCATTTCGCAGAACCCGTATCCAAAACTTGACCCATAACCCATCATCGCCGGGAACCCTTGTCCCTGCTGTGCGTTCAACAACGACACGAAATTTCCATTTCCGGTTCCGGGAACGGGAAGGTTGTTATCAGTAAGATTGGGATTATCTGTATCGGCTTTTACGACTTGTAAAGCTGGGTCAGGATTAGAAGGCAAACGCAAGTGTTCGGTGTCATGGGTTAGAGTAGAAGTTGAGGTGGTAGTAGAAGAGGAAGAAGTGGAGGTGGAAGAAGAAGAGGAGCGACAGCGTTTGGAGTTCTTACGAGTTCCGCCACCGATGGGGACGTTACGGAGGGTACCGCCGTGAGTCCAGTATCGGCGACATGCCTTGCAGAAATGGCGAGGCTGCGAGAGATTGTAGTTGTTGTAATAGCAAAACTTGGTGTTAGTGGATTGGCACCTCGGACAAGTGAGTGGCTCCGCCAGTTTTGACAGCGGCTGTGGAGCTAAGTTGTTGTTCTGAGCTCGAACTGGCCGATTATCGCCGGAGTCCGATGGCATTTTGCTTCGGCGTTTCGATCGAGAGAGCGAAAGAGGGAAGCGTCTGTTAAAAGGCAGTGAATGGAAGTTTTTGCCTAGGTTAGGGGATTTTTAAGAGGCTACAAGCGGTGGGTTTTGCTCTGTACAATGTACGTGGCGGCTCGACACGTGGCTTCTATCTTCTCTCTTAGTCGCTTAGTAACGAAGACTGCTGAGCTTATTGGGTGTTTGTGCTTCCGCGAAGGTTTAACTAGAAAGCCCAATAGTCAATGTTTTTCTTTACCTTATTAAAACAAAAAAACGAGCTGTGCGATTTTTCTGAGAAATTTGAAATGTAGAGATGGGATATTTATTTATATATTTTCTCCAAAAAGAAATAAAATTGAGGATTGAGTGTGCCTACGGTACACCGTAGTGAGAGTGTAATGGATTCGAAATAGAAAGTAAGAGGTGCTACTGAGCGGAGAGTAATATAGGTTAAGCCTATTTATAATAGAAAAATTCTTGATATATCCTGTCTATTAAGCTTTTCATGAATGCAGATAATAATGGATTGTCATATAATTAATAATTATTTAGTAACTATTTTCTTAAAGAAATGCTGTCATATTCTTAATCTCTAATCCCACTAAAGGCGCTTATTCTTATTATAACCAATATATGTATGAACTCAACACCATCAATTATTTACTATAACCGATATAATTCTTTCAATGAATATTTATATGTACTCAACACTAGACACAATGATAATTGACATCAATCAAGTTAACTTTGCTTATAAATGTGATGAAAATTACGAAATTATAACTTTTGATTAAGCGTTAAGCTCGTATCCAATTGGGTGGGAGTATTGAGAGAGCCTTCGATAGTGGTTATGGAAAAAACACTTGGTTTCTAATTTAAATTGGAGCGTGCAGAGAGAAAAAAAAATAAAAATAGAAAGAGGAGTTTTCAAAGATTTAAAAAGCATTAACTAAGTATATTTTGTGTTCTTATATATGTTTGTAACCCGAGCCCATTCTTACATTGCATATATTGATATCCGAGCTCTCCATTTGGGGATCGGCAGTCGCTTCGAGCACATGCTTCAAGCCGAACTATCAGTTTATGGGGTCTTGTATCAGGGCTCGTCTGGGCATATGGCGTGCCAACAGTCCGGTCTTTAAGGACAGCTCGGTAACACATTATGGTAAGCAATCATTAACGAATATTTGCCAGATATAGCGCAGATACTGATTTCACAGTGATGGAAAGTACCAAAAATCACTCAACAAATCTTCATTAATTGAGAATCAAGCATCAATAAAGGAGTTAAGGTGATTTTCTCCTAAACAAGATCTTATTTCCTATTTGGCATAGGTCTATATAAAGGGAATCATCGGGTACATTGAACTCTCTCTGAATTCTTATACAAGAAAACCTTTACTTTGTCAATTAACTGACTTGATCGTCGGAGTCTCTCCTGTCGGAACACCCGACGGATTTGTGGTTCTTTTCAGGTGACTCAAGCGAAAGACAACCGGAAGATTTCACTTTATTATCATATATATATATATATATATATATATATATATATATTCCAAAAAAGTTCTTATAATTATTGATTTTAACTTATTTTTTAAAATTAGTCTCTTTAATTATTATTTTGCTCCTTTTAATTTTTTTTTAACTTTTTATGATATTTAAATTTTGGCTCCACTTTTTTTAACTTTTAAATTTCCAATTTCTTGTATCACATTGTACAAATGTCATTGTAATTAATTGACATGAGATGTACGGAAACATTAAAAAATAGATAGATCATCATGAAAAGAGACAGCCATGATGGAAAATGCCGATTGTGGGTGTGCGATGCCAGAGACAATGAAGTTATCGATTCGATTAATTCATCGTGTAAATTTAAAAAGTTTATTTTGGTTTTTGTAAATTTAATAGTCTTAATATTTAAACTGTTTATATGATCTATTATGAGTGCACAATAAATACTTTAATGATATTGAAGAATACATTTTATGTATACATAATGTGATTATGTAAAATAGGTACATATAAAAAATTTGTATTAAATTAATTTATAAGTACATTTTTTCAATTTAGTTTAAACAAGATTACATAGCTTCATTGGGTAGGGTGTGATGAGTCATGGCCAAGGAGTTTCGCTAGGTTGGGCATGTTTGAAGCTTTTGGGGAAAACCAAGAGGTGGAAGACAGTAGAAAAGGATGGAGTACGTAACAAGACTCGAGCAAGTCCTCTTACTAGAGGTGTGCAACTGTCGGTTCGGTTCAATAACCGAACCGAACCGCAATAACTTAAAATCGAAATTACAATATTTTACGAAATCGAACCGAACCGAATTTGTATAATAACCGAATTCAAACCGAACTGAATTTGTCGATCGGTTTGGTTCGGTTAACCGAAAAATCAAAATTTCTAAATTATAATTAAAAAAATTATCTAAAAAATTATAAATCATAAAATTAAAATTAAAAAAAATCAAATTAAAAAACGTACATATATAATTTAATTTCAAACCCCTTAAATTGATAAAAAAATACAAAAATAATTTTTTTAATGTAAAAATTGAATAAAATAATATATAAATTTAAAAGATCGGTCGGTTCGATTTTTTTTCGGTTTTTACCTTTCAAAACCAAACCGAAATAACCGATGTATCTATAAATTTAAAATCAAAACCGAACCGAATTTAAAAAATCGATCGATTTGATTCGGTTCGATTTTAACCGAATTTTGCTCACCCCTACCTCTTAGGCTCTTAGTTAGTTTAATTCAATTGGATCGAGACGGAATAAAAAAATAATATAGAGGATTAAATAGAGGAGACAAGATGATGGGTGTCGGGCAGCGTGGGGTGCAATAATTGGGTAAGGAGGGCTGCCTCCGTTGGTCTCTCCCACAGACAAATAATATTCAGATTCTCAACTTCGTACCACTTTTTCCCGATTTCTCGGTTCCCTCAATCTCTGCTCCTTTGATTTCGCTTCTCCTTCCATCCGTTCCGTTCCGTTCTTTATTTTTTATTTTTTATTATTAGACTACCATATAATAATATAAAATAATACTGCCACTTAAACTATAATAAAATACTATACAATTATATATGCAAGCAGAAATAGTGGTGGCAAAACAATATATATAATTTAAAACTATTGGTTGTGTTTGAAGTTGAAAATATTAAGGTGTCCCCCTATCCTTCGGATTGCATCCTCATGGATGAATTATAGGATTTGGATACTTAGCTTCACTCAAATCTGTGTGACTCTGTCAATTTTTAGGATTTGGATATACGCTTAGTCCTTTGTATTATTATTATTACGTACTTTTCCAATATCTAAGACATTTTATTGAAAAAAATGAAAATAAGAGGGTTGGGGCTTAGATGCAGGCACGCCACTTTCTAGACACTGCAACTTGACCTCATTTGATCAGCGGCGGTGACAGACAGAGCTGAGTTCTGAAGAAGCAAGGTGGGGTTCGGTTTTGCAACGTATTTGAGCTGAGGAAGATATTACAGGTGGCAACTTATTGGAGGTGACGGCTGTAAATATGAAAGCACGCGACCCACTCCAGCCATACATATCTGCTAGAGTCGAACCAATCAGTGGGTCCCTATGATTCTCTTCTGTCCCCATGCCATTCCTTTGCTTATAAATTCACTTTCAAACCCATTTCACGATCTCCCAATGGCTCCAATTTAAAACCAAACCATAACCAAATAGAAAAGATATTTCTATAACTTCACACACCCATTTGACCTCAAATAGAAAAGATTGGATTTTTAGCTTATTAGCTGAATTGAAGAGATTGTAATTTAGCATTCCATGCCTTGGCAGCAGAACTCTTTCATTGTATATGTTGGTAATTGGATCATATTCATGATTCTATGTTATAGTAGTTTTGAGATTTTAATGCATGAAATAAATACCAATCCTTATATGCCTCACTATAATTTTATCCATCTAATTTAAAGTTTGTGTGTGTATTCAGAATAAAAATGATTGGAAAATTTTCCGACTATATGTCCAAATCTATAACTGTCATTTTTTACCCTAACTCAAAATATAACTCGAGAAAAAGGTCATAACTTTCTATTTAATTATGATAAAAAAAATTAGTTAATATAAAATGATACTTTAATTTAGAGCCATTAAAGTTAGTTCAATTTAAAAATTTTGTCTAAATCCGTCCAATAAAATTAATCCAAATTCAACCCAACCTGAGTGATATTCGAATTGGACTAATCCAAAAATAACCCATTTAAAGTTCAACACGTTTGGGCCTATTCCATGTGCCCAACGGGTCTGTATCCCTTTCCTCCCTCTACCGTTTGCTCTTCTCACCCTGCCCCAATCACTGGATTTTGACTTGGCGGCTACCCATCCAAGCCTTCGTCTGACCCTCGCCGGCCAGCTTCAATAGTTTTCAGTAAATAGTTTTTTTTTCTTTTTTCATTTTGTCTCTCTCCAGTTTCAATCTACTTTGTCATTAGAAGCCTATACGAGCAATGCCTATAATCTACAGGCTCTGTCGAAGAAGTAAGTTCTGGTTTTATTTTTTTGTTATGTAGAATATTTAACTGAGTGCAGAAATTGTTTCCATTTATGGGTTTTAGCTTTTTCTCGACCATGATCCAGTTCCTATTTTCATTTTGTTGTTCCGGTTCTGTGTTTTGTCAATCATAACCCAATATTGTATCTTTTGATTTTTGATCTCTTTGTTCTGTTTTTGGGTGCAGATGTCTTGTCCAGGAGCAACTAAGATGATCTGTTTTATAGTTGTTTGATGTAAAGTAAGTTTCCATTCACTTCGTATTTTCTACGCGTTGCTGATTTAAATTTGCTTCAATGGATTAGTTTTCTTTGTGGTGTTTGGTTTTGTTATCTTGAAGGATCTTATTTTGGTGGAACTAGTTGGTGGATGAGTCTTGTTAATTAATTTGCATCAATGGGGGGAGTTGGTTGGGCTAAAGATTGTACAGTTGTTGTAATTGTACGTAGTAACCATGTTGCCCTTCAAGATTGTAATATCCTTTTTGAAGCTGCTTGCATTATAAAAGGAGATGTAGTATCAGAGCACCTTGTAATTGAGATATTTGATTGCTGTTTTCTTTTTTTATCAAAGAAATGTCTTTGAGCTATAGCTTTGTTCAAAATTGATATGCTTTCTTCTCATCAAGTGCTCCCCGCCCTGTCTAAACTAAAATTACAATAAGATGTGCTTTTCACCTCTTGCTCGGCAAAAAAAATATGCCTGCTAGATAATTATTTGCGATATTTTGGAATTATATTTCTTTTTTCTTTGGATGCCATATGCTTCAAATATGTATGGCTGTGCTAGATGTTTGCTGTTTCTTGTGTACAAGCTATAAATTAGGTTTTGGGTTTTTGCTTTTATTAAGAATTTTTTTTTTTTTTGTGGTTAGAGTTTGCTTTGGGTTTGAACTCCAAAATGCCAAGTAGGTTAATCTTTTATTCATGTAATTGGCATTCCTTTGTTGAGGATTTGATTGATATCTAATCTGAATTTACTATTGTTCATATTTCCTCCTATTTTTTATACACCAAGAGAAATTGGAGGACTTGGCATGCTTATTAGTGAGTCACATGCTGATGTTATCCAAGCTCCTGGTGGTGTTGAGCGAATTCTTGAACATACCTTGTTCAAAGGAAATTAGTCTCTTTCTCTCTCTCTCTCTTTAATCATACCTTTACTGGACTGGCTGATCTTTTGAGGAGCTTTTTTTATAAATAATGTGTTTTAAAAAATTAATTTGATTTTTAAGATATTTTAAAAATTATTTGGGGAATTAGGGTATTTTTCATTTCCGCAACACGTGGTTGTGGAAATGGATGTCCAATTCCGCCGCAACCTGCTGCGGAATTGGACACTTTATTTTTTATTTTTTTCCCTTTTTTTTAATAAAATATATATAAATTTAATTTTCCCTTTTCACTTATTAATGTATAAAAAAATATTTTTCTAACTTAATTTGGTAAATAAGATAAAAAAAATTGTAACTCAATAATATTTTATTAAAATATAAAATTAGTAATATTTTGTATAATTAAAATAATTTAAAATAAAAATAATGCATTCATTATATATATAATCAAAATTAAATAATATTTTTGTTTTAATAAAATAATATATATATATATATATTGCGTGTGTTAGATTAAATCGAATTCTAAAATTATTTTTTGATTTTAAATTATTTATTTATTTTTTGACACAAACCAATTCAATTTAAAAATTGAATTTTCAAAATACCCCAAAAAATTAAATTGAATTGGTTTGGCGTGTCAAAAAATCAATAAATAATTTAAAATAAAAAATAATTTCAGAATTCGATTTAATCTAACACACGCAATATATATATATATATATTATTTTAAAATACATCATTTATAAAAAATATTTTGAACCCTTATGAATGCAATGTCTTTTTTTTAGTTCCCCAACTTGAGAAGGTCTCTTCTTGGAGAAAGCATCCAGCTTTGAAGAGTCAATGGAGTACAAGAAACTTACCAATGGAGGAACCAAATGCTTGCTATGCGAAATGGAGAGTTTAGAAAGTTAATTAGTGTAAATTTTTTATTTTTTTTTATAGTGCTGAGAAATCAACTTTATAATTTGTTTTATGAACAAATTTAATAATATTATAAACGTAACTTTTTTTTTTCGCCTACTTAGAATTTTAGATCTTTTCAAATTTGATATCTGACGGATTTATATATATGAAAAATAAATTAAATTGAAATTTTCCATAAAAAGTAAGTAAATTATTAGCAGCAGTTTAGCAACAATATAAGTTCTAATATACGAACCCAGAGAGGAAAAAAGCTTTTTGTCGCCGCAATTTTATTCAATATTTTTATTAGACTATTTTTTTTTAAAAAATAAATAATTATTTACTATTTGCATATTTAATATTTTTGTTAGACTAATTTTTTCAAATGAACAATTACGTACTATTTGTATATCTAATATTTTTGTTAGATTGATTTTTTAATATCCCGCTAGAATTATTTTTCGTTAAAAAATGTATTAAATAGATTGATCCATATTTTGGCCTGTTGAGATTACCATTCGACCAATCTGACATATTTGAGCCAACACGCCATCTATCCGTGACAATATTTTTTTATTACAGTTTTTAATACCATGTTATTACATACAGTTATTTTAATTAAAAATAAATCAAATGAATTGATCCAAATTTTGGTTCGTTTGGGCCATCACCGGATCCATTTAGGTTAATATTTTTTTTACGGTAGCCTTTTTAGTATCTCTTATAGTAAACCCATGAGTCGACTCAAATTTGCAAACCTGTTTAGACATTGATCTATTTATGACCTATATTTTTTAACCCATTTATGTTTCAATCCAAATTTATCCAATTTGCTACCTCTACTTTAATTGAATTTTTTATAATATATGCCCATAATATTTTTTTAGAAATTTTTAATTTGTAAATATTATTATTAAAATTTAAAAATATTTGAAATTATTAATATTTAAAAAATTTTAAATTTTAAAATTAATTTAATAATTTAAAAATCCAACTATTCTGATGTTTAAAAAATAAATTTAATTTGAAATTCAATTCGAATTTAAAGTGATCAGGTGTACCTAGGGATGATCACGGGGCGGGGCAGGGGCGGGGAGTGGCTCCCCACTCACTGCCCCGCGTAGGGGCGGGGACGGGGACGGGGATTCCCCGTTAGGGAAGCGGGGAAAAAATGTCCCCCGTCCCCGCCCCGCGGGGATCCCCGTCCCCCGCGGGGATCCCCGCGGGGATCCCTATTCCCCAATAAAATTACATAATTTTAATGAAATTTTCAATATCGATAGAAATTTTCGACCCGAATAAAAAATATTTTACAGTATTTATCTTGTAAAATTTAATAATTGATGATTTAAAATTAAAAATATCTCATACAATTTAAATACAAATATTTTTAAATATTTCATATAATTAAAATACAAATATTTTTAAATATTTCATACAATTCAAATATTAATAATATTACTTGAATAATTTACACACTAATAAATATTAATTTAAAAGAATTATATATATATATATATATATATATATATTATAAAATATTTTTTTTTTCGGGGCGGGGATCCCCGCGGGGCGGGGACCCCTTTCCCCGTCCCCGCCCCGAATTCAAGGGCGGGGATTTTTTTCTCCCCGCCCCCGCCCCCGCGGGTAAAAAATTCGGGGATTCCCCGCCCCGTTCGGGTCGGGTCCCCGCGGGGAACGGGGAATCCCCGCCCCGTGATCATCCCTAGGTGTACCCACATCTCATCTCATGAAACTTCCTGTCACATGGTCATGGACACAATTGCGAACGTGGTTATGGGCCTTCAAACCAGTGGGGCTGTTTGACTTACTGTTCGGGATTTCTGTTTCCATCCCACCAAAGCTATATTTTGCCTTCCACTTTGCGTTTTTATACTATTTGTCACATTTACGTATAATCATCATTTTCAGAATCCACCCTCAACATCTATGCATCATTACTGCGCTTGACTGCAGTTCAGTTATAACTGAAAATCCAGCTATCCAATTTAATTTAATTAATCAAGAATTCAAAAAATTAAGAATTTTTAAAACATCTATTTTTCTAATAAAATTTTATAAATATATAATTAATTTAATTTCAATTGATAAAATAAGAAAAATTAAATTTTCAGTTATATTTTAATCGACTAAACAATTAATCGATAGTAAAATGACACATTCATAAAGAAGTTTTTTTCTTTTTTATTTTTTCTTTGAAATGCATTCATAATGTTGGAGTCTGGATACTCTCATAACTCTCGATATAGATCCGGATCCATATTTAGATGAGAATTTCATAGATATAAAAAAAGAGTTTAATATCTGGTCTTTTAATTAAGAAATTTTTTCCTTAATTAAAGGGATTTAAGATGAAAAGTTACTATATGTAACTTCTCTCTTAAAGGAAAAGGGAAGTTACTACATGTAACTTCTCTCTTAATAGACATTAAGTATGGTAACTCCCTAATTGGGAGTTAATGGTGCATTAAACCTATTTGGGAGAAAGAGCTTTATAAATAGATTAGTTTTCTAAATGAGAAAACAAAAAGAAAATTTTTATATACCGAAACTTTGTCGGTTTTTACTCTCAATGTTTTTGCGCTCCAAGTGATTTTTAGACTGTGATCAAGTTATTGTTATCCCGTTTGTGGATATTTATCATACCAGTAACGCCAGAAGGGATCATTGTTTACGCGTCCGCTTTACATATGCACCACAAGAGGTATATGGCATGTTATTTTCCCTTCATTGATATTAGAGTCAATATTTTTGGCGTCTTGACAGGTGGCAAAAATTGAATCTAAAATTTTATTTGTAAAATTGGTAGATCTATGATACATCAACACAATATATTTTTTTGTGTTAAAATATATATTTGTATATATTTTTCGGGTTTAAAATCGTGTATGTGTACACTGAAATTCGAGGGGATGAACATGGGTGTTCAAAACACTATACTATAAATTAAGATTTGTGAAATTTGTCCATACCATTGAAATAACAGACCCCAAAAACCCCACCTGTAAAAATTCAGAGCTCAAAATCCGTCGGGAAGGTGGTGCGTGGCTTGTTTAGAAATTATTTTTGTAATTGTTTAGAGATTATTTTCCTATTTTGGGGAGAAAAGCACTCGAGGTAGGTTGGCATTAACGTTAATTAAGTTTTGTGTTGCTGTAATTATTATTATTCATTCTGCCATTACTGCCTTTTCTCTCGAAACGTGACTTAGCCATGAACATGTGCGGCTAATTATTTAATTTCAGTTGAAGAATCATTGAATTTCAGTTCCAATTGCTCGTGAGATCTGAATGTGTTTATTGATTCTTTTCAATAATTTCAATATTTAATTTGTTCACGCAATTTAATGATTTATGATTATTTTAATTTGTGCAATAGCCGCCACTGTATCCGTAGGAGAATTGTAAATTGTCATACAGATTAACTAGACACATAATTATCTTTGTAATATGTAAACTAGTGGTAAATTATGGTGTTTAAGTACTTAGTAGTTGCTTAATTCATTATAAGTGATAAAGCCATTTCTGACTTTATCGGGAGTTACGTCGGGCACTGCATATATTGTCCACTTTGTGCCGGAGCCCTCACGATTTTGTTTTTGGGGCAAAAAGCCCTATACAGGGAGATGGTGTCCATGGCCTTATAAGTGTCACTTCAACCTCATCTCCAGCCGATTTAAGATTGGATGATAGCATTGCTATCACTATTCTCTCTCCCGAAGAGGTCTTCAGGGCGTCTTCGGGCGCTGGCCGCTTGTCGGGACTGGCCGCTTTGGGCGCTACCGATCGGACGCTGGCTCTCGTACCCCTCGTCTCTCAACGAAAGCACCAAATGATAAAATCATTTCTGACTTTATCGGGAGGTACGCCGGGCACTGCATATATTGTCCGCTTTGGGTCAGAGCCCACACGGTTTTGTTTCTGGGGCTTTGCCCTAAAAGGCCTATGCAGGGAGATGGTGTCCATTGCCTTATAAGGGCCACTTCAACTTCATCTCCAGCTGATGTGGGATTGGATTATAGCATTGCTATCACTATTCCCCCTCCCGAAGAGGTTTTCAGGGCGTCTTCGGGCGCTGGCCGCTTGTCGGGACTGGCCGCTTTGGGCGCTACCGATCGGGCGCTGGCCCTCGTACCCTTCGTCTCTCAACGAAAGCACCAAATGATAAAACCATTTCTGACTTTATCGGGAGGTACGCCGGGCACTGCATATATTGTCCGCTTTGGGCCGGAGCCCTCACTGTTTTGTTTCTGGGGCTTTGCCCCAAAAGGCCTATGCAGGGAGATGGTGTCCATGGCCTTATAAGCGCCACTTCAACCTCATCTCCAGCCGATGTGGGATTGGATGATAGGAGAGCACCAAATGATATAGCCATTTCTGACTTTATCGGGAGGTACGCCGGGCACTGCATATATTGTCCGATTTGGGCCGGAGCACTCACGGTTTTATTTCTGGGGCTTTACCCCAAAAAGCCTATGCAGGGAGATGGTGTTTAGGGCCACTTCAACCTCATCTCCAGCCGATGTGGGATTGGATGATAGCATTGCTATCACTATTCCCCCTCCCGAAGAGGTCCTCAGGGCGTCTTCGGGCGCTGGCCGCTTGTCGGGACTGGCCGCTTTGGGCGCTGGCTCTCGTACCCCTCGTCTCTCAATGAAAGCACCAAATGATAAAGCCAAAAAATGTCTTTATCTGAAAAAGAGAAGGTGATCCGATCGGATGAGAAAATCCTGCAATAAAAAGAGCCCGGTCGGACCAGGCGTGAGTATTCCGAAACTTAAGTTAGTAGCTTAGAGAGAATGTGCTTTTAGAGAGAGAATGTGTAGGATTCAATATCTGGTGCCATCGTTGGTTAGGCTATTTATATGAGATGGTTGAGTGGCACTTGAGTGCCTGATGTGTGATTACTGGCTGTCAGAGTAGATATTCGGCGACACGACAAGGAGCAGGTGGTAGGCATGGGCGTCGCCTTGTGTCAGGCGGCTGATGGGACTGACGGTCACATCAGCCGATCGGGCGTGTGCGCTGCCTGGGAGCTCGTGTCTGCTACCTTTGGTTGATAGGCCTTGGATTTTACCAGTTGAGTGGGTCGACTGGATGGATCTTAAAGCAAATGATATTTGCTGTGTTATTAATAAGGAATAATTTAATCTGCTTAAATAAAATCAGGTGTCTTAATTTATTGGTTAAGAATCAGATATTTTTATTTTTTTAATGCAATTGTCGGATTAAATTGTATAGAGTAATTGTTTACTATATGATTATCTGATACTTAGGGCTAATTAACTAGTCTTTTGGCTAATTTATATTTAAGAAAAAAATGAATATTAGAAGCGTCTTCAACATTTTTAATTGATTAATTGAAAATTATTTAAAATTTATTTTTAAATATATGATCGAATATTAGATTGATATTGAGATTATGACTTTGACTGAAAAATTTTGCTAGTGATTTTCATTTATATTTTAATTTTATTTTACTTATTTTGTTACCTGAATTTTTGCTATTAAAATCCCATTTATTTATTTGTTTTGCAAAAGAATTATCTCCTCCCTTCTCTGTGAAATCAACCCCGCCTACCACTGTTAGAGAATTGTTACTTTAATAAGTGGAATATTATTTTTGGTGACAGTGCTACTTTGATAAGTGGAATATTATTTTTTGGTGATTCCAACGTCCATCCACTCTCACAATGCTTCTTTGACAAGTGAAATATTATTTTTTGGTGATTTCAACGTCCACTCACTTCACTCGCACATTGCAAATGAAAGGCCATATGCAAATAATTGCAAATCAGGATTTTTGTGATCTTTATAAATTAGGCTTCAGCAACCAATTCAAAAAATAAAGAGGAAATTACCATGCAAATACATTTTATTATGAAATTGATCTACGGTTAACTTGATTCGAGTAGGTATCCTCCAAGAGTTGAGTTCTTAGATATTAAATTTTAAGTTGCATCGGAATCATGATGGAAAACACTGTAAATTCTTTGGCAAAGAAATGTACCAAGCATAATGCATAACGCCTCTCTTTTTGATGATGTTATTTAATCTAAATAACTATCGTCTAAGTAGAGAAGAAACAAGTCCAAATTTATTACGCATGCTGTATAACACAATCAAGCACAAAGAAACAGTTACCTAGTCTTCTGTGAGAGGACTTTCCCCTTCCTATTTACACATTTCTGGGCTTTATGATGCTATGCAATGGTCGAAGCTTACGAGTGGTGAGTCCAACAATATCAACATCTACTTCCTCTCCAGGTCTCAATCTCCACTCGAATTCTTGTACTAGTCTCCCAATTGATGAACATGCTATTAAACTTGCCTGAAGAGCACCTGCACATGCCCTCTTCCCGGCTCCGAAAGCCATTGTCTTGTGTAACTCCATGGGATCGTGTTTCCCATCAAGAAATCTCTCAGGATTCCACTCTTCAGGATTTTCCCACCACTTCTTGTCCATGTTGCATCCGTAGATATTAATTGCAATCTGCACAACACAACTTTAACCCTGTTGAACTTGCTAACCAATCGTAGTTACAAGTAAGGAAATATTGGTTGGATAAACCGATAACAAACCTCGCTTCCAGCAGGAATGTAATAACCTCCTATTTCTGTATCTTCATGCGCATATCGCAAGGGAACAACTGGAGCCGGGCTGTATTTTCTTATAGTTTCATGAAAAACGGCATTCAAGTATGGCAGTTGAGGCAAGTGTTCCTCTGTGATCTTTTGAGACCCACATATATCTTGGATTTGCTGATAGAGTCGATCCTATCATAAAAAAGATGAGTCAGCATGGAGTTTATTCTACGAATAAATAGATGAACTATGGATTAGCAACTGAAGCAACCTGGTATTTTGGATTACTTGCTAGTTCATACATAGCCCATTCTGTAGTGACCATAGTTGTATCTGATGTCTCGATAATAGTCTCCCAAACCAACATGCTGATTTGTTTCTCCGTAAGCGTGCCTTCAGATAACAAGAAGTCTAGATAACAGTTTATTCCCTGTTCAAAATCTGAACAAAGTTACAAAAATATTATAGTTTTGAAAGAAATTAGCAACTCTAGTTGGAAGGTAAAGAATACATCTCCCATAGCAATTCTCTTCTTTTGCCCTGCGATAAGGGCATTCATCACTGCCTGCCTGCGGAAATGCATTTGTTGAATTTTCATTTCCCAGCTCTTATTAGGAATCCATCGCAAATATGGGAAGAAATCTCTCCAGTCCACATCAATTGCACCCTCCATTGGGTCAAGAACTAAAATGTGGAAAATCTCCTCTCTTGACAAAGTGGTGCCAAGTTCGTCAACAAAAATAGACTGCACATCTTTTCCTATCGCCTACAATTTTCCATTCAACGTGTCAGATTGCTTACATACAAAACAACTGCCCAAAACTGAAAACTGAAGAACGCACTTGTTTCATTGATAGTCCAAAAAGTTCAGACTCAAATATTTCCCTGAAATTGACTGGTTGTTGAGGATAGGCCTTCGTATGATCATGAAACATGGTTGAAATATTCAGAACCAGATTGTCTCTGTGACCACGATGTCGCTTCTACAAATTGAACGGACCAAATTAAAGAAGAATCAGAAGAGTAAAATATGAAGGCAGAAATACGAATTGGGAAACTAGAAGGACAGCAAACCTGAGCATTTGGGCCTAAGACATTAGTAAGTATATATCGTTTCACCAACTTGTGAAACTTATCATAATCACTCATTGCAACCATACATTTATCCTGGGTAAGCACAGTCAAGGCTTTTGATAGTTTTCTTGCTGAGATGGATGAATATCTAGTCACCATGGCCTGATACAAAAGAGAAAACATTGAGTCGCAATCAATATAGCTATTTTGGAGAACACTTACCAAGACCCAGTCCATCATAGAGCAATCCAATTGGAAAACACTTGACTAGCCTAGATCCATGAATAAATTCGTGAATGAAACCAATAACAGAATGCCATCAGGATAAAGGAGTTGAAAGAAGTTTTTTTGAAAAAAAAAAGTAGCGTACACGATTATTTGCTATTGACTTGTTACATAAAAAAACCTTAGTGGGTTTAGGTGAGAATTTTTCACTGCAATTACACTATGTTTGTATAAAATGTCGGAATATAATATTATTGGGCCACAAAGATCCGCTATAGGCAAGAAAAATCCTTGATTTCTTTTCTATGGAATCGAACAAACGATTATCATGCAAAGAATTAATTAAATACAGACTTTGAGAGAAATTTAACATAAGCTAAACCTTTACACACAAAATATAGATGTGTTTAATACACACCACAACGCCATATGAGATAAAAGCCTTTGTTCAAACGAATAAAGTAAACTCAAATTGAAAAATCTTGTCCAGTAATATAAATAAACAATTAATCGCACAGTAATATCAGATACTAACAAGCAAACATCCAGAGAAAGCATACAGAGCACAAGTTGCGTTACAGTCGGGAGAATGAGGGTAAGACAACATAATCTTGTCCTTTTCCCAAACATAACCTTAATTAGTGTTCTCATCATTAGAGTGAAATCAGTTGAAAAACTATGAAGAAACGAAGATTAAAAAGGCAGACCGACCTCTTTGGCGACATCAGTTGAATTAAGAACAATAACAGTAGAGGAACCAGTTTTGATGGAATAAATTGGTCCATACTCATCAGCCCATCTCATGAAAGTTTTGTGGGGTTTCTTCTCTTTCAGTTGCAGCAAATTCCCAATCACTGGCCACCCTGGTACTTCTGCAACAAATCATCACCATTTCTACTGATCATTTCCATTCTTGAAAATTCTAATTTGAAAACAAGAAAACCCAACTTGATTTGACCCAAATGGAATGGAAAAAAATACAGAAAAAAATTAAACCCATGAATTAAAAGGTGGTACCTGGCACAGGAGGAAGCCGTGCATGTCGTTTCTTTTGATTGGAAACCAATTTTTTCATGAAATACAGGGAGAAGAACAACCCACCAACAGCAGCAGGAGTGGCATAAGGCAATGCTTGAACACTAGGAAGGATAGTGGCCACAACGTCCATTTCTCTATGGCTTAAAAGATTAGAAAGATTAGAGAGAGAGAGAGAGATTTGATTATCACTGTTGTTTTGGATGTTGGTGGGACTCCGGTTTACACTTCTTATAAAATTGCAGCAACGATAAAAGTACAATGCCCTTGGTCAAAAGAACTAAGACTTTGGCCTATTGAAACGGCAATCTCTTGTCATTGCTTTATATACACTGCACACTGTACTAGGATGTTTCTGGTAAAATATTATACCAATTAGGGATGAGAAAAAAAAAAAAATTGATTAATAGAAAAAGTAATTGATTTTAAATTAATAAAATTAAAAATTTAGGATTATAATTTTTACATTTAAAAATCCGCCGTTACTAATTGATTAACGGTTAACCGATATATATATATATATATATATATATATATATATATATATATATATATATATATATATATATATATATATATATATATATATTTTATATATTATATTTTAATTTTTATATTTAAATTTTTTAATATTTTTATTGTTTATAAATATTATGATATAAAATTTTTTAAAATGTTATTATAATATATATTTTTAGATAAATAAATATTTAAATTACTTTTTTATTTTAATTATTTATTATTACATGTGCATAATTAGCAATTTGTTGTTAATTTCATGTTAAATATATTCAATTCTTGTAATTAATTATAAAAATTTTAATTTTCTTTTCATTGTTTTAATGGATATTATATTTGATTAGTATTTTTCAGTTTTAAAGTATTTTTAACTATTAAAAATAATATTAAAAATTGTATAATTTATTAAATTTATATGTTAAAATTTTTTAATGATTAACCAGTAAATCGATCCGAAAAAAATAGTTAAAAATTGAAATTAATATAGTGGTTAATCGAAATTAATGCACTGGTTAATAAATTGTTAATGGACTGTTTCACCCTAATACCAATTAATATCATAAGATTAAATCCTTTTTATTATAAGTCATTCTTGAAGTCAAATTATTTGAGTAATTTGAATTCGCAATTGAATTTTAAGATTTCATTAGTTTCATTTATTTTGATAAATTTTTTGATTTTTTTTCATTCAAAATGACAATTTTTAAATTTTAATTAGCATTAATTATGTATTTTACTATTTTATTATTATGTATGCACAGAAAAAAAAAAGTAATAAAGTGAAAATGTATAATAATAGAGAATTAGTTAAACAATATTTTAGTAAATTATAATAAATATTTTTATAGAATAAATATTAATTGATGACTTTTTTTGAATTTTGTGTAGAGAAGAAAATTATGGCGTTACATGGAATAAAAAAATATCATTAGAAATTAATTTGGTTAAAATTCATAACTAATTAATATAGTTTGGTTGAAATTAAAAGAACAAATTTAAATTTAAGTAGACTATTTTCAAGTGGTCTGCAATGATTAAAAGTCAAATTTGAATTTCGTAAATTTTTTTAAAGGAAATTTAAAAAAAATAAACGTAAGAGTATAATTGGTCATGCGCTTCCATCCTGCTGGCCATGTACTTCCAGTATTTAAAATTAATGGTTAAATGTATATAATTCCATTTCATGTATTAAAGTTTTATGTATATAAGCTATTAATTTATATTCTAATGGAAGGATAAAATTTATATATATATAAATATAAAAAAGGAAGATTAGCTTTGGTAGTACACGCCTTTTCCTAGTCTGCCACAATAATTAAAAGGAAATGAAAAGCAGTCTCGTCTTTTCCCAATTGCTTTTGAGGCATCGAATATACTATTGATAATAAAAAATAAATAAAGATGGGCATGGGCATGAATTAGGAAGATCCTTTGGAGTTGTTGAGAAGCTAATAAGGCATGTGCCAGGTGAGATGCTGTTTTGGCTTTCGCTTCGCTATACATTCCTTTTATTCCTTTCACATTTTAAATCATTCTTATCACCATCCATCCTTTATTTCTTTATATTATATTATATTTAATTAATTAATACAAAATCACACGCTTGCTAGCTTGGTTAAATTAGAAACTATTTTTATGGCAACGTTATCTGCCTATGTTCACAGCAGAGTGTCTCGTAATTATTCTTATTGTTATTCATTTTTCTTTCGGGGTCGGATTATGGAAAGCAGGGGACATATTTTGGCAGCTAAGCAAGTGGCCAATTCTTTTTTTTGTTTCTCTTTTCGTTTCTTATCACGATTCTCAAGTATGTGTGAAATCAGATTTTTATGATCTTTTCCACCATCTCCGCATCACATTAATTAAGCCATAATTAAATTTAAAGTAGGAAACGAAAATTATACTAAATTATTTTGATTGATAATTCAATATACTCGCATTTAAATTGTTGAACTGTACGTATTTATTTAATTGTACGGTCTAAATATGCGCATGCACTTGTCTCTCAATCCAATTATTTTGAAGGCAAACAGACGTAAGAAACTGAAAAGATAAAAATAGAAACTAATAGGATATTTTTTAAAAAAAGAAGGTGGAGGGCCAAGGCATGGACTACTCGGTTTGCCATGCGTTCATGATTGGTTATGAAGTAAAAATAATTTATTTTTTTTTTCGAACACCACACGTTATTTTGAGTGAGTGTCAACTCATACAACTGGGAGCTACTTTTAATCTCGTATCACATTCAGGTTAATTTTGGTTCGAAGAGTTGAGTTGAGTTCTGTTAGGAAAACAGAAGCAATTTGATCATGATTTCATTTTCAAATTTAATTTTGATTGTGATGTATAACATTCTATTGATACACTAGCTTCTGACTTTTTTAGCTTCATTAAGAATGAAACAGACAAACAATCTAAAAGAAAAAAAATTAACAAGAATTGTGTGTTCTTGTCTCGGAGAATTGATCCTGTCTACAAGAAGATTAAAACGTAAAAAATTAAAAATGATTTGTACAAGGATGTACTATAAGATAGTGAACCTAGTAATCAAAGGAGTCTACAAAAATTTTAGACGGCGTAAAGTTGAACTAGTATCCTGGAAATATGGGTGGAGGCGGCGACGAGTATTGAAAGCCAATATTTGGTGGAAGATTTATGTCTTCAAAAACAGATGGAGAATGTACTATAGGAGGTGGTGGTGAGTAAACCGGAGGAGGAGGAGAGTGGACAGGTGGTTGTGGTGGGGATATTCTCGGAGGTGGAGGAGAGTGAATAGGCGATGGCGGAGATATTGATGGAGGCAGTGGAGGAGAGTGGAGCGGGGGTGGTGGAGACATTTTTGGAGGCGGAGGAGAGTAAACAGGAGGAGGTGGAGATTTTTCTGGCGGCGGTGGAGACATGTTTGGTGGCGGCGGTGGAGACATGTTTGGAGGTGGAGGAGAGTAAACAGGAGGCGGTGGAGATTTTTCTGGAGGTGGTGGAGACATTTTTGGAGGCGGAGGAGAATAAACAGGAGGAGGTGGAGATTTTTCTGGAGGGGGTGGAGGAGAGTAAACAGGAGGCGGTGGAGATATTTCTGGAGGTGGTGGAGACATTTTTGGAGGCGGTGGAGAATAAACAGGAGGTGGAGATTTTTCTGGAGGTGGTGGAGACATTTTTGGAGGCGGAGGAGAGTAAACAGGAGGTGGTGGAGATTTTTCGGGAGGTGGTGGAGACATTTTTGGAGGCGGAGGAGAGTAAACAGGAGGAGGGGGAGATTTTTCCGGAGGTGGTGGAGACATTTTTGGAGGCGGAGGAGAGTAAACAGGAGGAGGTGGAGACATTTTTGGAGGCGGCGGAGAGTAAACAGGAGGCGGTGGAGATATTTCTGGAGGTGGTGGAGATATATTTGGAGGTAGAGGAGAGTTAACAGGAGGCAGTGGAGAATTGACCGGAGGTGGTGGAGGAGAGTTGGCTGGGGGTGGCGGTGAAGTTATGTATTGGAAGTGAGGGGGAAGAGCAGGAGGATGAGAGTGACCACCTGATGCTTCTTCATGAGGACTGTACTTAGGCGCAATTTCCGGAACTAAAGCTGCGGGTGTTGGAGAATTTTCCGTTGTGGAAGGTGTTTGGTTTGTGGTCGGAGAAGATCCACTGCATCTTGCCTTGCTGCAATCAACCGGTTTACTCACAATTAGATGGCAAGTATTTTGGGCCTTTTGCTTAGGCCTATCTGGTATACAATTACTTGTATCATCCAAAATTATATCTTTCCTCTTTCCTGGCTCACATGCTCCTTCTTCTCCATTGAAGTAATTATCCGAGAATGTGAAATTCTCCAACACAGGCAAACCACATATGTTGTCAGGAACAAATCCTGTTAACATGTTATTTGAAATATCAAATCTTTCTATCTTTCCAAAATCTTTAAAACTCTTTGGCAATACACCACTGAATGTATTTGAAGACAGATCAAGAACTGTCACATTTCCAAGCTTTCCTATCTCGGATGGCAAACAACCTGAAAGTTTATTGTTTGAAAATATTATCTCATTTAGTGTATTCCCCATGTTGCCAATGCTGCTTGGAATGCAACCTGTGAGCTTATTATTAGCAACCACCATAACAGAAGCCCGTGACGATCCGAGATTTTCAGGAATGTTTGCTACAAATCTGTTGTTATTCAAGAACAAGGCATCCAGATCCTTCTCGAAGATTTGAGAAGGCAATTCGCCTTCAAATTCGTTGTATCTTATATCAAGATACTTAAGTGAAGGCATCGATACAACAACTTCAGGAAATGGACCCACAAACCGGTTATTGCTAACATCGAATTCATGAAGAAGAGTTAACTTAGAGAAGCTTTTAGGAATAATCCCACAAAATCTATTAGAGTTGATGTGGAACAAAGAAATATCTGTTAATAGACCTAATTCCACAGGAAGATGGCCAGCAATGTCAAAATTGTTAATATCAATTCCAGCAACAACTGTTTGTTTAGTGCCATCTAATGCCTCTGCACAAAACACACCATTGTAATTACAAACATTAGGACCCTCCCAATTTTCTGTGGCATTTAATGGGTCTGAGTAGATGGCATCTTTCCATTCTTGAAGAGCTATGTATGCTCTTTTAAGCCTGGAATTAGGAAATGTGACGTTAAGTTTGACACTGTATTCATAATTATCAGGCAAGTCATCCTTTTCTTTGAGGGTCAAAAGTTGGCGATGAGTAATGACAGAAGCTTCGTAATCAGACAGAGCTGAGGAGAAAGATAAGAAAGATGAAAAGAAGATAAAATATGGCAATAAGAATTGGCTTGAAGCCTGCATTTTTGATACAAGTTGCTTGGTCAAACCATGCTTATAGAAGTTGTCATATAGAAGAAAAGAACAATTTTACGAGTGAAATATTGAAATAAAATTTGACTAAAACGGAAAATACTTCGAGAGGCTAACCTAGAAAGTCTCTAGTTAATTCTATAAATTTGATGGTTGTTCGCATTTGAAGAATAATTTATTTGCCTATATTTACATGTAGATTTAATGGAATTTGTTGACTTATATTATATTAGACAATGTAGCTCTCTTTCTAAGGTTGTTTATCAGCCATGGAGATTGAAATTAGGTATATGACCAAGTCTTCCTTTAATAACTTAATTTTATGGCTAAAAATCGGATATCTCTCATTGATATTTGAAAAGTCAAAGCCAAGAGATTATCACAGTAAAGAATATATTCATGGTTTATTATTTATCTAGATTTGATTAATGCATAAAACTAATATTATAGTACAAAAAGTGAAATTTTGTGAAGGGCAAGGATGTTAAACAACGAGGCCTAAAATCTTAAGCCTTTATTTAGCGATCCTCTAATTTCTAAAATGTCTCTCAAAACAGCAGATAGTTTATTCAATGAAACCATGCAATATGATAATGATATTTTGACGACAAAAAGAGCATGTGAATAATGGCTTGTTTATATTTGAAAAATGGTCAAAAGGCTTGTCACTACTTGATGACTAGATATTATATATTACCTCATGAGGTCCTAGTAAGTTTATAAAGCAATGAATGAATATAGCCTTGGATTGCATATAGCTAGCACACTTTACAAGTAATTAATGAGCAATTACCGTAATTACAAGATATTCAAGAAACACTTATTATATATGAGCTCCAGTTACGGATGCTCTCAGGTAAGTCATTGTTTGCTGACTTAACAGTAGAAATTTATCTCGTTAATTAGAATTTTGCTGGGGCTTAATCTGCCTTTCATGTGAAGCTTATTGTGATCCCGCCATCAGCATGTATGCAATAAGAAGTAATTAATAAGAAAAGACATCACCCACGACACGAACACATCAAGCTTTGCAAGAGAATATGTTTTTAAGCTTTTCTTGTTTTTTATTTTTTTTATTGTTTTTCCTTTATTTTATTAGCCCCCACTAACCTAAGTTCACTTAGATATTGATGAACTTTATGCTAAAGTTCAAATTTGAATGCAATTTGACATCTCATGAAGGGGGCCAAAAAAAAGCCATTTATTCCATTTGTACAGAGAAAGAAAACATTCAAATCTATAAACCTGGTATCTTCTTCAGGAAAAAGAAAATCAGGCCCTACCCCATTGCTATACAATGAAGTCATAAGCTATACCCTACCATCTTGATAGAGAGAAAGGAAAAATATATCGCAAAACTCGCTCCTGCCTTCTTTGTAATTGTAGGTATCATGCTGGTGGGATAAGATGAACTTGGGCCGAATATTGATTGAGTTTTGAACCGCTCCATCAATAAATAAGTCAAAATTTTACAGATGCAATTTATAATTAAATTAGATTGAGTCCTGGATTGGATTATAATTTAAATGAGTTATTCATACAAAGCATTGGATTATAAATAGATAGTATCATGAATGAGTTAAATTTATGACATTGTTTTTTAAAATTTCATTAAAATTAAAAAATTATGTATGTATAATATATAAAAATAATTATTTTTATATTCACATTGTATAAAAAAAGTTACAAAAATTTTAAATATTATAAATGAGTAATAAACGGATAGGATCGTATGAACTACTTTACATATAATACCGATCGGGTCATAAAATGGGTTGTTAATGAGTTGGGTTAGATTTAGATAACATTTTTATAGATAAATTTGATCAAATAAAATTTACCACATTTAATTATAATTATAGTTGAATCATTTTCTTTTTTTTTTTATCATGATGATTAAATAATTTTTAATTTTACTTCAAATAATGAAATTAGATGGTAGGGATCTATTCTCTCTAAATTAGGGATTTGGAGTTCAAATCATGAGTATGAATTATCTTTAAGTACATGAAATAAAATACTGTTGTAAATGTATCAAATGAAAATTCGAACTACTGAGTTTAATATATTTTAAATATCAAATAAATTATAAAAATAAATAATTTCAATATTTAATCATCCGTTTAGATTTTATTTTTAATTATCATATCATACTCGGTCATTAAATTTTCAATCTCTATAATAACAAATCGATTCTTGAATTTTCAGAAAAAAAAAAAAAAAATTGTCGAGACTTCTTAAACTTAGAAACTATTGGGCTATAAGGACAAAAGGGACAATTAAGAGAGGACCGGAATGCAAAAAGACATTTGGCATTGGCTCTCGAGCCAGTTCCATTATATCGAGATCTGTAGTCTCTGACAATATAAAAAATCTCAGCCATCCATATCTTCACACTCATTATAAGTCAATGGCACGTGCCTCCTATCTTCTTTTTTACCATTATTATTATCCAACATTTTAAAACTTTAGATTTTTTATTTATTTATTTGATATTATTTAATTTGAATGGGATTGATTCCCCCTAAAAAAACGTTCAGAATTGATTTTGTTTTTTTTGTATTTCATAATATTTAAATTTAAAATTTTATTAAAAAATAAATATCAATCAACTTGAATTATGAGTAATTTTTTAAAATTACTCTTTAATTTTTATTTGTTGCATCAGCAATTAAATTCAACCAACCACAAGTTGCTATACACAATATTTAACCATTTTTTTATAATATTACATCATATTTGAATTTTTATTTTGAGCGCCAAACTTATATATTAGCAAATTTTTGTGATAATCGATTATATAAAAAAGGATATGAAGTTGAGGAAGTTAGAAATTTTCTAGATAAAATACTTGAAAGCAAATATTTAATAATATATTGGTTAGATTAAAAATTGTTATTAGACTTGACTCTGCTAGCGGTCACTTGCATCAACAAATACTAATTAATTAATTCCACATGGAAAAAATAAAAAAATAAATTATGTGCACCAAAAAAGTATATGAAAATTAATTATCGTTGTAGTTTGTCACTTTGTTTTATATTAGGAAATATAAATAAATGGATAATAGATTAGTAATAGATTAGTAATTGCTAAATGCAATTACAAAATGTAAAATTTGTGTGTTTCCGATGTATTAGGTAGTTATGAATATGCCAAATTCAACTTGATAAAGTTGGTAGATTTCAAATATCAAATGACAAGATTTATGGATCCCCTTCGAATTTGAGAATATTTTTATTTATTTATAGATAAGCGTGGCATAAATTATATTTTTTTAAAATTTAAATCAATCAAGCTAATTAAATTTGAATATAATTTAATGTGTATATGTGGGATATGTGTATTTGAACTATTTAATTAAATAAATGTATGTGAATTAGATTGTTCAAACGTGAGTGCACCTAATTTCATTATGTTAAATTCACATATAAAATAATTTATAAAAATATGATATGTAATTGTTTTTAAAATAATCATTGATTACTTGATGTCAGACAAAAAAGATAAAAATATAAGAAATATAAAAGTTGTGGAGTGTATATTAGATAATGGATTTAAAAACAATGTGATGTGATTATTTAATTTAGAAGGCATATACATTACGGGCCTGTTTGGCATTGCTTTTGGAAGGCCAAAAAGCTGCTTATTTGATAAAAAGCTGATTATGGGACAAAAATAAGTGTTTGGTAAATGCTGATTTTAGAAAAATCAATTTTCTGAAAAGTGAAAAAATCTCCTATTAGAAAAAGCTAGAAATTGAAGTTTTTCAGAAAAGCTGATTTTCAGCTTTTAAGGGCAGCAGATTTAATAACTTTTTTAGACAAAAATATCCTTTATTTTATTTCATAATGACAATTATATCTAATATAATCTTTTCTTTTTATTTTTTCTCTTATCCTACCACTCAAAATTATTATTTTTTATTTTTTTATTCTAAAAAGCCATTTTTAATCATATCATTTACCAAACAGTTAACAATTATTTTTAATTTTATAAGTCATTTTGAATTTTATTTACCAAACAGTCATCTACTTTTCGACATACAGCTTTTTGGAATACAACTTTTTTCAATTGAAAAATCTGTTTTCATAAGTTTTGCCAAACTGGCCCTACATATGCAGCCAAGAAGGTTGTGAAACAGAACAGGAGTGAGTGTGTGTTTCTATGTAAATAGGTAAAATACAAAGAACAAAGTGGAAGTAATAAACAAAAGAATCTAAGTTGGGAAGCCACCCCACCATTTTAGATTGTGTAAAAGCCAAACAAACTCTTAAAATTAATTTGTTAGGGATACGTACAAGTCTTGGAGACTTTTAAACATTGAAAATTCCAAAAAAAACACAATTTCTGACATTAGATATGCTATGTGTATATTATATAGTATTGCATTGCATGATTGAGAGCTCTACTCAAATAATTTATTTTAGGGCTTTAATCATGCCATGCAACCATACACAAAATCAACCACGGTCCATCTGGGGTCAACCAAACGGCCATAATTGACTTTGCCTTTGGATACGCTCCTAAATCAACCGGATTGACTCCGCTTTCATTTTTTTTTTTTTTAACTTACCATTTCTCTGTAAATAAATATCATTGGAATCCAAGCTAATAAATTAGCCACGCATCCAAAAGTCAGTTTTGCCCCTTCCTATTCGGTTCCATTTACCCTCACTATATTTTTAAAATTTTAAAATCATTGCTCTTTTTTTCTTTAATATAAGAAATGACCTATAATTATTTATTTGAATATTAGTTCAAACGATTACAAATTTAATTATGTTTTTGTTTAATTATAATTTAAATTTCATTCTCCTCCTTCTCTAAAGATATATTGTCAAAAAATAATTATTAAAATGGAAAATTTTCATTTTTATTTAATTAAGTGCAGCTATCATATAAAATTATGATATTTTTTTAGTTGATAAAGAAGAGAGGAGGGCTGTGAAAAGAATCCAAATCAATAATTGAATTTTTCATATTTCACTAATTGTCATTTTTCATATTTCACTAATTGTCATATGAAAACTACACTCAACCGGTCAATTCCATTAATTGGCAATTGCCTATAATTAGTGGCAAATAAAGATAATGATATGTTGATTGGCCTGCGACCCAATAGTATGCTTGCACAAAAGCGCGACACACGGCAATAAAACCAATTTATTGAAAGTTTGAAACTAGAGAGAGGGGTAAACATGTCAATTTGCACCAAATTTACAAAAAGAAATTGTCCAACAGCTCAAGTCAAAGATGCCAGCAACTGTTACTTTTGGCCAACTTATGTTTTATGATGAAGAAGCCCGCAACTTTCTTCAAAACATTCTGCAACTTTAGTTAAAGAGAGAAAGACAAAGAACGGTGCCTAAAAAGTATTCAATAAGGGTAGAACTGGGAATTCAACACAAAGAAGAGGTGTAATAATGGCCAGCCCAACGAGAAGGAGAAGAGAAAAAAAACCAGCATTTAATGCCAACATCTTAATATTAACTGCAATATTAAGTGTGAAACTGATAGATTAAGTTTCATTTTTCTTTTTCTTTTGATAGAGTTCAATGAGCTGATTGCTGAAGAAGATCCTGAGTAAGTTAGCTCTTGTTGGTTTTTTTTTTCTTTTTTTTTTTTTTTGGAAATCCATTTTCTTTTTTTAATGTGTGATTCTGTTGGTGGAGATGGCTTTGAATCTGGGTTTTGCATCTTTGGTGAGATTCGCTTTAATGTCTGGCGAGTGTTGGTGTTGAATTTGAATTGGAACCCGCAAATTATGGGCCCTTAAAAGGATGCTAAAGCTATGGTTTTCTCTGATCAGTGTTAAAGGTCTGATTCTATTCAGATAGTTTCTTTCTTTTTGTTCTTTTTTCGTTTCTCCTTCTTTACCTTTCTTCTTCTTTATGACCAATCTTGTTGATCTGTTAAAGTTCTGCGTAGTAATAACCAAAAGATTCTTTGTTTCTGCTATTTTTGAATGCTTTCAGGTTCTAAAGTTCCAAACTTTGGAATGTCACTCGGCTTATTTCAAATATTTCGCCTGTGCCTTTGAGCCTGCCTTGATTGCTTTGGCTCTTTGCTCTCTCAGTGTGTGTGGGCTCAGTTTCTTTGGCATTCATGCATCTCTTAATATGGAAACCTATAACCCATTGTGCTGCTTTGATTATGGACAAGAAGTCCAGAAAGAGAGATGGCTCTGGTTCACGCTCTGGCAGCACAACTATGCTTCGTCAATTGCAAGAAAATAAGCTCAGGGAGGCTCTTGAGGAAGCATCTGAAAATGGGTCGCTTGCAAAATCTCAAGACATTGATGCAGAGTCATTATCAAATCAAGAAAGAGCTATTGGGAGATCAAGATCTCTTGCTAGGCTCCACGCCCAAAAAGAGTTCTTGCGCGCTACAGCTATGGCTGCTGAGAGAATATTCTGCAGTGAAGATTCAATCCCTGAACTTAGAGATGCATTCTCTAAGTTTCTCACTATGTACCCAAAGTTTCAATATACAGAAAAGATTGATCAGTTGAGGCTTGATGAATATGAGCATCTAGCCGAACCCTTGTCAAAGGTATGCCTAGATTACTGTGGCTTTGGGTTGTTTTCAAATCTTCAAACTCAGCAATATTGGGAATCATCTGCATTTACTTTACATGAAATAACTGCTAATTTGAGTAATCATGCTTTCTATGGAGGTGCCGAAAAGGGCACTGCAGAACATGATATAAAGAGTAGAATTATGGAGTATCTGAACATCCCTGAACATGAATATGGCCTTATTTTTACTGTTAGTAGAGGGTCTGCTTTTAAATTGCTTGCTGAGTCTTATCCATTTCATTCAAACAAGAAGCTGTTGACCATGTTTGATCATGATAGTCAGTCTGTTAATTGGATGGCTCAGTGTGCCAAGGAGAAAGGTGCTAAGACTTACAGTGCCTGGTTTAAATGGCCAACATTAAAACCGTGTTCTAGGGAGCTGAGGAAGCATATCACAAGTAAGAAGAAGAGGAAGAAGGATTCTGCAGTTGGCCTTTTTGCCTTCCCTGTTCAGTCTAGAGTGACAGGGGCAAAGTATTCATACCAATGGATGGCACTTGCTCAGCAGAATAATTGGCATGTGTTGCTTGATGCTGGAGCATTAGGTCCAAAGGATATGGATTCACTTGGCCTTTCCTTGTTCAGGCCAGATTTTATAATAACATCATTCTATAGAGTGTTTGGATCTGATCCTACTGGTTTTGGATGTCTTTTGATCAAGAAATCTGTAATGGCTAGTTTGCAAAATCAAAATGGCCGAACTGGATCGGGAATGGTGAGGATTATGCCTGTTTTCCCCCAGTATTTGGGTGATTCCATGGACGGCCTTGATGTGTTTCCTGGAATCGGGGATGAAAGCATGAATGTTAATGAAGATGCAGAACCTGAGCCACATGAGGGGTCCCAAATGCCTGCCTTCTCGGGCGTGTTCACTTCTAACCAGGTCAGAGATGCTTTTGAGACAGAGATGGAAAATGATAATAGCTCAGACAGAGATGGAGCAAGCACCATATTTGAGGAAGCAGAGAGCATTTCTGTCGGCGAGGTTATGAAAAGTCCAATTTTCAGTGAGGATGAGTCATCTGATAATTCATACTGGATTGATTTAGGCCAGAGTCCGCTAGGGTCTGATAATTATGGGCAACTGACCAAGCAGAAAACAGGTTCTCCATTGCCATCTTCCTGGTTTTCGGGCAAGAAGAATCACAACCATCTCTCGACAAAGCCACCATTGAAATTTTATAAGAGCCCAATTTATGATGATGATCATCTCAGAAGTCATGAGGATTCTGTTTTGTCCTTTGATGCTGCTGTATTATCAGTGTCACAGGAGCTGCACTATGCCAAGGGAATCCCTGAAGAAAAACAGTTTGCTGAAATAGGACATACTCTCAGCAATGGAAGGAAATATACCAACTCAAAGCATGATAGAGAGATTGAAGAGGATATTGAAATCAAGGGTAGATCAATATTGGCTGATTCAAAGTTAAGATCTACAAAAGGTAACCTTGAAGGTGTTTTGGCCTCTGAATTTTGCCAAGAAGCTAAAGAAAGTGCTATAAGGAGAGAGACAGAGGGTGACTTTAGATTGTTGGGAAGGAGGGAAAGAGGAAGATTCTTTGGCTCGGATGAGGGTGATAGAGTTGCTAGCATGAGTCACCGGGTGTCTTTCAGCATTGAAGGCAACTACAGAGAACAATTAGGTCACATGGAGCCTGGGGAAATATTAACAACATTTGATGATGAAGGGTCCATGAGTGATGGGGAATATGGGGATGAACAAGACTGGGGGAGAAGGGAGCCAGAGATAATTTGCCGGCATCTTGATCACATCAACCTGTTGGGTCTCAACAAAACTACTCTCAGACTTCGGTATCTCATCAACTGGCTTGTCACCTCCTTACTTCAACTTTGGTTTCCTTCTTCAGATGGAGTTGGTGTGCCTCTTGTACAGATATATGGCCCGAAAATCAAATACGAGCGTGGTGCCTCAGTGGCTTTCAATGTGAGACAGTGCAGTGGAGGGCCACTTATTCATCCAGAAGTTGTTCAGAAGATGGCTGAGAAAAATGGAATTTCTCTTGGCATTGGAATCTTGAACCATGTAAAGGTAGTTGATGGCTCGAAACAGCACTGTGGGGGAATTGACGTTGAGGATGCAGCATTGTGCAAGCCAACAGCTAGCACCCGCCAAGATGGCAAAAATGTGTTCTACCGCATAGAGGTTGTTACTGCATCACTTGGATTTCTGACAAACTTCGAAGATGTTTATAAGATGTGGGCATTCGTAGCTAAATTTCTTAATCCATCATTTGCTGAAGATGACAGATTATCAACAGTCCCAGAGGACTTAGAAATGTAGACTTTAAAAATTATATGAAGGATGGATTTTTGTTTCATTTTGAAGGAACATGGACCTCCATTGCCTTGTACAATCTGATGCAGCTTGAGAGTGATTCTATAGAGGATGATGAAGGAAACCAGTGATGGATGCAAAGTCATGGTTCTATCGAAAATGCCTTTGAATGCAAGCACATGAATTTATTGATTTTGTTGTTGTATTTGGAATGTAATATTTAGATTACTGATATTGAGGTTTATATTAGAGTTATCCTCTATAAACATATATTAGTTCAGTCAGTTCTTGATATATGAAAATAGAATGGAATGTGTGATTTGCTACACTATTTTGTAACTCTTTTTAGGTTTTTTTTTTTAATCAAGTTCCAAATTTTGTGCTTCTGTTTAATTTTTTGTCCACATTTCTGCGTGGAGTATTTGATATGCCTGCTCTGTTGTTGACTTTCCCATCTGAGGACAAAATTGTGCTTTTGTCTCTACTTGCTCTGTCTTCCAAACGTTGACTGTTGTTGTCTTTCATAATACATGAATTGCGACCTTAAATTGTAAGCTTTTGCCAACCCCCCCTTATACTTTCATATTTCCCTCTTAGACACAGGGTAAAAAGGCATATCATAAACCCTTAAGATAGAAAAAACATCCTATGTGGCATAAAGTAATATAATGTGGTGGCAGAACGTGTGAGTTGGTGTTTGGCAAGTGGAGAATCCAATGCTGAACGGTACAAAATTAATTATCTTTCTCCTTCCCCCATTTATTCCAGTCCTCTTAACATTGTTGAATAAATTGAAGCATAATTTAAGGGCTACCTTGCGTACTAGTGGAGAAATGAGTCAGTTTATTTTTTTCTCGTGAATTGCTTGAAAAAGGCATGGCCTTATCTTCTAACGAGATATATATTTGCTTCTACTTGGGGATATAAGCATATATGATTGTATTCCTTCTAGATTTGACGTTAATATAAACTTAAAGTGGTTCTAATGTAATCTTCGGAAAATCTTTCTAACTGCAACTCTACGTGACTTGTTCAAATAGTTCCTTGTTGTAATACGAATTCTGTTGTTAATTATAAATTAGAAGTGGCCATTCATAGTGGAAAAACTTTTGATGCTGGACTGAGTTCACATATTGTAGCTGGTGTAAGAATCATTGCAGCACTGGATGAACAAAAAGCTGCCAAGTCTTTGCCTCTGGTTTTCCTAGTTTTGTTAGAATCATGAGGAAATTCAACATCAGTGGTTCTTATACTCTGGTGAGTTGTTCCCTTTTTGTTTGTGCTCTGACCATTTTACACTTCTTTTCACAACAATTTTGATTATGTATCGTGCTAATTTCTCGGCAACAGCTATGCGTGCACACACCAATTTAAAGATCCCAAAGCCCAAATGAGATCACACTCAGGAGGTATAATTTGTGATTGTTGGAACTTTCTCTTGGCTTAATGAATACAGATGCCTCAACAGTCTTGAGATTTCCCTGTTTTGTGCTCTCTGATTGAGTTTGATGTTTATAAGAATCACTTTTATTTTCATCACCGATTTCATGTTTTTTCAGTGTATACTTGTCTATGTTGTCGGTAAGTGAACTAGGTTTCTGTTGAAATTTGTTTGTCCAACTATAGCTTCTGTTGTTTTATTCCACTCAACTAAATCTTAACCCAGAACCATGACTCTAAATATCACTCTGAAGCGCTATAGTTATAACATTGTGATAGTTCCCGTGGGCTGAGGCTCATTTTACCAATCTAGAAATGTTCAAAATTGATATCTGAGCAAATGTTTGGCTTTCAATATGTTTATGAGCTTGTGAAGCACTGCTGCGCCCGTATGGACAAGTGCTTATTCTTTTAGTACTTGCCATTAAATACTAAAATAAATCTATAATAATTCTCATAGCCCTTCCTGAAAATCCTGTGAATCTGTGGTGGCTACAGAGCATGAAGAACAGTTCTCCGCTTCATCTCTTTCATCTTGGAAGTTCTATATACGAGCATGGCATGCCTCTTGAGAGTTTTTATCCTTCTATTCTTCTATAGGATAAATTTGTTATTAATGAGTTGCTTTTTAGAATATACTAGTCTTCTTGTGTACTGACAAATTTAAAATTATGCAGAAAATTCCTCACCAGTTTTCTGCCGCACATCTGCCCTACTGGAAAACATAGATTATCCTTCGTAATTCACAAGGGGAACACTGGACTGTGAATTCAGTCCCAGACTTAAGGGGCGAGCAGTGCATACATTTTGTGGAGGATGGATGGCCTTTGCTCGCGATAATGATGATAAGATTGTAGATATCTCCATATTTGAACTTGTTAGTAACTGTGAAATGCTGGTGCATAAATCTGGTGCTGGAAGTCCAGTATTCAATTCTCCTTAGGCACGTTGAACAACTGAAGAGTTCAGGCCTTTCCTAGCTTTTGTCTGATTTGGTTTCATTGTCCTGTGTCATGTTGGTTGCTTTCTACTTAACAGCATTTGGCTCGGCACATTCTCTTTCAAGCACATGTCCTTGCATATGCCTAAACTGCAAAATAGATAAAGACAGTTTCCATCTTATTCCATGATTCAGCTGCTTTTTTATTATTTTACATCATGTCCATGCAGGTTGGGTTTTTTGAGTTGAGGAGAACAAGGTGATTCTAGCATGTAGGGGCTGAGGGCAAGATGATGTTTCTTACGTTTTCTCTAGATGAATGTGGAGTCATATTATCAGTTATCAGTTTAGGTCACTTTGTGTCCATTTGGTTGCTTGATGGAACAAGTGACCAACAAAATATTCCTCTCACAAAGAAGCAAAGAAATGGCGTACATAGAATTGTTCTTTGTGGTTTTGTTCAACTTTGTCATGCTTTTTTCCAATCACAGCATGCAAATCCCCGAAGACAAACAGGAGGGGGAGTATGCATGACAAGGATCTGTAAAATTTAGTGTATCCTATTCATAGTTGAGAAAACCTCCCATCCAACATTTAAAAAGTGGAAAGTACTGTATGAAGGAGAAAAAGCTAGCCAAGGCCCCGTCGTTGGCTAATTGATGCTGCTCTTTCTGCCAAAATTTGGCAGATGATTTTCTGCTAGCTGACTATTTTAACTGAACAATAATGTGAGCTAAAGCTGGAATTAAAAGTTAACGGGAGTTGCATTTTCTTTTTCCTTGTCAGTTCATTTTTGTTTGGAAAAATGCATGATCGGTATCTGAACTTTGCACTTTTTTTTTATCTTTTTTATAGAATCTTTAAATTTGTATTTGATTGTATAGAATTTTCAAATTTTTATTTTAATACACATTAAATTTAAATAAAAATTTAAGAAAATAAAAAAAAATTCAGATGTTCGATATATTAAAACTATATTATTATTTTATTTTATTTTATTTTTTTATAATTTTTATATTTGGTGTGAATGAAGTTAAAAAATTTATGGACCCTATATGATCTAATAAAAATTTAAGGATTAAAAAAAATATATGGAAGGATGCATTTTGCCTTTTTGTTTTTAAGAGCCAAAATGGGTGATGGCATCCCCACCATGATAGGAATGCCATCATGCTCGCACACAATAATTATGTGACAGAACATTGCTCGAGATAAATGCAGAGTCTGTGCTTATGCAATCACAGTTACCCTACATCCATAGTGGGCTCACCAATCCATTCAAAAGCTATCAGAGCTCATCGTTTTAGGAGTCTGTCTTGTCGCTTTTAAGCACCATTTTCGCTATTGTTCTTGCGCCTTGTCTAAACAATTTTCTTTCCTCCATAATTTAGTGCTGTGCATAATCGCCATTGATAAGCTGCATGCAATTCTCTTTTTCAGTCTGCAATGGTCGCCCTTTATTGCTTATTTTTCTTTAAGTTTACTGGTTATATTAATTCCATCTCCATTTGTTAATCGTTTGTGGCAAGAGGATTTTCACTGGGATTAAGTTTGGTTCTTAAAGAATAGAATAATCAGGAAAGCAAAGGGAAAAGAATTCTTAAAATCGAATACATCGAAAATTATTTCTTTTTCTAAATCGATTGCTTCGATAAGTCTCCATTCAATTAGAAAATTTGGCTGTTCCTTCTAATGGAACAATGCAAAAAATATATATGTTTACGAAAAAGAACAGGGGATTTAAATGACATCTGGGCCTTGATTGAGGTATGATTACGTGGCGGACAGGAAGGAGAGTGCACTTTTAATTACCGGAGAGATTGAAACCGTAGAAAACTAGAGTCCGCATTAACATTGAACAAGCACCAAAGGCAAACGGAGGAAAAAGTACAGTACAGGTGGAAGGTTATGTATGGTGGGCCCCATCTTTAAAGAGCTTTTGCCTTGTCTTCGTTTTTGCATATGCCACAAAGTCGCAATTTATCTCCAGAAAATAAATATATAAATAAAGCCAAGCATTTCTCTTGAAAAATCAGCTGACCTAACCATCACCCTGTTGATTTCATGATCGCAGCGAACAATGTAGTAACCAATTTTCCATCTTGATTTTAACAGACGGAAGTGCTCCCTTGCGTCTAATTCATTTTTTGGGTAGTTTTTGCAGTTTCTTTGTTAACAAAGTAGTTTGTGAATTTGGCATTGACTGTTGAGTGGATTTCTTGTTTCTTTGAGTTTTGATCTCAGAGACCCTTCTTTTATTTAGTAATTTGAGATGGAAGAAGATGCATATGCAGATCGCAGAAGCTGGGAAGAGCAGATTTACTGGAACCATTTCCAGTGCCTCAATTTCTCTCAGTTTCTGCATGCTGGTTTTCATCGACAGCTTGTAAGATCTCCTCTTCTTTGGCTATAAGAATTTACAATTTCGTCAGTTTCTGGCTTTCATATGAGATAATTTAGGGGTGGTTTTCCGTTTAATTGTTTTAAGACGGAGACATCAATTTTGATTAGGAGATATTTATGCCCATAATTTTGCATAAATTCAGATCACCAGTTTCAAATTATCATAATGGCTGAACTGCATACCAAATTTGTACTTTCTTTGTTCTCTAATTGCACTTGTGCTTTTGATTCTAATAATGGCGTTGAATCGCAGGCCATACCTGAACATTTTACTAGAAATTTGAAAAGAAAATTGCCTTCTACTGTGACTCTTAAAACTCCTTGTGGTACTGAATGGGAAGTGGGCCTAACCACAACAGCAAATACCTTCTTCTTTACTCTTGGTTGGGAAGAATTTGTCAAAGATCATTGTCTTCAAGAGAATGATATCTTGATCTTCAAGTACAATGGCGAATCTTGCTTCGATGTTTTAGCATTCGAAGGGCAGAGCATGTGTGAGAAGGTATCTTCTTATTTCCTCAGGAAATGTAGCCACAGAGGACATGATGCTGGGTGCCATTTGAAAAGAACTGGAGAAAGTTCTGATGAAGCTGTTGCTGCCTCACCTGGGGATGCTACTGGAGATCCTCTACCAAAGAAACACGGAAAAAAGAATGTTAACGCTAATTGTCTAAGGCAACAACTCTACTCAAGAATTGCTAATACGAAAGTTCGAAGGGAAATTAAGTTTACGAAGCCCATTACTGCAACCAATAGTTCAATGAGCAAAGAACTCCATACTTGGGCTGAGGATGTAGAGGCCAAACCTGGTAGCTTCTTGACCTTCGAAGAGATTTCTCTATTTATATTGCCAGTTTGTTAAAAAACTGGCATTTCTGGATAAGAAATGCCATCATCAATGATAAGAACATTGCATTTCTGGATTAGTAAAATTCTTGGCTGATGATTTTTGTTTCTCAAACAATGCAGACATTGAATACACATGTTCCAGCGTATCAGGCAGAAGGTCCATAACAGAGGAAGATAAACGGAGAGTGTTGCAATTGGGCCACGCTGTATTAACCCCTGAGGGCTTTCTTTCAGTTATGAAACCCACACATGTTAACAGGAAATTCTATTTGGTAATGTCCTTCAATTTCCTCAACTTAGATCACTTTTTATTTACTCGTTCTTATATTCCTTGGTTATATCTTTCTTCCAACTGCATATTGTTGGACAAAAAGCAGTTGATGCTCGGTCTTTTTCACTTGTGTTGTTGTTTGTTGCTTGTACCAGAATGTCCCTTTCTCATGGTTAATAAAACACCTTTCTTCTCGGAAAAAACAAGGTGTGATTCTTCGAGTGGACGAGAAAACATGGCGAGCAAAAGCAGCATTATATTATCGTAAAAATAATCAGTGTAGAGGAGGGATTGGTGGTGGGTGGAGAAAATTTGTGTTGGATAACAAACTTCATGTATTTGATGTATGTGTGTTTGAACCTAGCGGCCAGTTGAACAACTCCATTGTGTTAGATGTTAGCATCTTTCGCATAGCCTAAGACTGCTTATCCCAGGAGTTGATTTTGAGGGCTACAACTAAGAAAATCTTCTGATTTTAGCAGTTTCACAGAACATATGGTTTTGTATATATTAGTTTTTCCCGTACCAGCTGATGACTAGTTGATGTTGTATATATACTGTTATCTTTTTGGAACTTCCATAATCTATGCGGTGCAGTAAACTGATAATTACGAGTGTTAAGTGATATTAATTAGTTTTTAGGTCAACTAAAAGTTTTTGATTGATATATCGAATTACAGACTCATTTTTACATTTTTTTCTGTGTGCGCGTGGTGTGTCTTTATATATATATATATATGGACTAGGGATGTTTGCGGGGCAGGGAATGGCTCCCCACCCACGGCCCCATATAGGGGCGGGAATTTTCCGTCCCCGCCCCCGCAGGAAACGGGGGAGAACTTCCCCCCCCAATAGGGATCCCCATCCCTGATAGGGATCAACATGGGGGGCCAGCGATCAACAGATTTTCGACCAAACCAATTTTTTTTTTTTAAGATCATACAAAATGAGCAGATATAGCTTCCCAAATAGAACATCTGTCTAAGCATACGTTAGTCACAATTAGCTTAACATTACATTATATGAGCTCACTTTCAATGAAGATGGTTCCCAAGATCAAGATCAAGATGGTTCTAAGGCTCGGGGTAGGTGGCACTGGTGGACCTGAGACCCAAAGCAGCAAGAGCAAGGCTCGAGTAGGAGGGGGAGATGCTTGCGGTGTGGAGCGAGGGAGAGAGGAGGAGTAGACGAGCAGTAGGTGGCGAATTTGCTGGTGTGGAGGAGAAGCAGGAGGGGAGGCGAACTAGCGAAGTGAGGGAGAGGAGCGGCAGCTAACTGTGGGACTGGGTTGGGTTTAGTTTAGGCCAAGAACAAATTGTACAGAAGGAAAAATGAATATATATATATATATATATATATATATATATATATATATAAAATGAAGAATTATTCGGGGCAGGGGAACCTGTTCCCCGTTCCCGAATTTGACTCGGGAATTTTTTTCTCCCATTCCCGCCGGGGAAAAATCGGGAATTTCCTGTTCTGATCAGGTCGGATCCTTGACGAGGGCAGAGATTGAACATCCCTAATTAGGACTGTTAAATTTAGTCCAAGTCCAAAAATTTAGCTCAACCTGCCTATTTTATCACCTGTAATATATATATATATATATATATATATGTGTGTGTGTGTGTGTGTGTGTGTGTGTGTGTGAATGATATTATGGCTCATGCAATAATGCACTAAACATTTTGACTATTACTTCTTCTATCATTGACAAATAAGGATTTATTTTTCTGCAAATTTTAAAAAGTTTATCTATAATTAAATATTTATTTATTCAAAATAAAGTATATTTGAATATTTTACTTAAGTAATCCATTGTTATAATAAGTGTTTGTTATAATTTTTAAAATAGTAATATTTCAAATTTATATTTTTAACCAACTTGCTCATTAATTACTTTTTATTTTGGAAGGGCAAATTAATAAAATATTAAAATAACTAATAAATTTTTTAATTTTAATAAAATATGAAAAATAGACATTTATTTATGAATAAATTTTTTAAGTATGGTAAAATATGAAAAATGAACATTAATTTATTAACCAAGGAAGGGAGTATTTTAGATTGGTGACAAGACTTTCATAGGATGGAAATTTTATAAAAAAAAAAATAGTTTGTCCTTAGAGACTGAAAAAAATAAAATTCAAATTTTAATCAATTAAAAAAATATAATAAAATATTTATACGTTTGAAATAAATGATGATTGTAATTTTTTCCTTTTCTTTCTGATGATATGATATATAACACAATTAGTTGCTAGCAAATACGTTATGTTCGTCCGAAAATAGCTAAGCATTGATTTTAGAGTATGAAATTTAGAATAAAATCAATCATAGGGTAAATAGTTTGACCAACGAGTCAATGTTTCGTTTGGGACATGATGACGAATAGGTGCACTCGTTACACGTGGCGAATTAATTGGATTGACTTTTAATCACCGGAGAAATAAGTACCGTAGAGGAACCATAATACCAATTGCCCATGAACTAACACCAAACGGAAATTGAGCCAACAGTACCAGCAAGAAGAGACTGAGCTCCCAATAGGAATTCTTCTCGAATCATCATCTTGTGTGCAACCCATGTAAACCATTTGTCTTTTGATCGCATTCAAGTAACATTTTTTTCTGTAATTTCCAATCTTAGTATGTCTTAATTTCACCCATAAAGTTTCAATTTTTGTTCTTTCTTTTGTAAGAAAAAAATCGCAAGCATTTATAATAGAAATCTGCGGGTGGTGTAACCGTAACTACTCCATCGAATCTTTTAATTGCAGTAAAAAAGAAATGTGATTGTTAAAAAGTTTCAATTCGTTCCCGGATCACTGGGTCTTTGTTTCTTTGCTTCTTTTCCTGGTATTTTTCTTTTTGATTCTGTTTGCAGATTTGTTCCTGTGAAGGAATATTCCAATATGCTTTGGAGTTAATTTCTTGTATCTTTCAGTTCTGATCTCGGAGTGGAGATGGGTGAAGAAGCATGCAGGAATTGTAGAAGCTGGGAAGAGGAGATTTACTGGAACCATTTTCAGTGCCATCAGTTCTCTCAGATTCTCCATGATGGCTTCGATCAGCAGCTTGTAAGCTTCCTCTTTTATACGCTATTACTTTTTTTTTTATCTTGTATTTCCTCTAATATGCTGAGGAGCATGTTTGATGCACTGGGTTTCAGGATCTGTTGTGTTTTTTGTTTTCTTTCTCACTAAATGTGCAAGAAGTTTCATTTGTTACCAATATTGTGAAAGGTTTTGCTAAAAGAATACATCTTCAGTAAATGCTTAGAATTAATTTTCCTTGAATTTCAATTTTCATCTATTTTAAACTTGGTTTCCAGTTGGTTAGCTGGATCTTGTTTGTTTTTGGTCTGCTGCATATTTCTCTCATTATCAGCAGTTCTAATTATCTAATTTAAGAGATACTTTTACAAAGTAAACTATGGAACACTGACAATAAGAATCGAGCACAACCTTTTAGGATTCTAAAAGCAATAGTATTTGTAAACTATGTTATTAATTTATTATCATGAATATCTTTTTAAGTTCAACAAGGACATACAATTCGATGACTCATTCGCCCCGAACTGTGTTTCAATTGCAGCCAATCCCCCAGCATTTTGTGAAGAACTTGAGAAAGAAATTACCAAAAATTGTATCCCTCAAAGGCCCTAGTGGCACCATATGGCAAGTTGTACTCACAACAAATGATGATACTGTGTTCTTCAACCATGGTTGGGATGACTTTGTAGACGACCATCTTCTGCAAAAGAAAGATCTTTTAATCTTTAAATACAATGGAGATTCATGCTTTGATGTCTTAATATTTGATAGTCGGACCTTGTGTGAGAAGGCAGCTTCATATTTTGTCAGAAAATGTGGACACAGAGATCAGGACAGTGGTTGCCAAACCAAGAGGAAAATAGGGGAAACCACTGCTGAAGCCACTCTTCCCTCTCCTGAGGATGTTAATGAGGGCCCTACACCTGAGAAATCTGCAAATAATGATATTGAAACACCACCATTGGGGCAACCTATCTACTCCCGAGCTGCTACCAAACAGGCCCGGAGGCAAATTGAGATGATTAATCCCATTCATGAAGATCCTTGTACTTCCGCTGAGGAAATAGAAACCAAACCAGGTTGTTTTCTTAACAATCTTTATAATGTTATGTATACATGATGACAACTGCTTTATACATAGGCAATATCCATCTTTTACTTCAATTTTTTACCACAGCATGTTCCAAGTTGGTGTTTTTGTTTTCAAATTTTTTACCACTCTTCTGTTATTGTCATTATAAATTAACTGGACTAATCTGTTATGTTTTTGACAAAAAAATTGATTGGCTGATGGATATGCTGGCTTGCTTGATTCAGATGTTGAGCATATCACTCCTGGTGTTCTACATGATGTGCCATATATATCAATTAGAAGGCTAGTTCCAGAGGAAGAGAAACAGTACGCAATTCAATTGGCACTAGCAACAGTAACAAGTGATGGCTTCATGGTAGTCATGAAACCCACCCACGTATACAGAAGATTTTACATGGTGCATATCAGTTCCATCATTCTACAGAATTTCTTTCAACTAACTCATTCTTGTCTGTATTTTTCTTATTTTCTTCTATTCTTCCAATCTAGCTCCATGGAAAGTGTCAACTGCTGCTATTATCAAGATTCATAGTGTTCTGAGGTTGGTTTAACTATATATACACTGCTTTTTTTTTTTTTTTTTTCAGTCGATACCTTCAGGCTGGGCGGCTACACATCTGGACTCTCTGGAGAAACAAAATATTATTCTACGGATAAAAGAGAATATGTGGCATACCAAGTTTTATTATCAGAAATCAAAAAACAGTGGAGGTATTTCTTCAGGGTGGAAGAATTTTGCCACAGCTAATGACTTACAGGAATTCGATGTATGTGTTTTTGAACCTGGAAGCCGAATAAACAATGCTGTTGTTCTTGACGTTAACGTCTTTCGTGTTCACCAAGATGATACCTGAAGACACATACAGGGTATGCAGCGAGGATGAGTCCATGGAATAGTTTTGGCTGGAAATTGGAATGCGTCCATGTAACTAGTTGATGGTATAATCCTTAGAGATGGAGAATTTATGTCCTTTTTAATTTGTGTAGGATCTTTGATGACAGTTTGCTGAGAAGGAATAAATATGATGTAGTCTGGTTTGTTTACGTGTCTGGGTTTCTCATTGTGGAAACTTTTAGGCTGCCATAGAACTGTAGGACTTAATTCATGTTTTTTCATAGTTTGAGCAGCATTGACCCCTAACGGTATCTCAGAAATGGCAGCGCAGGTAACCAAAACAAATTCCTCAAAGACAAGAATTTTAGGCATATTTAGCTGTAATGATCTACGTTGAGCGTTATGTTACTCTTTAAGTTAGTACTCATTTTCTTTACATTACTTGTTTAGATTTTATTTATATTATCATTCATTTATTCATTCATTCTTATATAATTATTGACCTGTTAAGGCAAAGGAAACTCGTCTTTTATTTTTCTTTGATGGATTCATACAACGATGTGACTTCTGATTTTTCTCATTGTTTGAGTTGAACATTATCGCAAGGAGGGATAAAATAGGTTCATGCAGTAGAATGGTAATTGATTGTTGGTGGGACAAGAAAAATGCCAAAAAAAATTATTATTTTTTTATAACCATTCCGCATCTAAAGTCTACTAATACGATTTAAATATTTAAATATACTATATTTTAGAAAAAAAAAAAAAGGTGTTATCCTGGTCTCATCATCTGATTCGTTGAGGTAGAAGCTATTCCTCCCGATGGCTTCTCAATCATATTTGATTCCATAATAAAATAAAAATAAAACATATTATTTTAATCTCGAGGAAACTTTTGAGTATGTATTGGTTGTTTTTTTTGCATGAGCGTAATAATTTTTGTTTTACATTGTTTTAGTAAAATAATAACGGGCTTGTCCTTTGGATGCCAAGGCTATGTATGGCCCGGGTTTTCCCGATGGCGATCCATTTTATCACTCTGAAATTCTCAATTGGTAGCCAACCATTTGGCTGCGCATCTTATCCAATTCCATCTCCATACAAAAACTTGCCTTTGCTTCTTCTCCTCTTGTTCGCAGCTTATCAAATCCAAAAACACAGGTACGCAGTCCATCTCTCATATTTATATTCACTTACCTTCCCATATTATTCAATTAATTTTGTTTTCTTGTCAAAAGTAAATAGAAATGGCAACAACAGCAGCTGCGTTCAGGCCAGGAAGAGTGACAAGTGCAGTGGTGAATGTAGGAAGCAGCAAGAGGGTGAGGGGAGAGAGTAAGGTGGTTTACATAAGAGGACTGAATGGGTATGGAGGTCTCAAAGCCCACAACAGTGTGGTGTCTCTTGGGATGCCTTTGTGCACTGAGCAGTGTTTTGCAAAATTTGTAAGCTCACTCAAAGCATCACCAAAAGGGAAAGGGAACGGTGGAGGTGCTCTCTCCTCTAAATGCAGTAAGATTGATGAGATTTTCCAGATTGCTGCTATCATGAATGGCCTTGTTTTGGTTGGAGTTGCTATTGGATTTGTACTTCTTCGAATTGAAGCTTCTATTGAGGAATCTGACTGAGCACACTTTTGCTGCTTTTTTTTTTTTTATTTATTCTTGTTAAAGATAAGGAAGTCCCTGATGGCTTCAGACCATTGTTCCATTGTCAATCTTTTCTTTTTATTTCATGTACAACTTAATTGGTTGGGTTGAATAACCACTGCCTTCTTGTATAATTTGTACTTTAAGATAATAAATTTTATCCCCATATACCTCAGTTTCAAATTGCACCCATGGAGAAGTTCTCCATTACCGCTTATGGAACATTCAGACCAGCTGCCAGCAGCAGTTTTTGTAGCTTAACAGTCCACTGGTTTTCGAAGCGAACAAGAGAAACGTCATCATTAGAATTACCTGCGCCTGGTTTCTTCCGGACCAGCCAAATTCTAGTGAAGTAGATTGCACAATTGAGTGCAATGACTTTACAGTTATTGATTATGCCACAGATTGATTAAAGACTTATATTCAGTGAACCCATTTTACAGCACTTCGACGAAATTCTGATTACATTGGGTTCCATAACGGATCCAAGTAAATATTTGATGCCTCTCGAGACCAGGTCCCATCAGTACGAGGGGCAAAAGAATGAAACTACATCTGAAGAATATTAAGGCCTACCATCATATCCTTTTCATTCAAAATCTTTCACGAATCTACTGGCTGCAGAATAGCTATTCTCAAAGGAAAAACTCTGTTTGAGCCACTAATCATTAAAAATTACACCTCAATCACGTCTATAAGAAGATAAAGATGCTGCAAAATTTGAAACCAAGCGGTACAACAATCTCCAAAGGGGTATTTCATTGCCACACAGCACAAGTTCTTCCTTGAGTTCCAGAATCCTCTTAATCCCCGACCAACTATCTAGAGCAGCATCTAAGGTACCAGACATTCTCAGGATTAGGGTCTTTGGCAAGCAGAAAACAGTTGCCAACTTATAAAAGCCATCACCAAAGAGGTGAACAATTCAAAGCCTACTATCTTCGGGAAATGCCACCCTAATCCTCTTCTCAAATAGCTGCATTATTTAGCAAAATACAATCAGCATAGTACAAATTATTATTAGCAAGCCATGGATGAATGGTACCACAAGCCTACTACAGTCGAGAAAAATGAAAAGTGCTCTGCAGTATTGTACTGCGAGTTATATGACAGGATTCTGGTAAATTGGCCATATTCAGAGGCAATAACAAAGTCGGTGGTCATTGAAAATTAGAATAGACAGGTTCAGTCACTCTCGTTTTAGATACTTCCAGAAACTGTAATGTGAATCAAAATGGCTGCAAGCAATTTCAAGCAAAATATACACCGAATAAGGAGTGACGCAGTGACAAGTATGAAGAGCATTACCTTGTTATGGATGGCATGGTTGCCACAATGCTTGCACATGCATATATTATAGGAATCAAAGTCTTGGGTTTGTTCTTGCGAAGCCACATCAGAGATCCCAATGCTGCAAGGGAAATGCTCAACACCTGATTTCACAAAAGTGCATCAAAAAGAGAAAATCAATGGCAGGAGAGAACAATTTCACTTTGAAATATCAGCCAATACTAAATAGCATAAAGTTGGCACTTTCAAACTACTATTAGTCATCTAAAATATGCTACTATAAACAAAAAATGTTCTTCCAAAAGCATTATCATATTAATCAAATAATATAAATACCAGGTTTGCATTTGCTTCGAGACCCTGTAGAACATAATCCCAAGTGAATTCTAGTCCTCTTGCTCCTACCCAAAGAGGTGCCAATCTATGTAATACGGAATCAGCAAAAGCCCATCCTGCAATAGTCATGAGTTTGGTGTTTTTAGGGCCACAGTTGATTAAAAGTAAGGAACCAAAGTCAAGTGAAAGGCCATTTTGAAGGATTTACAAGCACTTCACAGACTCCTATTTTTGCACTGAATAATTAAATAAACTAAAAAAATTTGTTGTCATCCAAATAAAACTTGGTCAATTTATACTCACCAAGTCCAACAGCTTGAAACTTATGATTTTGGGAGATATTCCTGTGAGTCAACTGGGTCAAGGCAAAGTACAGCCCAGCAACATCTATAAAACCAATTAGAGCTTTCAACAATTCCTGAAAAAACAGAGCAATTTAAAGATATATGACAAACAAGTAAAAAACACCTCAGTTGAAAAAGAAGTTCTAAATAACTAGAATGGATGAAGATCCATTTATATCTCAAAGACCTGTAAGCAACCAAATGCTAAATCTTAAAGCTATTTAATACCTTATTCACTCCCTTCCCTCTTCTATTTTGAGGAATAATCTTTTTCACATATCAAACTTGCAACTAGATAGGCAACATATTTTTCATTTGTTACACAATATATAAAAGCTTTGTTTTCTTTGTCAAATTTAAGTCATGATGAATGGCAGTATATGACCAAAATGAGAAGGAAAATTTAACTGAAGATCATGTAAAAAAACCTAAATATCGATGAGCATACATCATACTACTACAAATGCTAATTTGAACACCTTCAAAGTTATACAAACAATTGATTATATACATGAATGAGCTTGCATTTGCATTTGAAAGCACTATCTCTTATACATGTGAAAATTGTGCCAGCCATCGAAACTCAAGATCAAATTCTAATTCCATAAATACATTTGTAGTAAGACCTCAAACGACTCCAAGTTAATCTGAATGCCCCATTCCAACTAAAAGAAAAGAAATTCGAAATTGAAGCAAAAAATTACCTGATACGGATCAAAGCTATCATTCTCAGAAACCTTAAGGAACGTAGCCAAACAAACTAGCTGCCAATACATTGGAGAAGCCATCCAATTAATAAAATTGAGAGTGCAGAATACAAAGTGAAAATTAGAGCACACTTGTAGCGTATACCAGACTACTGCTGACCTTTACTAATGCTGTCCCGAGATAAACAAGCGCAGCTTTAACAGAGGTGCCAAGTGTATCATACTCAGACCTGAAAGTATAACCAGACATCGACACAACATCATTCACTAAATCGATGAACTAATTCCAATTAGCATACGAATATTACATTTCGAAGTCTAATTTTAAGACGATTGAAAGCAATTTAGAAAACGGAAATTGATTTAGAACTTCAAAAAATTTCAGATTGGAGAAATAGATCAGTAAAAATTAAACAAAATAGAGGAGTCGTAGATGGAGATGGATGGAAAGGAAGAAGATGACGTACAGAGGAGTGGCGGAGTAGTAAACGGCATGAGGACCGAAGGTGAGAATCGCACAGTTAAAGAAGTGGAATACGGTCATTCCTCTTTTTTAGAAACTCCGCTGTGAGATCCGCAGAAGCAAAGAAGACAGAACAGAGAAGAATAGTTGTTGAATTCTGATCGGTGAATGTCATATTAAAAATTGGGCTTTCTTTAGGGTAAAAATGGGCTTTGATAGAATTGGGCTTCTGTTCATTATTGTATAAGGTAAATTTTACTAATTAATAGGCGTCCCTAGTCCCTAGTCCCTACTTATGAATAATAATATAATATTTTTGTAAATTCAGCATAAATAAGAGCTTACCTGTTTACTGCCTGATGTAATTAGTTAATTACATTGAGTCAATTTTTACAATAACACTTAGCTGGATTTTTCGTTTTCCAATTTTTACAATCAGCTGGCCTATTTAAATATTAGAATAACATCGAATCGAATGCCTTTTTTGAAAATAAAAATAATAATAGCTATTCCGTGTCTTTATTTGTAAAATGAAGCATAGCACGTTTAGTTTGTCAGGTGTTTTTGGACAATGGATGTAAAAAATATTAAAGCTCTTTTCAATGGGTTTGACCCATTGGGCCTATGACGTTTACAGCTTGCAAAGTATAATACGGATTTTCTTTCATGCAAGCTCACCAAAATTTGTTTATGTTTTTTTTTTAGCAAATATAAAATTTTCATTGTCATGATGTGGATCCATCATTTTTCAGTGTAGATGCTTGTAGGAAAATAAATAGGTGCAGACATTGAGCCAGGTTGTTTTTGGACATTTTCCATTTGATTCCAATAAGACCAAAAGGAAAATTGTCAAAAACATGGCCATCAATGGTCCTTTATGCATCTCTGCACCATTATTTTATCTTCATTCAATTCAGAGTATCATGAGAGAGATGTTGAGCGTCAGTTCAGCTTCATTTATAAAGGAACAAATCAATCAATTTATCCAATAATATGGTTTTGGTTTTAGACTTTGATTAATTAATTGGTTTAATTTTAACATAATATACTCAAATATATACAACAATATGATAATTTATTTATATTAATATATACAAGTCAACAAAAATATTCTTAATTTCTTAGTCATAAATGATTTCACCCGAATTTATTCAAAATTAAATCACATGATCTTGTAATAATATTAATATCACTTACGGAAAAAAGTCTTGCTTAGTTGGAATCCAAAAGTTGCTCATATCTAATTAAGTAAGTTAGCACATAGAAAAAAAATTCAAAAAAATATCTATATTTTTTTTTATTCCATGTGATAATTTACTATTCATTGGGTTTATGAACAATTTTATGAACTTGATTTAGGTAAAAATTTCTATTGCTTTATAACTGAACTAGCTCATTGAAGTTTCGTCAATTCGGGATGGCATCTAGTTCTTGTTTGACCATTATATATGCTCATTGAAGAATCAATATGTAATTGGTAGATATTGCAAATAAATGATGGACCAGTTATAAATCATTATTCAATATTAATAATTATTTTAGTTTTTTAAGATATACTTTGAATATTCTCTCAAAATACTGACCTGATTATTGAAGTCTTTCCTGTAAAGATTTTACTGATATTTTCTTTTTCTAAGTAAGTGTAATTAGGCACACAATCATCATTACTAATAAATTAAGTTGAAGTTTATTAATTATTAGTTTTTTTGAATGCAAATTAAACTTTCATTAATAAAATAAAAAGTACATCTGAATATTACAAATAAACTTACAAAGTTTAAAAGTACGTAAAATGTAAGAAATTAATAAAGTTGTTGAATTATATATCTGAACTTTTTCGACGAAAACAGTAGATAATGGTAATATGTCGCGGGTAATCTAGCTTTCAGTAGAAAACTCAGTCAATCTGTTGTTCAAAAAAAAACTTTCATAAAAAAAAAATAACAACCTCCAAATTTGTACGATAAACTTACATGATAAAAAATTTAAATTGCATTTAAATTTAGGTAAAACAGACTAGATCTATAAAAACATAAATAAGATCTGGGCAAAAACAAAAAATAAAAATTTTAAATCCTAGTTTATTGAAACAAAAAATACAAAAATAAAAAACATAAAAATTTTAGATCTGACACAAAAAAAGTCCAAACGCAAAAAAAAAAAAAAATCCAGATCCAATTTTATTGAAATCAAAAAACACAAAAAATTCAAAAACAACTCAAATTTATACATATTTGAGTCTATTGAAATAAAAAACATAAAAACAAAACACAAAAAATTTCAGACCTGACACAAAATTCCAAAAACAAAAGCAAAAACACACAAAAAAATTCAGATCTAAATTTATTGAAACAAAAAACACAATCAAAAAATACAAAAAAATCCAAATACAATAAAAAAAACAATAAATAAAATTAAAAATTTAGATATATAGTGATCTGAAAATTATTATAGGGAAAAGTAAGATGAAAGATAATAGGAGAAAAGCTGCCGCATGAAAAATAGAGTGACGGCAACTCCAAAATTAGATCAAGTAATAAGTGGTGGCTATGGAACTCAAAGAAAGAGAGTTGTTGTAAAAAAATTATCTAATTATTAGTTAATATATATATATATATATTCTTGCCATAAAATCAAGAAACGAATAATAAAATTTTGGAAGATATTGGGGATGAGCATCTCCCTAACACTTACCATTTAAGTTGAGATTCCAGGAATGCCTGATTTTTATAGTTCTCTCTATATTTGTTTGAATGAATTTCAGGTTTGACTAATAATATCCCCTCTTCATGACCTCACATGGCCCCCAATAATTGCATCACTACTAGCTAAAGCCTATCACCCTCTTTGCAGGCATCTCTCTGCTTGGTTAATTTGTGATACTGTCATGTGTTTTCAATTTCTCATTTGAACTTGTCTTTCTTGTTCTTTTCCTATCATCCCATCAACTTCTATGACCCCTTTTATCAATCCAAACCATCATACCCCCTACATTTTTATTCTACTTTGGATTTTTTATAGTTTTTTATCTTTCTTTCTTTCTTACTGGCAACAAATTAATGTATATTTTGTATAATAAACCTTCGTTTATGTAATCATTTACCACACATTCTTTATTAATATTCTGCCGACTGCCAACCACAAAACATAACCATTCAAAAATATGAACTTGATTTATGTTTTAACAATAATGGCGATGCCAATCATACAGTAATGTCAATCAAATTTAAGTGCGGATTTTTTTTCCTTTAGAAAAAAATGCTATTTTTTTATAATAATTTCCTGTAAGCAATATAATTAATTACCTGATAACCGATATTTGGATTGTCATCGGTACCTAATAAATTTTTTGAGTTTTTGCTATTAGATTCTTGAACATTTATTTCGCAATATTGAATCTTTAATTTTTTTCTTGACATCAAGTCCTTCTATTAAGGGATTCTGTGAGTATGATTAACACACGTTGTCGATTTCTGTCATTCAAATATATCTCCTTATAATACTAGTAATTAAAATAGTTAGCTAGATTTTGATAAATACTAAATATGGCAGAAACTGCAAGCTGTCAATAAAAAATAAAAAAATCCACTCAAGTTCCACTTGTACAAGTATGAGAGAGATTAACACCACATATTAATCATGCTCACATAATTCATTAACGGGATGTTAAAAAAAATTCCGAAATTTTATATTGTAAATAAATGTTCAAAAAATTAATTAATGACGAAAATTAAAAAATTCTGTAGCTTATAGATACATTTTGCCTTTGGTAAATGAATTGGCATTAGGTAGTTATTTAGTGAAAATAATTTATTTCTCAAAATTTAAATATATTTGGCTCTCAAAATTTAAATATGATATTTTATTAAAGGAGAAGGAATAAATAAATAAATAACACTGTTTACGTCATAAGGGGAAGTTTTATTCTCTTGTGAAAGTGAAATTTTGGGAAGAAATTAATATGTTGATGTTGACATTTGAGGTTTAGTTTCTTTTGTAATCTATAATGGAGAGCTTGACAAATGACAACCAAAAAGGTAATTCATTTTTTCTAGAAAATGTTGGAAAGAGTCAAAGGAAAGAATTAAAGAGGTGGGAAATTACATAATTATAAGCTCTTTGAACAAAATATAAAAATCTTATGCATTTGTGGTCCTTCAAACAACTACTGGAAAATGAGAGTTCGACAGAGTCACGAGAGAAAAAAAAAAATACAGAAGAACATAAAAAAAATTTATACGCTAATTAAAACTGATAATTACATTGAAGTCAAAATTAAGAAACTATGGCTTAATTATTGAAAGATTAAGTAATCTTGTTTTAATAGTATCCAACATGAAATTAGTGTTCACAAAATGTGGGGGATTGCAACATAATTAAATCCTTAACGCAAAAGTGCCAAATAAGAGGTACGAGTTGCTAAGTGCGCACCTGGGGACTTGAAACTTCTATAATTAGATAAAGTAAATACGCAATTTCTGGGACACACACAGGTTGAGTAAGCTTGAAATTGGATGGAGTTGTAATAGGACGAGACTAAGTTTTCAAGTTATAGTGGCCACTCTGAAATCCCCAACAATAACTGAAATCAGCCACATGATATTGCCTGCAATGTGGGGTCCTGTTACAATTTGGTACTATTCTGTTCCAATCTGGATCAATACAACAGATGAAAATAAGGGTTGCTGAAATTTGAAATTAAAACCCTCAATAATAACTGATAAGTGATATCCCAACTTTCTCACCCCAACTCTCTAAGCTCTAACAGCGACCGACTATAAACTCTATAAACTATCTAAACTCTCAAATCTACGTATTTATTTCATATTTTCCCTTTTCCAAATACAAATTTGACAATCAAAATCTTATCTTTTTTTTTTTTTTTAATCATAAATATGCAAGTATTTTTCTTTTGTCAGATAACCACACTGTGTTAGGTAGCAATAAAAATAATTAAAAAAAAAAAGAGAGAGAGAAGGGAAAGCATATGAATCATGATTTCTATCACACAAAAAAATCTATACCAGTATAGTTTTTGTTTTGCATGGAGATTGGTTCTTAGACTTTTATAAAGTGTGTACGATAGAGCTGTCCGAAATTAATTTTTATGGCTCCACTGCATTCAGTTCTTGGAAGAAATGAGAAGTAGCAGCCCTGTGCTTGTTTCTTATTAAAATTCCAAGAAATTGATTTTAGTGAATGGGAGAGAGAGAATATATATATATATATATATATATATATATATATATATAGAAAGGCTTGGTTATTAATGTTTGTAAGTAGGAGCTACTCAGTGTCCATCACCTTCATTCCACTCAGCCCGGTGAGGATATATAGAGGCTTTCAATTCAGTCAATAATACTTTGGAATGTAAATTGTCCCTGTTGTATTCACCTCACCAATGAAATTTCCTTTTCATTGGTAGGTACACAAACCCCTCAACGTACCCATTCTATTAAAATATATTATCTGTGCTTCAGCTTGAAAAATTGCCATTTGCCATGGATTTACTGTTAACATTTTTTTTATATAGAGAGAAAAGGAAGTAGAGGCTTAAATTTAAAACTTTATAGTAAATTATAATCAATTTTATTGTTAAGATGTCTGTTTGGAGACTATTGTAACATTATCTTGCACTTAATTATTTAGATTTAATTTATTACTAATATTATACTTTTAGGTAGCTGCACTTTCAATAATAATTAAGTTATTGTATTATTAAAAACAACGAATTATAATTTGGAACATATAAAAAAAATGTGATTATCAAATTGGAAGATAGTATAAATTATTTAAAATAAAATTATTACAGATAAAATTATATAACAAACGAAATATTCCATCCTCTTTATTTTGTTTCGGTTAATTTGATAATTAATCTCTAAACTAATTAAATACGGAAAAAGAAAATAACGGTACATCCGTCGGTTAGTGAAAACGAAAGAAGATTTAAAGTCTCAAGAAGTGGGGTTTACGTAGGGTCTGACTTCATTCGGCCATTAATATTTATTCCTTGTAAAAACGACTCCTCCTCTGTAACTCATCTAACCATAATTGACTACTGTTGCTTGGGGATGGATGCCATTTCCCCCTGAAGCTGCCAAGTGGCTTCTACCCGGTGGTGCTTCATCGGCTGCGAATTGCACTTTACTAAGCCGCTTCCAAAATTTACTGCTATATATATAGTAAAAAGTTTCCAATTTAGGTCCTCCATTAATAATCCATTTAACTCTTTATCTTTTTTTTTTTAATACTCCGTATATGATTAATTATTTATTTATTTATTTTTAATTAGGGCATCTTTCTTTACCTAGATCTGATGAATGAAACTGTCTTGTTAAACACACAAACACACAAGAAAAATTCTAGGGAAGTAGTAGCAAAACAATGTGGGTAGAAAAAAAAACATGCAATGTTTATATGTGAGAGATAGTAATGTCGCGGTTGCACGTCAGCCTAAACGGCGTTGATTTCGGCGATTCCTTTCTTTCTTTTTTGTCTTACTCTTTTAATTACTCTAACGAGGAGAGTGGGAGAAGGTAGAAAGCAAATTCAAATTCCCATATTTCCAAGCAACACATGCCCCCGTATTCTGATCTCACGAATCACCATGAAGAAGCTAATATTCTTCCAAATATTCATTTATCACACACAATAAGAGTTTTCTTTTCTTTTCTTTTTTTTTTTAATTTATTACTGCATGCATGATTATTTTAATTAGATTAGTGATCGTTTCTTGCATTATTTTGTTTGCAAGCATCCGCCTTTTTTGCTCAGAGTGACAACTACTCAATAGATAATGGTACCAAAGAATTGAGAATGGATTGGAGTTTTTGGAACATCTTTCACTTTAATTCTCAAACCAGCAATCTGGTCTACCCTATCTCAATTGGTCATGCTTGTAGTTATTACAAGATTCCAAACCGCAGAAACCTATAGTAATTAGGATTAGTTGTTGAGTTAATTAAATCAAGTTGATTCATTTATAAATAATTATTACACAAGCTTGTTTGCATCTTGCATGTGATTTAGCACCTGGGGAATTGGTAAATGCGAGTAAGAAATTAATTGTATAACTGTCAATGAATCACCGATATACTAGTATATTTTGAGTTAAATTAGCCAACGCACATTTATAAGTAGATGATTAGGTAATAAGCAAACCTATAGCATATTGTCTGTTCTTGCTTGATCTACAATATGCTTAATACTTATGATGGTCAAATGGTTATAAAATAAGCTTTTAAGGTTATATATAGGTATAAATATAACAGGAGAGGTAGCTTTCGATGAATTTGCTATGTACCCACTGGCCTAATTTCTGCCAAATGTTGTTGCTAACGTGAAAAAGAATGGAACCCCTTTATTTTGGAACGATATGGAAAAAATGGTTCAAGATTTAAATAGGAAATTAAAAAAAAAAAAAGAGCAAGTGGGTTATTAGAAGACAGACACATGGAATATGGAATATAACCTAAAGCATTTGACAACATTGCAAGTGAGCCATAGAGAGACATGTTGACCGGATATAAACATACTACAAACTGATTAATACAAAAATCCAAAGAAAGAAAAGAAGGAGAATTTTATTTGAAGAAATAAAATAATAGAAAATTAAAGGAATTTCATTTCCCGGAGAATCTAGAGCGCATCAGGCGCTGACCGGGGCTTCGAAAAGTATTAACAAATGATTAACATTTTCTAGTCATGTTGGTGTATAAAATAAGAATTAAAATAGGTTACTAAAACAAAAGGAATAAAAGATAAAGAGATTTAAAAAAAGAGGAATGCAGCAAAATAAACGGAGGAGGAAATAATAAGAACAAGAGAAGAGAACAAGAGAAGAGACTATATAACCTAGACAAAGTCACGTCCATAAGTCACGTGACATATGAGCCCATGTTGACGCCGAGGAATATGGTTCTGATTTGTGGGATTCCACGCGCGGGTGGGGCTCCACAGTTCGACACGGAGAGGGAATATTGGAGATGGATGGAAGATTTCATATTAGACAAATACTACACGTTGAGCTACTTCTCCATTTCACTCACGCGCCACCTCCTTCTTCACTTGCTAAATATCATCTAATTACAGGTAGGCAGACGCGGGCATAAAATTGGTACCCATTCCCTCCACTCCATCATTTTTACGGCTTTGAAAATATATTTCATTATTTCTATGAAAAATCCGCTTTTTGACGGTGGAGCTTAAATTTGTTATATAAATTGTGAACTTAATTAGATATGACCAGATTATCGTTTTTATAATTTTTTAATTAATTATATAATTTAGAACATTCAAAATATAGATAAAATAAAATTTTATAATAAATATATACTTATTAACATATTAAATCATTTTTACGTTATATTTTTTATAGTTTTGTACATATAATATATTATTTTATATATTAAAATTATTTTTTATTTAACATTTTTTCATTAGGCTAGTTCAAGCTTGCTCTTCGCAATCCACCTTTTGTTTTATGCATGTTCGGACCGGATTTGGACATGGCAAGAATTTTAAAAGCCTAGTTAGATCTGATTTAACTTGACCCATGCTTAGATCTAATTAGAGGGAGTACTTGCCACTAGACTTATATATACTTTAAGGCACTTAATAGCAGCTTAATACATCATTTGCAACTTAAACTAGTAAAAAAATATTTTTGATATTTTAAATTTTTAAACTCATAATATATATATGCGATTATTTAACATGTGAAAAGACTAAGTGAATCCCAAAAAAAAAAAAAATCAGAAAATAGAATTTTCATTCAGCTTATGAATTTTGTTGGAGCAGGAGCAATTTTCCCTTCTTGGATTGTAGATATAAGAATTGAATACTGGTGCATTGCATTTTATTTAGGTCTCTTGTTCGAAGGACATAGAACTCATATGAAACAATAGTAGGACATACTAATGGAGATGCTGAAACTGAATGTCTCTTTTTGTGTGGCTTATAATTGGATTATATTATTGGGTGTGGAGGTTGACTGTTATAAACGGTAAATTTTAAAAGACTAAGTATATTTTAAAATAATTAAACTGATCGTTAATCTCTATATCTAATAATACACTATCTTTTCTAAATTTTAAAATAAATGAGTATTAAATAACTTAAATATTATGAATTGAGATATTAAAAATGGCTATAAAAATTCGAAGTGATAATTTTTTTTTAAAAAAAGAAAAAACAAATTCAGAGCAAATAACATGGTATATATCCAATTTTGAATATGGTACAAGAGTCAATTCCTTGCTATGATGTAGAGCAAGAATGATGCAATTTGCATTGGAACTAGGGTAAAGTAGCAAAAAATTGTTGACCACAAAATGAAGGGGAATTAAAGCGCGTGGGGTAGGATTATATTTATTCAAGAACTTAAATGAGAAATTAAGTGAGAGAAGGATTTTGCATGTGGGTCTGTGACCCTGGTGTCGCCAAACCCCCCACCCATTCTGACACTATCCTTTCTCTTATATGCCCTTTACCCTCTCCCTTCTTCTTCTCCTTCTCCTTCTCCTTCTTCTTCTTCTTCTTCTTCTTCCCCCCAATTCGCACGTGTACAGCTCGATTTCTATTCTCAATCTACTATGTACGTGCGTCTTGATATTTATCTATACATGGTCTAATATGGAGAATGAAATTTTCCTCCTTATTGCCCTTACAAAATATACTAGACTAGTACTTGTTGACTGGACTAGAGCTGGCAATAGTAATGGTCGGTTTAGGGCAAAACTTAAGGTTGGGTTGGACTTCTAGTACTATTACTCCATTTGCCAATTCTTTATAACTTTTACATTTATTTAATTAACTATTGTTGCCATTAATTTAATTGTTGATTCCATCATATTCATATATGTGCACGCTAGACTGCAAATTAGTCAAATCACTTGATATTCTCTACCTAATTAGGCTCATCATTTTTATTCTTGCCAATTTCCATCAATATATTTACTAAGATTGAACCGTTTCCCAGTTTGAGATTCTTTAGAAAAAAAGAAAAAAAATCATAGCTCGAATACGTACTTCTTTTTTTATTAATCATTATTTTTAAATGGCAAAATCCATATTTAGTTCTCTAAATTGTCACACTTTTTTCACTGAATTTTCGAATTAAAAAAAAAATTATACATTGAGAGTCATTTTAATTTTAATCTTGGCCATATTAGGTCATCGATTGATGACATGAAAATAAATAAGATACACACAATTAAAGTTGTATTTTAATTGTGCAAGTTTAAACTTGACACTGTAACAAGTTTCCGTTCCACCAATTTGAGATTTGAATGAAAAATTTAGGAAAAATGTGGATATAAATTTAATTATTTTAATATTATGATGGATTAACCAAACACACCGTTTATAAATTTGTGAATTTTTTTAATATGAAATTTTTAATAATTTATCTAACAAATATCTAAAATATTTTTAAACTTTCTTGATTGTAAATGCACATATATCTTACTTATCGTGTCACTTTATCAATTAGAGATCTAATGTGGCAAATTTAAAAGCAGAAAAATTCAGTGTAGAATTTTTTTAGGTGGAAAACTCAATAAAAAAAATATAATAATTAATAAATCTAAAAATATGTTTTGCCTTTTTAAATTATAGCATAGAACAATAACATAACCAAAAGACGTTAACATAATGCAGGATTTTTCATATATATATATATATTTGGCCTGCTGGTCAATCGGAATATTATAATCCTAACAAACAAAAGTTATGGAAATATAAAACCAGTATGTTTTTAAAAAAGGAGCTTACGAATTTAAACGGGTCGCAATCCATTCAATCGTAGATAGATTACGAGAGCTAGAGAGAGAAGAGGCAGAAGGAAAAAGAAAAAAAAAAAAAAAAGATAAAGATAAAAGAAAAAAACAAAGTCATATACAAATTCCCTTCCAAATATCCTATTGAACAGTAGGCTTTTTTTGTTTTCTCGAATCCCAGCCGTATTCCTCCATTATATCCCTCTGCAACCTCCCTTTTCATTCTCCGTTACAAAGGCAAAGAAACACAGAGCCTTTCTTTCTCTCTCTTTTTATCTATATCCCTCTGAAGAAATGTCTCTGATCCCTCTGCATTCTTGAATACAAAACTTCCCCTTTTTCACTAACTTTCTTTTTAAACCATCATCCCCAAGAAAAACCTCTGTTACTTTCTTCTTTCTTTCATTTCCCTCTTCTTTAATCTGACTCCTACTCTGTGCCCTTTTCTTCATATTAATTTATTTTTCCCATGTATCTATTAACCCTACAGTGATCCTACTGAAAAAAGGCTACTCTTTCTCTTTACTTCACCTTTTCTTTTCTCAACCCCCATGCAAATCATAAGCTTATCATGATATAATCATATCTGATCACAACTCCATTGCTTTTCCTTTAAAGTTATAGGGTTGTAGCCCATTTCTACTTTTCCTTATTTGGTCTTCTCATTAATTCTTTCTAGCCAGTTTCTTCTTTATAAGCTATTTCACAAAGAGACTGACTAAATTAGATCTCGATAATGAGAAGTGCAACTCCTTTCCCTGATCTTTCATTGCAGATCAGTCCACCATCAGCATCTGATTGCAAAGCTAATGATGGAGGATTAACAAGGAAAGCTCTCTACAGTGATAGGAGCTCAACTACTGATTCAGTTAGCAGTGGAAGCGATTTAAGCCATGAAAATGGTTTCCTTAACCATGAGAGAAGTTATAATAATCTTGTACCCAATCAACCCACTTTGAGTTTAGGGTTTGAAATGGCAGATTTGAGCCCTCAAACTCTGCAACTACCGAGACACGTCATGAATCATCACCACCACCACCACCAACCTCAAATCTACGGTCGTGATTTCAAGAGAAATGGGAGAATGATTGGCGGAGTTAAAAGAAGCATCAGAGCTCCTAGAATGAGATGGACCACAACTCTCCATGCCCATTTTGTTCATGCGGTCCAGCTTCTTGGTGGCCATGAAAGTAAGTTACAATAAAAGACAATCTAAGATATTATGTCTTCTGTTCGATACTTGATCAGAAGCTTATACTTGTGTTTCTTAATTCTAATAATGTCACAGGAGCAACACCCAAATCAGTCCTAGAATTGATGAACGTGAAGGATCTAACCCTAGCTCACGTGAAGAGTCACTTGCAGGTGGGGTTACTGTTTTCAATCCCAAAGGCTTTGAATTCTGTATGGTATAGATAAATTTCAATATTCCCATTGTTGTTTTTACACTTTTATGGTCATTTTTTTCTGTACAAACATATTCTATATGTATTGCTATATATGACTCAATTTTTTGTGCAAGGAGTAAGGACAAAATAGCATCTAGAGGGTATAATCTTAGCAATGTGGAGTGTTTTTTCTCATTTTCTTTTTCTTTGGTCTATATGCAGATGTATAGAACAGTGAAGAGCACTGACAAAGGATCAGGTAAAATAGATTTTCCTTTCCAAGGACCTCTAAATATATATTTCATTTCCATTATTTTCTTTGCTTGAGATGGTGATTCACAGTGTGACCAAAATTATTCGCTTAGTGGGTGACAAAGCAGAACCAACGGCTCTATCTATGATTGTTGCAGGTCAAGTCCAAATAGATATGGGTTTAAAGCAAAGAGCAGAGATTATTGATGTGGATAAAGGATTATGTGGTGGAAAAGCTGATACCAATAAACCTTGTTGCTCTATCAACCCACCACCAATATCACCCCTAACAACCATAGAAAAACCCCAAATTAGGTGAGTGAGTGATTCTTTATTAAATTTGCTTCTCTCTTTGTCCTAATAAGAGTCATCTTATCCTTTTGATTATTTTATAAAAATGCTTAAAAATCAATGCCAACAATATATGCACGAATTTACACAAATGCCTATTGATGATGGAGCTTTGGGTCCAACATGTTCTGTCTTTGTTGAACAATCTCTAGTACATTGATCTTAATGAATTTTTACCTAGGGTTTCTAGGCACACAGTGATGGTTTACGTAAATCTTGCATAATACCATTAATATAACAACTTCCTACTTCACATCCGTTAGATTGTTGACTGTCTTGATCCCAATGTATTCTAAAAGTCAAGGGCTTTGGTTCAAATCTCAATGCTTTTCTTTAATCCAACGGGTAATTGGGTTACCAAGCTCACATTATGAAGCAGTTGATCGAGCCATTAATGTTTGGCTGGATTTTCTTGGCTTATGCCTATGGACAATCAACAAAACACCAAACAATCGAGTTTTCATTGCTCTATTAAATTTAATTGCTTTTTGAGCTTCTTTTGAAAGTTCCAATTTCCAATCTTCAATGCTTCTCTGAGCACTTATAATTCATGTTGCATAATAAACACATGCCTTCCCTCATTCAATCTTCTTACCGAATGAAATAACATTTTGATTCCACTTTTTCTCATTATTTTTATTTTTTTTGGTTTAGTTGTTGTCAAAGAAGATGATTATATATATATATATATATATATATATATATATATATATATATTGTATTAAATATAAACCGTTAGATGAAAAAAAAAAATATTTTCTGGTTTAATGGTACATATTCACTAACATACTTTATGTTTGATAGAGTTTGTTATAATAGCAAAGCATATACTGTGAAAATACATTTGAATTCAATAAAACATAACGGTCAATCAGTTCATCATGCCCTTCACATATTCTGAAAGCATATCAGTTGTAAAATAATTATTGCACAAAATACTGTTTTAGTATTGATATCTTGGTAATCTTGCGAACAGAGGTTCTTGGACATCATCAATGGAGACAAGGGACAAAAATAGATCAAGCACTAGTGAGACTTTGACATATTCTCACTTCAATTCACATGATGCCGAGGTATGATTTTGTCATGAAACAAACAGAATAAAACATGATTAGAGTTTAATAATTGAAACGTTTCCAAATAAACGTTAATTAATTGTAGTTATAATTATGATTATGTTTTCATTAGGAGGACGGACCCATGGGAGGCCTCCACGTGTCTGATAGAGTTAAGGAGAGCTTGTCATCTTCAGATATGTTGGTTAACCTAGAGTTCACACTTGGAAGGCCAAGTTGGCAAATGGAGTATGCTGATTCATCAAATGAGTTGGCCCTTCTTAAGTGTTAAAACCACTAACAAACATAATTTGTCTAATCATCTGCCCTTTTTGTGTGAACGTGCATGGACGATAATATGTAATATTTTTCATGCATCTGTTCCATATTTTCTTCGAATTTTGTCTTAACTATGAAAAAAGAGGTGCAAGAAACTTTCTTACATGAGTATTATGATGCTGAATACTTAGACAAGATTTTGGTGAATTGCCATTTCAAAAAGAAAAAAAAAAAGATTAATAATTCAGAATCTGTCGTGATGATTAATTTGGGCCACGAACTGCATTTTGTCCTTGCAAAGCTCGTCATGGAAGGGTACAGATTAATTCATATGAACTGGTGGGTCAAGTTATTACGCGAAATAAATAGATCATTAATGTCAAATGCCAACCAATTGCAGCTACAACTTTCAGAAAAACGTCTTCTTGATCAAAGAAATGATTAATGACCCAAAAACTGACTGAGCCAGTAGCTGTATGTAGTTCTAGCGCCATGATGCGAATGGATAGTTAAAGATATATGCTGCTAGAATATGATGCTATTTTCAATCTCCATATTATTGATTAATATATCGAAAATATTATATTTGATATAGCTTTGTATTTTATGAGCCAATGCCCATTTCAAGTTTGACCTTTGAAAAGGATTAGTGAGTATCTTTAGGACACTACATGAGCATTTCCCATTTTGAATGATGGACATTGTACTGTCTTTTCTGTTTGCATGTGATATTAACCCATACAGAACGAACTATTTTAAACTTTTATAAAGGTTATAGATACAGCAGATCTTGAAGCTAACTATTCTTTATGCCTTTCTCACTTTACATGCCAAAGCATAAGTAATCGGCAACTTATTTACAGCAGATCTTGATTGCATTTCTTTTAATGTTCATAAATTTTTCAGCCTTAAGTTTTTATAGTTTTACTAATGATGACAGTCATTTACATAGTACTTGTAAGAAAAATGAAATCAAATTTAATTTGCATTATTAATTTGGTTTATAAATGTATAAAATCAATCAAATTAATCTCTGACAATAAGAACAGCTAAGCTGGTTGATTTTTCTCTTCGCATAGATAGGCTACATATAGTGAAGTTGATCTTCATGGCCGATTCTTAAAATGAGCCCATGAACAATTCTAATGAAAATAGATAGATATATGACAACTTCTTATTGGATTAATTCATGAATTTTTCATACATATATATGATATTAAAATTAATCTTCTCTCTTCAGGTTAGAAAGAACATTATGATGGAGTGGAAAGATTATGGTGAAAAATTGAACTTAGAATAAATTTATGGACACAATTTAAGTTGTTTATTTAGGGTTTGGGTAAATGGGAATGGGCTCCACAGCCCAACTTTACTTCATGAGCCATAATTATTATTTTTTTTTTTAAAAAAGCGAGGCCCAACTTTTGCAGTATTCAACGCTGAAAGTGAAGAACAGAACGGCTAATGTAGAGCGCCGCAGAGGAGACAGGGCGCCTCAATAGTGGTGGGTACTGAGGATGAAGAAATTGTAAGTTTGTTAGTATAGATCAGCAATGATTGTCGATTGTCCCTTCTCAGACCACCAACTATTGAAAACCAATTTGTCCATACAATTCAGAATTGTTTTTAGGTTTTTTTGTTTCTCTTATTTTTCCTCATTGCCCATCATTACTCCATATCTAGCACTAGATTTTCACACATAATTTGCTTCTGTCTATATCGCACTTTATTCCTTTTGTTTTGTCCCACTACCCTCCATTCCTTTTTCTTTTTCCTTTATTTCATGTTTTACATCAATTATTTTAATTATTATTTCGACACAGTAGTAAATATTTAGTTCTATTGTAATTAAAGTCCAAACCTTTGGCTAACTATGTGTTGATAAGTACTCAGATCTCTGCAATACTTATTGATAGCTGATTAAAAAATTATTTAAAAATGGAAAATGTAGATAATTGTGTTTCTTGCAGGGTACCTTTTCTTTTTTTTTTTTAAAAAAAAAAACTGTTGTTGAAGTAAGAAAATTTAAAAATGATTTTTACTTAAAAACTGCAAAAATGACAAGTGCTTTGCTTGATTCTAAGTTCTTTAATGTTAAAAAAGAAAAAAAGAAAATTTAAAGTTAGCTGATCTGTTATCTGTGTATATAGAAAAGGAGATGTTTGGTGGTTTTTCCGTGGCAATTGAATTGCAGTTGTTGCTGGATGTTGCGTCAAGCATTTAGCAGATATTAATCTGAAAACATTCTGATAAGGCAAAGTGGCATGGCTCTTGCATATACATACGCCAAATTTGACATTCGGTTCTCACTCCCCAGGTACTGCCTACCTTGAAATATTCTATACTCCACATTTTATCTTATTTTTCAGAAGCAAACAATAACAATTTGGTCTTTTATAATTTAGACGCTAGGTCAACAATTGTTTTCTTATTTCTTCGTGCAAGAAGAAATTGATTCCTTTTAATTGCTCTTAGGTATGGATTTCTTGCAATTCACCTTAGAAGTATATGTTTTTGTTTGTGAATATGATATGGTAATGATTTTATCCTTTTTTTTTTGTGTGTATATGATGAATTGGGACTAAAGAATGCATCGGCTTTGGGGTATAAAACAAGCCAATCATGATATATTAAATTCAGAGTTACTAAGGCCTAGTGAAACACTGCCCTGTTAAAATTTTAGTTAATAAACTAATAAACAAGTTTGTGGACCCTCTTCTCTCTGTAACTTGATGATGTATGTATTCTTAAATTAGTTATAAACCGTCTTCATGTTGCTTGGTTAGCAGAAAAAGGTAGCTGTTATATTATTCTGTTAAAACATTGAAAGGTGCAAATATTAATTTCAAGTGACAGTATCAGAAAGTCATTCATATTGATTGATTAAAAACTGGGGCGTACTATGACGTATATACATGCATAATATGTGCACTTGCATATCTGCCATGGCCCTTGCCAGAAATCATTGACTTTGTTATGCTTCATGCTGAAATATTGTCAAAATGTTACTAAGTTGGTCTATAAATAGACTGGAATTTCAATTTTATTTGTGTGAATCTTTAAATTAACTATGGATTGTTTTTTCACATTAACTGCATCTGCTGTGGTTTTCCTCTTCATCTTTGTCTGCAATTCATGGCTTCAGGGGGCAAAGAGTGGAAAAGGTAGCAAGAATAGAAAGGCTCCGGAACCTGCTGGTGCATGGCCAATCATTGGCCACCTCCACCTGCTTGGTGGTGCTGATAAGCTTCTCCATCGAACACTTGGGTCAATGGCTGATAAGTACGGACCAGCATTCAACATTCGCATGGGCAGCCAGCATGTGCTTGTAATTGCCAGCAGTGAATTGGCCAAGGCATGCTTTACCATAAATGATAGAGCTGTTGCTTCCCGTCCCACTTCAGCTGCCACCAAGCACATGTGCTATAATGATGCAGTGTTTGGTTTTGCACCCTACAGCCCCCACTGGCGTGAGATGCGAAAGATAGTAGTGCTTGAACTCCTTGCAAATCGCCGGCTTGAAATGATCAAGCATTTTCTGGCCTCTGAAGTTGACTTTGGAATAAGAAAGCTTTATAGTTTATGGACTGAAAATAGTTGTCGTCCTGTGCCTGTCAAACTTACTCAGTGGTTTGAGGATATGACATTCAATGTGATTGTTAAAGTGGTGGCTGGAAAGCGATATGCTAGCTCATCTGATGCTGATGAGGCAGAACAGTGTAAAAAGGCAATCACTGAATTCTTTCAGTTCGTTGGTCTCTTTGTTGTTTCGGATGCATTTCCGTCTATGCAGTGGTTAGATTTTGGGGGGCATGAGAAGGCAATGAAGAAGACAGCAAAGGATTTAGATGCTGTACTTTCAGGTTGGCTTGATGAGCATCGCCAAAGGAGAGCTTCAGGAGAGGTCAAGGCTGATGGTGAACAGGATTTCATTGACGTGATGTTGTCACTTGAGGAGAAAGGCAACCTGTCAGGTTTTCCATATGATGAAGATACTAGTATCAAATCGACTTGTCTGGTATGCTCAATATTCTATATAGAGAATATTAAGTTGCTATAAATATTAGATTATATACAACATTCTTCATAATCAGGTGTCTAGATTGTTACTCTTGAGATTCTTAATTGCAGGCTCTTATTGTCGGTGCTAGTGATACCACAACAACAACGCTAACTTGGGTCATATCGCTCCTTTTGAATAATCAAGCAGCATTGAAAAAGGCACATGAAGAGATAGATCTCCTTGTTGGCAATGAGCGTCAAGTTGAGGAATCAGACTTGAAAAGCCTGGTTTATCTTCAAGCCATAATCAAGGAAACCCTCCGCCTATATCCTGTGGCTCCTTTTATATCCCGCCAATTCATGGAAGATTGCACCATAGGTGGTTATGAAGTTTCAGCTGACACTCGCTTATTAGTGAATGTATGGAAGATTCAGAGAGATCCCAGACTCTGGGAAAACCCATCAGCTTTTCAGCCAGAGAGATTTCTGGAAAGCAATGTGGGTATTGATGTGAGAGGTCAACATTTTGAGCTCATTCCATTTGGTTGTGGTAGACGATCATGCCCAGGGGCATCATTTGCACTCCATGCTCTTCACTTGACACTTGCTAGGTTCCTTCATGCATTTGATTTGACAACCATAATGAATCAGCCAGTTGACATGACTGAGAGGGCAGGAACTACTATACCAAAAGCAACCCCTTTAGAACTTCTTCTTTCCCCACGGCTCCCTGCAAGACTCTATATCTCTTGAAGTTTGAACAATGAGTCGGCATTACTTTTGAAAATGATGTAATCAATTTATGTTATCCGTTTTTACTCTGCATCAGTTTTATGTGACATTGTTGAGTATTGTAACTGAAAATCTAAGGATTGTGTAGTTCTCTGCTTATGTTTATATGTTCTTACCTATTAATAAAGGTTAATGTGATATTATTATCATATAAGTAGTGATCAATGTCTCGGAGTAAGACCATCCTACCAGTTCTTGAGATTTTATATTATTGTTGTTGAAAAAGATGTTTATGCTGTAATTATTTGATGCATAAACCATGTGATGCAGGTTCTCTGCACTGTAATTTTTTTTTTTTTTTTTGCTTTCCAGATAGAATTTCGAATACAAGTGAGCTTTGAAAGAAATCATGTGGCACAGGCAATTTGATAGCAATTAGCACGTAAATACAACTTATTAACAGGGCATAATCTAATAGGTTTGTTATTATTATATTGATTGCTGTTATCTTCAGTAGAATTTGATGGCCTATCTACCAATCAGATGAAGGATTCATGTGACTGAATCGACAAAACATTAAACTGCGATAGAATAAGAACAGTATTGGAGTTGGTGTTGACTTTTTAGTTACTAATATCTCATTCCTGTTTATGTTCCTCGATCTCATAATTGATAACATGGATCTAAATCTACAACTATTGTTGGTTTCTGGGCTTCTCTCCTTAATTTTTCTCTACTTTGCATTAGTTAGGAGTAAAAATTACAGGGAAGCACCTGAACCAGCTGGTGCATGGCCGGTAATTGGTCATCTTCATCTATTAGGCTTTTCCGATCAGCTGCTTCATGAAGTACTTGGAAAGATGGCTGATAAGTATGGGTCAGCCTTCAATATCCGCCTAGGAAGCTGCCGTGCTTTTGTGGTTTCTAGCAGCCAAGTGGCAGAGGAATGCTTCACCACTAATGACAGAGTTCTTGCTTCTCGTCCTAGAACAGCAGCCACAAAGCACATGTGCTACAACCATGCAGCCTTTGGCTTTTCACCCTACAGCCCCCATTGGCGTGAGATGAGAAAGATAGCAACACTTGAACTTCTTTCAAACCGTCGATTTGAGATGATCAAGAATGTCCAAGCTTCTGAAGTTGATGTGGGGATAAAGAAACTTTATGATCTCTGGGCTAAAAATAACTATCTACCAGTGCTTGTAGATCTTTCGCAGTGGTTACACATTATGGCACTTAATGTAATCACTAGAATCGTGGCCGGAAAACGTTTTGAAGGTGGCTCTGATGATGATAAGGCCATAAGTTGTAGAAAAACAATTGCCGAATTCTTTCACTTGCTGGGTATTTTTGCGGTTTCAGATGCAATTCCATACCTCTGGTGGTTGGACTTGAAGGGGCATGAAAAGAAAATGAAGCAAACAGGCAAGGACTTGGATGCTATACTTGAAGGTTGGGTAGAGGAGCATCGCCGGAAGAGAGCTACAGGGGAGCTAAACTCTGAGACTGAGCAGGACTCTATTGATTTGATGTTATCTCTGGAGGAGGAAGGGAGACTTAACGGTTTTACTTATGATGCAAACACCAGCATCAAGGCGACCTGTCTGGTAAGTTAAATTATACAATATCAAGGCTGATTATAAATCATACTTGGAATTTGATTTTATCCTGAAATTTCTTGCAGACTGTTATTGTAGGCGGCAGTGACACAACAGGAACTATATGCTGACATGGGCAATCTCGTCGCTGTTAAACCATCAGTTTGCGCTGAAAAAGGCTCAAGAAGAATTAAATCTTCATGTAGGTTTTGAACGTCAAGTAGAAGAATCAGACTTGAAAAACCTGGAATATGTTCAAGCTATAGTGAAGGAAACATTCCGGCTGTACCCTGTAGCGCCGCTGTCAGGACCAAGGGAAGCTCTGGAAGATTGCACCATAGCAGGGTACCACGTCCCTGCTGGAACTCGGCTGATTGTAAATACATGGAAGATTCACAGGGATCCGGGATTGTGGGCAAATCCATCAGCTTTTCAACCAGAAAGATTTCTAAAAACCCATGTAGATGTTGATGTTAGAGGTCAGCATTCTGAGCTGATTCCATTTGGTGGTGGCAGAAGGTCGTGCCCAGGCGCAGCTTTTGCACAACATGCACTTCACCTTACACTTGCTAGGCTTCTTCATGCGTTTGATTTAGCCACCCCCACGGATACGCCTATTGACATGACTCCAAGACCTGGAGTTACTGTACCTAAAGCAACCCCATTAGAGGTTCTTCTTGCCCCTCGTCTACCTTCTACACTTTATGCTAAGTAGACTCATTTGTGTAGTTTTAGACATACACTCTTTGCAAATCCAAAAATAAAGTTGCTGCTTTTCCTTGGGACAATTGTGCTGCCATATATGTAGATAGTACAGTTATTAAGATTGAGAAAGAAATCCAATATGTGTGTTTCATACGTTATTTTTTACCATATCCAATATAGAGCAAGTCTGTAATATTCTTTTCATTTTTTCGAATATCTGCTTCACCAATCTGAATTGGTGATTTGGTGGGGTAACATTAATTCAATTAGTCTGTTCACAGATGAAGCTATGACTTAACTGGTGGAGTTGAATTTCGACAAAACATATACTCTTAATTAATACTGATTAATTTATTTTTAAACCTAAAAGATGAAGAAAATCAGCAAAAGTAACGTATTTAATCTGCGTCATCCATTTTCGTTCTTATCTTTTGAAATTAATCTTATTATATACATAGGATTAATTTCCAGGTAGAATTTTGAATACAAGTAAGCTTTGAAAGAAATCATGTGGCAAAGGCCATTTGATAGCAATTAGCACGCAAGTACATCTAATTGGGTATGTTAAAGTTTTAAAAGGGTATAAATATTGTTAAAGTCAAGTCCTACGTACTGACAGGGCATAATCTAATTCGTTTGTTATTATATTGATTGCTGTTATCTTCAGTATAATTTTATGGCCTATCTCCCAATCAGATGAAGGATTCATGTGACTGATTCGGCAAAACATCATACTGCGATAGAATAAGAACAGTATTGGAGTTGGTGTTGACTTTTTAGTCTGTCCTCATCCATTTTCGTTCTTATCTTTTGAAATTAATCTTATTATATACATAGGATTAATTTCCAGGTAGAATTTTGAATACAAGTAAACTTTGAAAGAAATCATGTGGCAAAGGCCATTTGATAGCAATTAGCACGCAAGTAATCTAATTGGGTATGTTGAAGTTTTAAAAGGGTATAAATATTGTTAAAGTCAAGTCCTACTTACTGACAGGGCATAATCTAATTCGTTTGTTATTATTATATTGATTGCTGTTATCTTCAGTATAATTTTATGGCCTATCTACCAATCAGATGAAGGATTCATGTGACTGATTCGGCAAAACATATACTGCGATAGAATAAGAACAGTATTGGAGTTGGTGTTGACTTTTTAGTCTACTAATATCTCATTCCTGTTAATGTTCGTCTCATAATTGATAACATGGATCTAAATCTGCAACTATTGTTGGTTTCTGGGCTTGTCTCCTTAATTTTTCTCTACTTTGCATTAGTTAGGAGTAAAAATTACAGGGAAGCACCTGAACCAGCTGGTGCATGGCCGGTAATTGGTCATCTTCATCTATTGGGCGTTTCCGATCAGCTGCAGCATGAAATACTTGGAAAGATGGCGGATAAGTATGGGCCAGCCTTCAATATCCGCCTAGGAAGCTGCCGTGCTTTTGTGGTTTCTAGCAGCCAAGTGGCAGAGGAATGCTTCACCACTAATGACAGAGTTCTTGCTTCTCGTCCTAGAACAGCAGCCACAAAACACATGTGCTATAACCATGCATTGTTTGGCTTTGCACCCTACAGCCCCCATTGGCGTGAGATGAGAAAGATAGCAACACTTGAACTTCTTTCAAACCGTCGATTTGAGATGATCAAGAATGTCCAAGCTTCTGAAGTTGATGTGGGGATAAAGAAACTTTATGATCTCTGGGCTAAAAATAACTATCTACCAGTGCTTGTAGATCTTACGCAGTGGTTCGACATTATGACACTTAATGTAATCACTAGAATCGTGGCCAGAAAACGTTTTGAAGGTGGCTCTGATGATGATGAGGCCATAAGGTGTAGAAAAACAATTGCCGAATTCTTTCACTTGCTGGGTATTTTTGCGGTTTCAGATGCAATTCCATACCTCTGGTGGTTGGACTTGAAGGGGCATGAAAAGAAAATGAAGCAAACAGGCAAGGACTTGGATGCTATACTTGAAGGTTGGGTAGAGGAGCATCGCCGGAAGAGAGCTACAGGGGAGCTAAACTCTGAGACTGAGCAGGACTTTATTGATTTGATGTTATCTCTGGAGAAGGAAGGGAGACTTGACGGTTTTACTTATGATGCAAACACAAGCATCAAGGCGACCTGTTTTGTAAGTTAAATTATACAATATCAAGGCTGATTATATATGAGATACTTGGAATTTGATTTTATCCTGAAATTTCTTGCAGAATGTTATTGCTGGCGGCAGTGACACAACAGGGATTATGCTGACATGGGCAGTCTCGTTGCTGTTAAACCATCAGTTTGCACTGAAAAAGGCACAAGAAGAATTAAATCTTCATGTAGGTTTTGAACGTCGAGTAGAAGAATTAGACTTGAAAAACCTGGTATATCTTCAAGCCACGGTGAAGGAAACATTCCGGCTATACCCTGCAGCGCCGCTGGCAGGACCAAGGGAAGCACTGGAAGATTGCACCATAGCTGGGTACCGTGTTCCTGCTGGAACTCGGCTGATAGTAAATGCATGGAAGATTCACAGGGATCCGGGATTGTGGGCAAATCCATCTGCTTTTCAACCAGAAAGATTTCTAAAACCCCATGTAGATGTTGATGTTAGTGGTCAGCATTTTGGGCTGATTCCATTTGGTGGTGGCAGAAGGTCGTGCCCAGGCGCAGCTTTTGCACAACACGCACTTCACCTTACACTTGCTAGGCTTCTTCATGCGTTTGATTTAGCCACCCCCACGGATACTCCTATTGATATGACTCCAAGACCTGGAGTTACTGTACCTAAAGCAACCCCATTAGAGGTTCTTCTTGCCCCACGTCTACCTTCTACACTTTATGCTAAGTAGATTCATTTGTGTAGTTTTAGACATACGCTCTCTGCAAATCCAAAAGTAAAGTTGCTGCTTTTTCTTGGGACAATTGTGCTGCCATATATGTAGATAGTACAGTTATTAAGATTGAGAAAGAAATCCAATATGTGTGTTTCATACGTTATTTTTTACCATATCCAATATAGAGCAAGTCTGTATGAATCTTTTCATTTTTCTAATATCTGCATCACCAATCTGAATTGGTGATTTGGTGGGATAACGTTAATTGAATTAGTCTGTTAACAGGTGAAGCTATGACTTAATCCCCGGTAGAGTCGAATTTCGACAAAACATATACTCTTAATTAATACTGATTAATTTATTTTAAACCTAAAAGAGGAAGAAAATAAGCAAAAGTAACGTATTTAGTCTGCACGTCGTCATCCATTTTCGTTCTTATCTTTTGAAATTAATCTTATTTTATTTATAGGATTATTGTATCTGTCATTGAGATTAACATATTAACGTACGTTCAAATTACTTCGTCTTTAAATTGTCTATCCAGCCATCTGTAAAACAAGACAAGAATTTTGAGAGATTATTAAAATTAAATTGAGGTCAATATTAAAATTATTGTTGGAAAAAAGAAAGAAAGAAAAGGAAGTTGGGGCAATTTATATAAGATAATAGGGGAAAAACCATGGCTTAGTCCGAAAGAGATGAACCCAAAATTGGGGTTTTTTTTTAAAAAAAAAAAATTGGGATAATTTTTAAAAATATTTAGTATTATGGTGCTACAAGAAAAAAAATATTAAATTTTTGGTGTGTCAAAAAAAAAAAGTTGAGCACTTTGTCATTTTCTGTCAGCGAGATCCACAATTATTAGTATTACTCAATATGTTGTACGAAAAACGACAAGTTATGCTGCTGTTTTTCGAAAACCAAAATAGTAGCATTTTGGAAATCTCAGACTGAGTGAGTGTCTTAGCTGATTTTTTTCTTTTTTTAGTCAAAAGGCTGCAAAATTTGAAAATTTGGGAGCGATTATCAAGTCAGAAGGGTACGAGCACTTGGAAGAGAGCTGCCCCTCGTTCCTATCTCAGATTTTAAACACTATTGCTTCAGGTGATTACCCATTCCACTGGGAAGAGGAAGAGCATGCGGTGCTAGGATTTTTTTTCTCTCTATATCAAATTAAGGAGATTAACATGATCACATGTACAATGCCTATCAGATTAATTAAGAAAATAGGATTAATTTATACTGAACCTGAGAAATCTCTTTGTATGTGCATTCCCTTTTTATTTCACTTCCGTTTCCTGAATCCCAGTATATATTCATTATTTTCTTTTTAAATACATTAAGGGTGTGTTTGGTAAGTGGGTTTGTATTGTAATGTAATTAAGTTAGTATTGAATCCTTTGTTTGTTGATGTAATACATTTATACTGTATTGTAATGTTAAATACAACAGTAATACTGAATACATTTATTGATGTATTTTTCAATCCTTTAAATTTATACGGTATTTCTGATTACCATTCAGTTTTTTCACCTCCCTCGCCTCCCTCACGTCCCTGCCTCTTTCGCCTCCTTCACCTCCATCGCCGGTCTCACCTCACCATCGCTGATCTCACCACCATCGGAATCACCATTGCTGCCAATCGAAACCTAAGCTGTCTCCTCTCTTTTTAAAGGTAAGTAACCCATCGATTCTGTCTAAACTTTTTTTTTATGGTTTTGATTTCGGTCTTGTGAGAAGATGAATCGTGTTTCTTTTCTCTTTTTTTGTCGATTTTGGTTTTTCAAAAATCTATTTGATGGTTTGATTTTTCAGATGTTGAATTTGTTGCCCCTCTGTTTTGGGTACTTTTAGATTTTTCATTTGGTGTTCGTGATTTAGAATTTCCATAAGCTAAAGATTTCATAAGCTCCTCCTCCTTGTTCTTGTTGTTGTTGTTCATGATGGCTATTCTGTTATCTTCTTCTTCTTTGAAATAAGATACCCATGTCCCGAGATTCAATTTTTCCTTCAATATAGCTCCAATATCTGTTGGGTATATGTCTTTGCTTCTTAGTTTGTTATTGTACAAAGAAATTGCTTGATTTGTTTGCAGCTTTTTTATCTTAATTTCTGGAGAAAGGATTTTGTTAGAGAGAGTAGCCGCTGGTTGTACAAATATTACTAGTGAAGTAAAATTCATGTAATTGCACTTTGAAGTGAAGAGATTTGTAGAAGCTAAATTGAATTCATAATATGTGAATATCCTTTAATTTCAGTTTATATATATATATATATATATATATACACACACACAATTTGATCTATCTAGTCCATTTTGTTTTCAATTTTTGATTTAAAACTATTTTTTTTTCTAATGTTGAAGCCACTGGAATTGAATCATGTTCATTTTTCTACTAGTATCTGGTTTGTTGCATTGACTGTAAACATAATTTTAAAGCTTGCAGATTGTGTAATTTCATTTCTTCATAACTGGGACTGTTTTATGTTAACTTTGTTCAACACTTTTCTTCAATATTTAAAATGTTGGCAATCAGTCAGAGATCATGTTTTGGGAGGTGGATCTGGTCTTGAACTCAGCATGATTCTTTCCAAGTACCCTTCTATTCATGGCATTAACTTTGACTTGCCTAATGTTGTTAAGGAAGCTCCACCTTATCCTGGTATTCTACATTTTTTTTTTTTTAGATTTCTTTAGCTTACTTCGATTATATTTACAAAGTGATTTGTTTTTATTTAGGCATCGAACATGTTGGAGGAGATATGTTTGCAAGTGTTCCAAGTGGAGATGCAATTATGATGAAGGTTACCTTGTGATATATACTTTTTTTATCTTATTTCTGTACTGAATATTGTTTGAATATATACTTATCTAATTTTTATATGGATAGATTTTCCTGATGTGTCACTCTCGAAATCGAGGAGTTGTTTGTTGGCTTTTATAGAGACTCTTTCCTTTATGGGTTTTTAATATGGTTGCTGTGAGGAGTGAAAAGTTGAAAAAAAACCATGGATTTCTTGGGATCACCAAGTGGAGATGCAATTATGATGAAGGTTACCTTGTGATATACAGTTTATGTCAAAATGCAGTTTCAATAGCAAGCAATTAGCACACCTTTTTCTTTTTAGTTAAAGCTCAATTTGCTAGTGAGATTAACTTAATTTTCGAGAATTGAGTAAAGCATATTTGGGAATAATTCAAATTTCAAGTAAAATATCTGTTGGCCATCTTGCAAGACTGATAAACCGTCACTATCAAAGGTTAAGGTAGCATTCTTGGATAGAACTGGGTTGTCTGGATTTGCTGTCCATATGACAGTTTTCTGGTGGATTGTTAGCAACCAGATGGCTATAACAAAACCATCGCCTTCTGGGTAAAAACCAAAGGCGAAATGTCCTGAATCTGAAGACCAGTAGGGGTTGTTAGAGGGATGTAAAGATGAACCTAAGCTGATAATGGAAGAACTATTTTGACCTGTTGCTTTTGAGAACAAGGATATCAGATAAAGAAACAAGAACATTTTGCCGGAATTTTTGGATGATTTTTGATTTTTTATTTTCTTTGAAACAGAGATGGTTAAGCCATTTATTTGAATTTTGCAAGGGAAAGTGATTGTCAAAAATTTGGTGCAATTCCACTGAGTCAAAGTCTGAGGGTAGTTTATGTATAGCAGTTTTCTTTTTCTTTTCCTTTGCCCTCTTCATCTTTCCTCTTTTTTTTAAGCTATTAATTTTGTCCCTGCTCTATTGCAATCTCTCTCATTTTTTATTGGTTTTGCTTTGAAACTTTACAAGAGTTTATGCTGTTTCTGGGCGAATGCATGGTGGGTGGACTTTCTCTTATTATCCAAAGTTAAGTTAGGTTCATGCATGCCTACTTGGTCCAATACTTTTTAGTGGTGGCGTTGGATATAAATGAGGTTAGCTACATGTAGAATTCAGTTGTTGAGGTGGACTAGCCCAACCATGGCCGTCCATTAGTGCTGGGGCTGGCTGGTGGTGGGGACTCCATAATTGGTTTGTTAATATCGGACATAATAGTTTGCCCGAATGATTCAATCAGTGGCATGAGTTTTAATTGTGGGGCTTGGGAAGAATGACTGAGTGTATATTCAATTGAATGTACTCCATGAATTTTAATTTTGAATTTTGGTGATCCATGAATTAACTATCCATCTAAATTTATTTTATAGTTACTATTATGATGTTAATTTATTTGATATTTTATAGTTACGATTTTTATGTTAATTTTACTTTAAATATTAAATTTAAAATTTAATATGAATCAGTACAATTTAATATAATTGTAATTTTTATATGAGACCATAATATAATAAATATAAAATAATCATAAAAAATAAAATAATTATATAAAAAATAAGTTGATAATTATAAATATAATTATATTTCAATACATGTATATTATTTAACCAAACATAGGATTGTATTAATATTTACATTACATTACTAATGTAAACAAACATAGTAATGTAATTATAATTACATTACAATACAATACATTTTTTAATCCATTACAATTTTCATTACAATACAATCCAATCCTTCTTACCAAACATAACCTAATTACTTGACCGAAAGTATTGATACAGTGATATATGTGGATATGTGGGATTTTACTTGCCTGTATATCTAGATTTGATTGATAAATGATAAGAGCCATTCGAAAAATGACATCAAAAATCAAAAATTTTATCATTAGACGAAAATAATTTAATTATCATTCAACAATATCATGAATTGTGATTTATTCAAAATTTTTCGCCTAAAATAAATTTAATTGCAATATTGCATAAATTGAGTTATTTTTTTTGAACCGAATTGTTACTAATTAAGATATAAATTGAATGATTATGAATAAAATTATTCTGGTCACGAGAAAATAAAATTTTTAAGTAGTAAAATTACAAATATGTACAAAATCTATAACTTTAAAATTTGTAAGGGAAGAGAGGTGTGCAATTTAAAGTACTTGCACCATATGCGCCCATGTATGTCCACACGGATGAGTGACTTCCTACCTCCATTACGCAATTCTACAAATAATTAGCTAGTTTCCCAGTACATGTTAACAGTAACATTTATTTTGTACAGTAATTCCACTGCAGCCTTTTGACTAAAAAAAATCAGAAAACACCAAGTCCACTTTCCGTTTTCACTCAAACCGGAGTTCACTCATCTAATTTGAGATTTCCAAGCAAAATGCCACTGTTTTGGCTTTTAGAAAAAGTCAGCATGACCTGCCGTTTTCCTTACAACGTGTTGAGTAATAGTTGTGGATCCCACTCTTACAAAAGATAGCATAGTGATTGCCTTTTTTTTCAAACACTAAAATTTTAATATCTTTTATTATACCATTATAACCCTAAATATTTTGAAAACCACCTAAAAAAAACCCAAAAATTCTGGCCCTTTATATTCCTTCGGGTGTTGAGAAATCTCTCACGTTCAAATCCTTATGGTTTAGACCACCCCCTAGCTAGGATCCCTGTGGATCTTGTGAAGGTTAACCAGTAGGTGAGTTCCAGGTCAGACATAGTCTTCAGGTAAAGTCCACGCAGTGTGGACGTTACACCCCTCAAACGGCTGAAAGTACCTGATAATTTGTGATCATTTAATGGAGTGGATACGATACGCGATGCGTGTAATGTAGTGCTCCTCGGATATGGTAACCACTAATGTTGCAATCCTTTACTAATCCTTCACTACTTTCTATCTCCCAACTTTAAGGTCCAAATATCTAGTGAACTCCAACCATCAGATGTTTGAGAATTGGTGGACCAAAACTAGGGATGATCGTGGAGAGCGGATTTTCAATTCCCGGTGGCAGGGGTGTGCATCGGTCGGGTTCGGGTCAATCCGACTCGAACCCGATCAACCCGAAAATTGAAATATAACCTATATTATAAACCGAATCGACCCTATATATCCTAGGGTCCCGAACCGATTAACCCAATAATTTTCGAGACCCGAACCGACGAAATCGATTCAACCGATTTCTCATCTCCTCTCCTATTTTCGCAGCCCTCTCTCTCTTTTTTCTGTGATTTTTCACCATTTTTAAACAAATCAACACACAAATCAAACTAAGTTAAAAACAAATCCATCAAAATCTAACCCAAATAAACACAAATTTATCAAAATCAAACACACATAAATGCAAATCAAAAGCAATCAGATCTGACAAGAAAATGAAAATCCCACAACCTAGAAGTAGAAAAGGAAAAAGATCTACTGAAGAAGAAGACAAAGAGGATGGTAAAAAGATCGATCAACGGCCAAGAAGAAGGAGAAGAAGGAGAGAGAGAGGGGGAACCGAATCGCCGGCGATGGAAGAGAGAGGGAATTGACGGTGGCAAAGGAGGAGGAGCCAGTGGCGGAAGAGAGAGGGTAAAAGGAGAGGGAGAGACCGTGGGTGGGTGGGAGCCTGGTAGGGGAAGAGAGGGAGAGGTGCAGATTGTAAGGGGGAAGGGGAGGGAAAGAGAGAGAGAGGGGTAGTTTATATATACCTGATCGGTCGGGTTCGGATTTTGAAGGTTTTAATCCGACCTGAACACGAACTCTCTCAATTTTAAAGAACTGACCCGACCCGACCCGACCCTATTACCCCGAACAACCCTACCAGAATATGTAGTTCGGGTTGGGTTGTTCGGGTTTGTCGGGTCAGATTGTTCGGTTTTTGCACAGCTCTACCCGGTGGGGACGTGATCCAAACGGAACGAAAAATTTTCGAATTTTTTCCCCGCGGGGCGAAAAAAATTTCCACAATATATATATATATTTACATTAATAATAAATTAATATATATTAATAATATATAAATATTTGGAATATTTAAATTATACGGAATATTTACAAATATTTATATTTTAATTATATGATATATTTATAAATATTTGTATTTAAATTGTATGAGATATTTTTAATTTTAAATTATCAGTTATTAAATTTTGCAAGGTAAATTTTGTAAAATATTTTTGATTCGAATCGAAAATCTCCATCGGATCGAAAATTTTTATTAAAATTGAATACTTTTTATTGGAGACGGGGACGGGAAATTTTTTTCCCGCGTCCCTAGCAGGTCCCTGTCCCTTGGTGGGACAGTAGGTGAGGAGCCACTCCCCGCACCCACCCCGCCCGTGATCATCCATAACCAAAACCACTTATTTACATATAGAGAAAGAAATAGGTAAAACCATTAATATAAAGACAACAAAATAAACCCACTATAAGAAATCCATTTCTTTCTTCAAGAATTGTTACGCAAGCAATTGACAGGAATTAATCTTGCAAATAAGCAGATTGATTGGACCTCCTCAAACTATGGGTTGAAATAGTAGGGCTTTGCTGAAGAATTAAGCATCAGATCTATTGTCATTGTTCACCATTTGTTTGATGAATTGAAGAAAAACACAAGAAAACAGAGTATGAGGTCACAACAAGAAAGTAGAAACAGTGAAAATGGAAAGAGTCAAAGTGACAGATATTGCAACTCTAATGTCGCGACGAAATTCTCACAAAAATCACAGAGGTAATTATCAAAATCACATGTTGTAACTCTTTTTATACACAGTGTTACAGAGATGAAAAATGTTAAGGGGCTGTTTAGTTTTTTGATAACACAGTAAATATCATTTGCCCTAAATCCCATCCAGTCGGCCCACTTATCTGGCAAGGCCTAAGGCCCTACAACCAAGAATAGCAGGCACGAGCCCCTAGGCAGCGCACACGCCCGATCGGCTGATTTGACCAGCAGTCCCATCGGCCGCCTGACACAAGACAGCGCCCATGCCTTCCACCTGCTCCCTGTCACTTCGCCGCACACCTACTCTGACAGCCAGTAATCACTCCCCAGGCACTCGAGTGCCCCTCAACTATCTCATATAAGTAGCTCAGCCAATGATGGTACCAGGTATTGAATCTACAGCATTCTCCCTCTAAAAGCACTTTCTCCCTCTAAGCTATTTTCTAAAATAAAAAATTATAATAATATTATAATAAAAACAAAAAATAATATATAATTAAATAAGAAATCAATGAGAAAGATAGTCATAAAAAAAATAAAACTCACCTCATAGTTGGTTGTTGCAGTAGGAGATGAAATGTTGTATTAGGTTTGTATTACATTTCTTTTTTATAAATTAGAAAAGAAAATAGTGTAGTGAGATTTGAACACTTCTTTAATAAAGGAAAAATGAGAAAACATATTTTTTGTATTTTCTATACAATAGTTTAATTTTGAAAAATTCAGAAAATAGTTTTCTAATTCTCTAAATTGGAAAATATTACAACTAAACAGTAATTTCCATTTTCTAATTTTTTTAGGGTAATTTTCTGGAAAACTGGATTTATTTTCTATAACTAAATAGCCCCTAACTAATTCCAGCTCACAACACAACTTTTGCTAGCTTAACCAGCTAATTTCTTCTTCTTCCTTAACAAGCACATAAAAAGAAGTCATGGGAACATAGAATATGTTGCTAATGAGATCGTAAAAGTAATCCAAGATGCTAACTATATATTATCATGATTCGATTGATAATTTCTTCGATAACCACTGTCATTTGATGCGTCAAAAGACAAATAAAAGACTAAAATCTTATTGTGTATATTTCAGGACAACCACATATATGCTGATGGAAATTGTATTTTTTTTTAATTGATTATTGCCTAATTAAATTATACATATGCGAATTCAAACCAAGTTTTAAAACATTGGTTATCATTATATTATTCAAGTGGGCCCTGGAAATTATTGGTTCTTGATAATACTTTTTATTATCATACTTGGGCCCAGTCCAATAATTTCAGATCTCATTACAATTCAGATCCAACTATATGTACAAGAATTCAAGGAGCATATCGACTAGATAACAATGGTTTAACACTACTAGATAAATCGGCCATCCCGCCAATCTACCAAAGTCAAGCAAATCTATCATATTAGTAGATCCTGCACTGCTAGCCATTACATCAAATGCCTTAAACCTGCTAATTGCAGATACGGGAGATTTGATATTCAAGTATCTTAACATTGGTTATCTTTATCAAAAAAAAAAAAAACATTGGTTATCATTATATTATCCATCACTATATGCCTAGGCAATATATAAATAGAAAGAAACCTCCAAGACAAGGTACTAAGCACTTCATAACTTTCTCATTACTTTTTCTCTCTAAAAGCTTTCCTTGACTTAAGTATCAGAATGTTAATTTTCTACACGCTAGGAATTAGTTTTCATCTATCTTGCAAATCGGCCACTGCTTAATTTGAATCGGCTCCAACTCGTTTTGTTTTTTTGCCGTCTAGTTCTAAGTTCTGACATTCTGAAACTTATTATTTTTCAAATCAAATGGACGAGCTTCACTCCATGTCTAACCGTCGGTTGGATAAACATAATTATTTTTTAATCTAACGTTGTAGATTATGTGCATGATCAGTATTGTCGGACTGTTTTGCACTCATTTAATCCAAGCCCCACTCTCACTCTCACTGGATGCATCACTGTCCTATGTGGGAATCTCTTTATTAGAAAATGTAATGTCATTTTTAGAGGTCCACATCTTTTAAGTGGACTGTATAATAAGGGGGAAATGCACTTTTTATTCTTTCACCCTAAATTGTGAGCGGCAAACATTGCAGAAAAATATATATATATCAGACACACTAATTTCTTACCTCTGTTTTGCAAAAAAAAAAAAAAAAAAAATTTCAAGCTTTGTTCGATTCTTTTGTCCGTAGATTTCTTCTTCAGACCTTAGTAATTATCACTTTGTTTTTAGATATGTTTTTGCAGATTTAGAGAGTATTCAGTTAAAAATTTTAGTTACGAGTCGTATAATTAAAGGAATAAGTGTGCTAATTACTCTTAGACTTATAATTTACATTGGATTTGAAAAAAATATTGTGTATGAAACTCACTATTGGATTCAATTCTCATTTCCGTATCTTGAATTGAAGCAACAACCCCACCTATATTATATTGATTGCTGTTATCCTCATTAGAATTTTATGGCCTATTTACCAATCAGATGAAGGATTCATGTGACTGATTCGGCAAAACATCATACTGCGATAGAATAAGAACAGTATTGGAGTTGGTGTTGACTTTTTAGTTACTAATATCTCATTCCTGTTTATGTTCGTCTCATAATTGATAACATGGATCTAAATCTACAACTATTGTTGGTTTCTGGGCTTGTCGCCTTAATTTTTCTCTACTTTGCATTAGTTAGGAGTAAAAATTACAGGGAAGCACCTGAACCAGCTGGTGCATGGCCGGTAATTGGTCATCTTCATCTATTGGGGGTTTCCGATCAGCTGCATCATGAAATACTTGGAAAGATGGCTGATAAGTACGGGCCAGCCTTCAATATCCGCCTAGGAAGCTGCCGTGCTTTTGTGGTTTCTAGCAGCCAAGTGGCAGAGGAATGCTTCACCACTAATGACAGAGTTCTTGCTTCTCGTCCTAGAACAGCAGCCACAAAGCACATGTGCTATAACCATGCAGTCTTTGGCTTTGCCCCCTACAGCGCCCATTGGCGTGAGATGAGAAAGATAGCAACACTTGAACTTCTTTCAAACCGTCGATTTGAGATGATCAAGAATGTCCAAGCTTCTGAAGTTGATGTGGGGATAAAGAAACTTCATGATCTCTGGGCTAAAAATAACTATCTACCAGTGGTTGTAGATCTTACGCAGTGGTTCGACATTATGACACTTAATGTGATCACTAGAATCGTGGCCGGAAAACGTTTTGAAGGTGGCTCTGATGATGATGAAGCCATAAGGTGCAGAAAAACAATTGCCGAGTTCTTTCACTTGCTGGGTATTTTTGCGGTTTCAGATGCAATTCCATACCTCTGGTGGTTGGACTTGAAGGGGCATGAAAAGAAAATGAAGCAAACAGGCAAGGACTTGGATGCCATACTTGAAGTTTGGGTAGAGGAGCATCGCCGGAAGAGAGCTACATGGGAGCTAAACACTGAGACTGAGCAAGACTTTATTGATTTGATGTTATCTCTGGAGGAGGAAGGGAGACTCGACGGTTTTACTTATGATTCAAACACAAGCATTAAGGCGACCTGTCTGGTAAGTTAAATTATACAATATCAAGGCTGATTATATATGAGATACTTGGAATTTGATTTTATTTTGAAATTTCTTGCAGAATTTTATTGCTGGCGGCAGTGACATAACAGGAATTATGCTGACATGGGCAGTCTCGTTGCTGTTGAACCATCAGTTTGCACTGAAAAAGGCACAAGAAGAATTAAATCTTCATGTAGGTTTTGAACGTCGAGTTGAAGAATTAGACTTGAAAAACCTGTTATATCTTCAAGCCATAGTGAAGGAAACATTCCGGCTATACCCTGCAGCGCCGCTGACAGGACCAAGGGAAGCACTGGAAGATTGCACCATAGCTGGGTACCGTGTTCCTGCTGGAACTCGGCTCATAATAAATGCATGGAAGATTCACAGGGATCCGAGATTGTGGGCAAATCCATCAGCTTTTCAACCAGAAAGATTTCTAAAAACCCATCTAGATGTTGATGTTAGAGGCCAGAATTTTGAGCTGATTCCATTTGGTGGTGGCAGAAGGTCGTGCCCAGCTGCAGCTTTTGCACAACATGCACTTCACTTTACACTTGCTATGCTTCTTCATGCGTTTGATTTAGCCACCCCCACGGATACTCCTATTGACATGACTCCAAGACCTGGAGATACTGTACCTAAAGCAACCCCATTAGAGGTTCTTCTTGCCCCACGTCTACCTTCTACACTTTATGCTAAGTAGACTCATTTATGTGGTTTTAGTCATGCATTCTTTGCAAATCCAAAACTAAAGTTGCTGCTTTTTCTTGGGACAACTGTGCTGCCATATATGCAGATAGTACAGTTATTAAGATTGAATCCAATATGTGTGTTTCATACGTTATTTTTTCCATAGCCAATATAAAGTAAGTCTGTAATCTGAATATATTGGTGATTTGGTGGAGTAACATTGATTGATAGTCTGTTCACAGGTGAAGCTATGACTTAATGCCTGATGGAGTTGAATTTCGACAAAACATATACTCTTAATTAATACTGATTAATTTATTTTTAAACTTAAAAGAGGAAGAAAATCAGCAAAAGTAACGTATTTAATCTGCACGTCGTCATACATTTTCGTTCTTATATTTTGAAATCAATCTTATTATTTACATAGGATTATTGTCCCTGTCATTGAGATTAACATCTTAACTAACGTTCAAACTACTTCATTTTTAAATTGTCTATCCAGCCCTCTGTAAAACAAGACAAATTTTAAAAGATTATTAAAATTAAATTGAGGTCAATATTAAAATTATTGTTGGAAAAAAGAAAGAAAGAAAAGGAAGTTGGGGCAATTTGTAGAAGAGGGAAAAACCATAATGGCTTAGTCCAAAAGGGATAAGCCCAAAATTCTGACCCTTCACATCAATTTCCTTCTCTCAGGTTCAAATTCTTCTGGGTTAGACGAGTGGATACGATACACGCTGCGTTTACTGTAGTACTCCTCGGATATGGCAACCACCAATGTTGCAATCCTTATCTACTCCACTACTTTTTGTTTGCCAACTTTGATGTCTAATATCTAGTGAACACCAACCATAATATGATGTGTTCAAATATGATTTCCCATCCAACTGTATTATAAATTAAAAATTTTATATTGAATTGATTGATTATTTTCTTAGATAATACATAGATATTTTATTTTTTAAAAATAATCAAAAAATACAAAAAAATAATAATATCCTAAAACTTTAAAGTACGTATAAATTTTTAAACTGTAAAATTAATTAGTTTAATTATAACTAAAAAAAATTAAAAAAAAAAAATTAAGTACAAATAACATCTGACATATATGAGAGAAAGAATTACAATCTTAGGTTGTAAATAGTCAGAATATTCCTTAAATTCTTCTCCTTCTACAATGTTAACTCGTCAACCATTATTATTTTTGTAAGTTTCGTTCTCATTTGCTCAACACAAAAACTTTAACGCTTTTCATCTCTAGACTTCTCCGTACTCTTTTGTTTTTTTATTAAGATTATAAAGATACTCCCAACACTTATGGGTTAGATGATCCCAAAGAATACTGGGACCATGTCTAGGGTCACATGCATAATCCTTACTAAAGTAACTTAAGATAGCTCTAATATCATCTGCATTCTATGCCCTGAAAAAATGATACCATATAGCATATGTTCTTTTAGAAGTTCGTTTGCGAGCATATGGGGTTTTCTTACTACTACAATCCTCACTTTGAGTAGCTTCTAAGGTGTGGGGCAAGGAAGAATTAGAACTAGAGCTTTCATATGAAATTAAAAATTATGGACTATAAAAGAAAACCATAAATTAAAGGATGCATAGAAACTATAAAAAGAAGCAGACTACCTCAAGGATCTAAGCTTCAGAATAAAGTGAAGCTACGGTGTAAGCAGCAACAAAAAACCATCCCTGCAAACTAACACGTAACACATTCTCAAGTAAAACAGCAACAACAAAAAACCATCACAGAAAACAAAAGCAACAACAGCAAAAACTAAAAACCTCTTTCTAGAAAACAAAACCATTCACAGGCTTAGTTAATCAACAACAAAAATCCATCACAGGAACACGTATTTAGGTAAAATTATAAGAATCAAAACTCAATGAGTATAAGGATAATCCACCATTAAGTATCAGCATGTTAGATAATACAAAATTATGTTAGTCCTGTTCTGTTAGAATTTGTTAGAATGGCAATTCAGATCAATAACAATTAAGAGATTGTGCACTTCAAAGTTCTAAGCTTCAAATTGTCCTATCAATAAAACAATCGATAACTCCTACATTTAACTCAATAATTACGATAATTAAAGAATAAAAAAGAAGTAGAAGAAGAACTTGCTGTTTAACACCAAAAGGATAAGCACTGAGATAAACAACAGTCCAGTCAAAGAAGACATAAGGGTCACCGGCAAAACACCCAGTAAAGAGATACTCAAGTAGAGGTAAAACCGTAAAAGAAAGGAGGAGGAGATGAAGAGAGCAGAGGGCATCTGTTGCTCTGTCTCTCTCACCACAGAAAACAACATTTCTCATGGTAAGTATAAAAAGAAAAGCAAATGTTAAGAAATCAAATGAGAAGAAAACCCGAGTCAGAAAGAAGAAGAGGACGAACAAATAGTAGTCAAGGGTTGAAAAGCACATACTAGTCTAAAAGGAAAACAGAGAATCAAGAAGGAAATTCTACCTTTCCCTTCACCGTGGCATGTGACTGGAATAACCACCGGAATGTCGCTGGATTGTGTATCGTGAGATGGAGGAATCGGGCAATCTAGGGCTCGAAACTTCTCTTCCCTAGTGAGTGGTGAGTGGTGAGTGGTGATGTCGTTGCCTCTGCCTTCTAGAATCTAGGGCTCCGATTTATTATATACATAGAAGAGAAAAAAAGCTTGGCCCATGCATTAATTGAATGGATTAATTGCTTGGTTATGAAAAAAAAAGATTAAACGGTTCTGACGGATTATCCGTTTTTGAACACCCCTAAACCATCGCATGTTTGAGAATTGGTGCACCAAAACCACTTATTCGCAGATAGAGAAAGAAATAGGCGAAACCATTAATAAAAAGACAACAAAATAAACCCACTATAAGAAATCCATTTCTTTCTTCAAGAACTGCTACGCAAGCAATTGACAGGAATTAATCTTGCAAATAAGCAGGTTGATTTGACCTCCTCAAACTATGAGTTGAAACAATAGGGCTTTGCTGAAGAATTAAGCATCAAATCTGTTGTCATTGTTCGCCATTTGTTTGATGAATTGAAGAAAAACTCAAGAAAACAGAGTATGAGATCACAACAAGAAAGAAGAAAGGGGGAAAATGAAAAGAGTCAACAAAGTGGCAGATATTGTAATTGCTATTGTCACTCTAATACCACGATGAAATTCTCACAAAAATCATAGGTAATTATCAAAATCACATATTGTAACTCCTTTTATACACGTGTTACGGAGATGAGAAATGCTAATTAATTCCAGCTCACAAAACAACTTTAGCTAGCGGACAAAAGGAAAAATAACTGCTTTGACTTTAACCAGTTAATTTCTTCTTCTTCTTCTTCATTAACAAGCACATAAAAACTAAAAAGAAAACATATAAACATAGAATATGTTGCTAATGAGATAGTAAAAGTAGTCCAAGATGCTAACTATATATTATCATGAGTCGACTGATAATTTCTTTGATAACCACTGTCATTTGCTGTTTCGAAAGACAAATAAAAGATTGAAATCTTATTGTTTACATTTCAGGACAATCACAGATATGCTGATGGAAATTACATTTTTTTTAATTGATTATTGCCTAATTAAATTATACATATGTCGTATTACTATGGCGATCAATGAAAATCATTTTTTAAACAAAATAATGAAAATAATCAAAGTGTCCATTCATCATCAGAGGATTGATGAATTTGACCTAATTGCTATAGACGTCAAATATTATATCTCATTCAATTTCATTTTCTAGGAATGGCTTGATAGCCTTGTTCCGTAACAAATTGCAAATATTAGGAGGAAAAGAATCCACGAGAGACATATTGCTATTTAAACTTTTAAAATATAATAATTGCTATCATTATATTATCCAAGTGAGCCTTCGAATTTATTAGTTCAAATCAAAAGGACGAGCTTCACTCCATGTCTAATCGTCGGTATAATGTATACCGTTGGATAAACATAATTATTTTTTAATCTAACGTTGTAGATTATGTGCATGATCAGTATTGCCACACTGTTTTGCATGATTTAATCCAAGCCCCACTCTCACTCTCACTCTCACTGTCCTATGTGGGAATCTCTTTATTAGAAAATGTAATGTCATTTTTAGAGGTCCACATCTTTTAAGTGGACTGTATAATAAGGGGGAAATGCACTTTTTATTCTTTCACCCTAAATTGTGAGCGGTAAACATTGCAGAAAAATATATATATATAAGACACACTAATTTCTTACCTCTGTTTTGCAAAAAAAAAAAAAAAAAACTTTCATGCTTTGTTCGATTCTTTTGTCCGTAGATTTCTTCTTCAGACCTTAGTAATTATCAATTTGTTTTTAGATATGTTTTTGCAGATTACCGGGATAGAGATGATGGTCTTCTTCTGATGTCTCCAAGCCGGCCATAATTGAATAGATAGGTTAAAAATTTTAGTTACGAGTCGTATAATTAAAGGACTAAGTGTTCTAATTATTCTTAGATAGACTTATAATTTACATTGGATTTGAAAAAATATTGTGTATGAAACTCACTATTGGATTCATTTCTCATTTCCGTATCTTGAATTGAAGCAACTACTCCACCTAATAATAAATTGTTGAATTTTAAATAAATTAAAGATTGCAGATATTATTTATTAAAATTTGAGTTCAGATCAATCATAACATCTGTAGAATCTACAAATATGCCAGCAAAATTATACCAAGAAAAAACAACAACTTTATTTTTGGATTTGTGAAGAGCAAACAACTAAATACTAAAAGGTTACGAATTAAAAGTATAAGAGTTTGATTTTTTCTAATAACAGAAAAATTATGACTAGACATTGTACTTCACTTAAAAAAAATTACTACATAAAAACTAAAATAATCAGAATGCGTTTACATAGAATAAAGCGTAGAAGGTAGACGTGGGGAAAGAAGAACTTCTATCGGGGTTGCTTTAGGAATAGTAATTCCAAGTCTTGGAGTCATGTCAATAGGCGTATCCATGGGGGTGGCTAAATCGAACGCATGAAGAAGCCTAGCAAGTATAAGGTGAACGGCATGGAGTCCAAATGCTGCGCCTGGGCACGACCTTCTACCACCGCCAAATGGCATGAGCTCAAAATTTTGACTTCTAACATCGACATCAACATGGGTTGTTAGAAACCTTTCAGGTTGAAAAGCTGATGGATTTGCCCACAATCTCGGATCCCTGTGAATCTTCCATACATTTACTATCAGCCGAGTTCCAGCAGGGACGTGGTACCCTGCTATGGTGCAATCTTCCAGTGCTTCCCTTGGTCCTGACAGCGGCGCTACAGGGTACAGCCGAAATGTTTCCTTCACTATAGCTTGAAGATATACCAGGTTTTTCAAGTCTGATTCTTCTACTTGACGTTCAAAACCTACATGAAGATTTAATTCTTCTTGTGCCTTTTTCAATGCAAACTTATGGTTTAACAGCAACGAGATTGCCCATGTCAGCATAATTCCAGCTGGGTCACTGCCGGCAATAATAACAGTCTGCAAGAAATTTCATGATAAAATCAAATTCCAAGTTTCTGATATATACTCAACCTTGATATTGTATAATTTAACTTACCAGACAGGTCGCCTTGATGCTTGTGTTTGCATCATAAGCAAAGCCGTTGAGTCTCCCTTTCTCCTCAAGAGATAACATCAAATCAACAAAGTCTTGCTCAGTCTCCGTCTTTAGCTCCCCTTTAGCTGTCTTCCGGCGATGCTCCTCTACCCAACCTTCAAGTATAGCATCCAAGTCCTTGCCTATCTGCTTCATTTTCTTTTCATGCCCCTTCAAGTCCAACCACCAGAGATATGGAATTGCATCTGAAACCACAAAACTACCCATCAAGTGAATCAAGTCGGCAATTGCTTTTCTGCACCTTATGGCCCCATCGGCATCAGAGCCACCTTCAAAACGTTTTCCAGCCACTATTATAGCAATTACATTAAGCGTCATAATCTCAATCCAGTGCTTAAGATCTACAAGCACTGGCAGATAGTCATTTTTAGCACAGAGATCATAAAGCTTCTTTATCCCCACATCAACTTCAGAAGCTTGGACATTCTTCATCATCTCAAATCGACGGTTTGAAAGAAGTTCAAGTGTTACTATTTTTCTCATCTCACGCCAATGGGGGCTGTAGGGTGCAAACCCGAAGACTGCATGGTTATAGCACATGTGCTTTGTGGCTGCTGTTCTAGGACGAGAAGCAAGAGCTCTGTCATTAGTGGTGAAGCATTCCTTTGCCACTTGGCTACTAGAAACCACGAAGGCACGGCGGCTTCCTATGCGGATATTGAAGGCTGGCCCATACTTATCAGCCATCTTTCCAAGTACTTCATAAAGCAGCTGATCGGAACCGCGTAATTGATAAAGATGACCAATTACTGGCCATGCACCAGCTGGTTCAGGTGCTTCCTTGGAAGTTTTACTCCTAATAAGCAATGCAAAGTAGAGAAATATTAAGGGAACAAACCCAGAAACCAACAATAGTTGCAGATTTAGGTCCATGTTATCAATTATGAGATGAAAGTAAACAGGAATCAGATAGTTATACGATATACTTTCAAGCGTCATCTCCTATTATAATCTAGAATTTAGCAAATTCTAATAAAAAAAATTTGTTGAAAATTGGTGGCCCAAAATTGATGATTTACACAAGTCAGCCTTTTAAAGCATGACTTTTGCATGCTTCTTTTAAACGTGGATGTGTACGGCAACAGCAACTGCAACATCAATGGGAAAGAAATTAATTGAGATGAGTAAGAAGTTGTTAACGGTTGATCGGCTATTAAAAAAAATCAGTTTGTTAATATTATTTTTTTAAAAAATATTAATTATTAATCAGTCTGTTACAATCGGTTAATCAATTCATTATTTTCTATTTTTCGGATCGATTAATTAATAATTTTTTAATTAACTATTATAATTAGAAAATTCATTAAAAAAAATTAAAATATTTAAAATACTTAAAAATAAAATTTAAAAACAAAACATAATTTAAATTACAAAGAATATTGAATTTTTTTTAAAAAAAAAAATTGGTTTTTTCCCTTTTATTATGAGTTTTAAATTTTAATTTCGTTATTCAAAACTTATCCATAAATCCAATTTTAAGCTGACAATTTTCTGTTTTCAATTTTTTTATTGAACGAACTCAGAATTGCCAACCCAATCCAAGACAAAGGCTAAATGCAATTTTAATCCTTGTTTGTCCTTCATGACAACTACACCCAGTTACCAAACCTAGACTCAAAAAAGTCCACAGGCCTACAGGCCTACCTGAAGGGCAGTATCGTCATATCAATGCTTCTTCACTAGGCTGTGCATTGGTCGGGTTCGGATCAATCCGAACCGAACCCAATCAAACCGAAACCCGAAGAAGAGACTAAATGTCTCCCGAACCGACCCTTATTATCACTAGGGGTCTGAACCGAAAAACCCGACTATTTTCGGCCCAACCCGACAAATCGATTTACCTGAAATAAATTAAAAAAATAAAAATAAATTAATATATAAGAATTAAAAAATCAACATAAGCCAAAAAAAATAAAAATGAATTAACAATTAACATGTTTGCTTTCTCAGGCAACAAATCCAACCCAGAAAATCCATTAATTCAACAAATCCAAACACAAAATCTATTAATTTATCAAAATCCAAACACAAATAACAAAATCAATGAACAACAAAATCAATCCAAACACGCAAACAACAGAATCAAAACCAAGAATTTGCTTTCTCATAACAAAAAAAAAAAAGGAAAACCAGATCTTCTTGCAGGATTTGGGGTTTTTTCTTTTTCTAATTTTTTTTTTGGTTTTTCCTCTCTTTGTCTTCCTGCCTGCTTCTAGCCGGAACAGATCACGCTAAAAGCTTCTTGTCTGAGGAGGAAAAAAAAAAAGAGAGTGAGAGAAGCAGCGAGAGAGGTATAATTGTGAAATTGTGGAAGGTATAATGTTGACTTTTTCATGGCTTTCTCAAATAGATTTGAAACGTTTGGGTTCTTGTATCCTTATTAGGATTAACATCTCTACCTACATCTTTTTTGTCTTTTTTCTTCACTCTACGTATTAATTCATGCAACCATAATTGCTTCATTTTTACTATTATTTGGTAAAAAACCTTTAAATCGTATATAATAAAATAATTTACTTGAGGCTGTTAAAAATAATTAATAATTTTTTTAGTCACCATTATATAATTATAGTGAACCCCACGTAAATTATTTTATTATATACTATTCATTTTGAAATAATAATTTATAAATCGTATGGATATATCGAAATCGGTTTTAAGAATTATAGGAAAGGCCCTTTTAGATTTTATTTTTTTAAATCATATTTTAGATATTATTATATTTAAATGGTCTGTTTTCTATTAAACATAATTACTATATATTAATATGAACACTATTAAGTATGATTGAATTTTGAATGTTTTATTATGGAAATTATTATTTTTGGCACCCAGCCCAACCCGGTTTTATCCAAATTTAATCTTTATTAGACTCCGTTGGACTTGGCTCAAACTGCCCAATATCTATGGAATGGTTACCGGTTAGAGACAATAAAGCATATATTATTAAATTTATAACAATATTGTGTGTATATACTATATATATATATATATATATATACCACTCGTGCTTGTAATAATATTATTCTTTGGTATATAAAAATTATAATTTCAGTGAATTAAGCAAGCTTTTTAATTAATTTCAGTGGAATGTTTTATTATGGAAATTATTATTTGAAAATGAATAGTATATAATAAAATAATACTTAATAGTATATAAATAATACTTAATATTATATAATTTCCATAATAAAACATTCAAAATTCATACTTAATAGTGTCCATATTAATATATAGTAATTATGTTTAGTAGAAAACAGACCATTTAAATATAATTAATAATATCTAAAATATGACTTAAAAAAATAAATTCTAAAAGGGCCGTTCCTATAATTCTTAAAACCGATTTCAATTTATCCATACGATTTATAAATTATTATTTGAAAATTTTTAACGCCCCACGTAAATTATTTTATTATATACGATTTAAAGGTTTTTTACCAAATAATAGTAAAAATGAAGCAATTATGGTTGCATGAATTAATACGTAGAGTGAAGAAAAAAGACAAAAAAGATGTAGGTAGAGATGTTAATCCTAATAAGGATACAAGAACCAAAACGTTTCCAATCTATTTGAGAAAGCCATGAAAAAGTCAACATTACCTTCCACAATTTCACAATTCACGTGAAGGCTGCAAGAGCAGCCATACATTTTTGTGCCGGTTCTTGGCCAGTTGATGCCAGAAACCGGCACTTTATTGTGCCGATTTCTGGCACACCAGCCACTGCTCGTGGCTGGCCCACATCTGACGAAAACCGGCATACTGTTGCGCCGGTTTTCAACACCCCAATTGCCCAATAATGTTTCCTGTAGTCCCATTTTATCAAATATTTTAAAATTTTACCCCTAATTTAAAAAAAGCCGGGCAAGTGATCAGCAGTGACAAATAGGAGAATGAGGAAGGAGAGGGGGGGGGGGGGGGGGGGGAGAGAGAGAGAGAGAGAGAGAGAGCAGAGAGAAAAGGGGAGGGGGGGAGGAGAAGGGTAGGGACCGTGGGGTACATGGAAAAAAAACAAGTTATATACTATTTTGGTAGGAGTTCAGGTTTTATAGGTTTTAACCCAACTCGAATCCGAAATTTTAGAATTTCTAACACCGACCCGATCCGTACCCCCGAACAACCCTATCCGAATTGCTTGTTCGGGTCGAGTAGGGTTTTGCACACCCCTATTCTTCACCAATTCTTCTCTCCTACACACAAAGACAAACACCTCAATATGCATCTTCACCAACTCCTTTCAATTTTCTTTGAAATTTCTCCTTTTTTCACTATTTTAGTTTCTTCAGTGTCTCAACCAAATTCATCACCATGGTCTTTTCAACTCTAAAATCTCACCAGCCTCTTCATAACTTTCCCTTGCAGGACCTTAAGTCGTCAATGAACCATGCCAATAACCACTGCCTTCGTAAGCTTGCTTAAATATAGACACCGGCGACAACAAAATGGCGAGATGGATCAAGCGAGGGAGAGATAGATCTTAGCCGCAAAGCTGCCGTGCGAGAGGGAGATGGAATTGGCGACACATGCGAGAGTTTTTCGATTAACCGAAGATTTTTTTTTCTCACCCCTGAAAATTACTAATGCATATAAATTTGAATAGTTTTATAGCAAAAGTATTTTCTTTCAAGTGAAAGTTAATTTCTCCAATTCATTTTTTGCGAAAAAATATATCCTATTTTTTTCTCTTATTTACTACGGGGCCAAAAAATAAAATTACCAGTATATTTAATTATTTTTCTACTACTTCTTCCAAATGTAGACTAACCCTAAGAGATTATGAATTTTTTTTTTAATACCAATTGAGGCTCTTCCTTCGCCATCCTCACAACGCTCTTATAACCACTCCTCTTATTATAAAACGCTTATTTAACTAACATTTAAATACGGCTCTATAAAAACTTTTTTTTATTCATCCTAGTATTTTTCATCTTTAGCGATGAATTAACAATTTAAAATGTTTTTCTTGCATATCTTTGATAAATCAATGTTTATATATATGGATGTTGGAGAATCTGTATGGGAAATAAGGGGATTTTTTTTAGTTTGGCGTGAAAAGCCAAAAAAATTGAAAAAATAGGGCTACAGGAAAAAAATTTTAGAAAATTGGTGGATCCCATCTTGAATTGGCACTGGGCCCCATTTTTTCAATTTTTTTGGCTTTTCACGCCAAACTAAAAAAAATCCCGGAAATAAGAGCCCCATTGACATGTCTCAATAAACAAAAAAAAAGAGTTTTTAGCGACAGATGCATCCGTCGCTTACTAAAAAAATCCATCACTAGAAAAGATAAAAAGCACATAAATTTTAAATTTATATTAATTATTTTTTAAATTTAAAAAAATAAAAAAATTAATTAAAAGGTTGAAGGTGTAAAATCGTTCCTATACTTTTACCAAAATGCAATGCAATTTCTCTATTTTACTTTAGGGCAATTAATATTACTCTTGAATTTTTAAAATTTGAGTAATATTGACATTCCGTTAATGGGTTGCTAAAGTTGACAAATTTTTTTGTGTTAACCTTAATATATCCTTTGGCTAAAGTGCAATATATTCCATACTTTTACTTTGATGGAATATTATTCTTGAATTTTCAAAATCGGAGCAATGTTGCCTCTCTATATTAACTGTCTTTTAAGACAAATTAATTTTCATCTGTTGACATTAACACTTGATATCTAAATCATCATTTAAGTACATGAAGAATGTGACTTGACTACAATTTTATACAGTCACTAAAAAATTAAAATAAAAGAAAGAAATTAAGATTTTTATATCTGTCCCTCTTCGAAAATTCTAAATCTACAAATTTGATCTAATAGAAAATCTCACATACAAAAACCAAAACCTTCACTAAAAATTCTCTTGAAACACTCTTGATCTTAGAATCAAAATTCTAGTCTCGCTGCAAAATCATCATTTTTTCCATAACGAGATTGTGGCTATCTTTGTTGCCATGGTAGTGGTTGTGGTAATTATGATTTTGATTCTTTAAAATCTTCAAGTCGTTAACGGAAATTGATCTCTTTAAGACAAACAACGGATCCAATTTGCTCTTTTTTCTAATCAATCTGTTCAGACTGAATAGTGAACTTTCTCTTACAGAAACTCTGATTTGTTTGATAAAGCAATCATAAGTACTCAAAATTTTATGTCTCATAATAGCTTCTTCCAATCATAAGTACTCAAAATTTTATGTCTCATAATAGCTTCTTCTTCTTTGTGTGAAAAAAGAATACATAAAATTAGAATTTTTTCTATAAAAATGAAATGATTTCAATAAAAGAAATTAATTTGATTTATTTAGATAGATAAATATTTTTGTCATTTATTTTTCTTTTCACCATCTCTTAATCATGTCATATGTGTCATTGTTAATGATTTAGATGCTAGGTATTAAGGTTAGCAAAAAATATTGGTATACTTTAAAAAACAGTTAATAAAGGGGTAATATTGCTTCAATTTTGAAAATATTAAAATAACGTACATTGCTCTAAAGTAAAAATAAGCGGTATATCACACTCTTAAAAATATGTTAAGGTCAACAGATGTAAATCGATTGATTTTAATGGACCGTATGGAAAATAATATTGCTCAAATTTTAAAAGTTCAGAAGTAACATTGCAAGAAAGTAAAGAAGAGGGATTGCATTGCATTTTTTGTGGAAGTGAAAGGACAATTTCGGAGCTTCAATTTTCAAAAAAAAAATAAATAAATAAAGGGGCAAAAAAATTTTGAGGGAATAATTCAAAGCACGTTTATATATGGTGCCCATAATTTTTTACCCTTGATAATAAATGAAATGTTACTTTGACGGTAAAAAAATGTTTGCACCGATAACATGACTGCACAAGATAATTTTTCTAAAAATAAACCCTAATATACTGTTCACTTACATAAAATTAATATAGTTTTTCAGAAAATTTTTTCACAGAAAACGAAAAATAAAGATCAAATTTATTTTAGTCAATTTTCTAAAATAGAAAATAAAAAATAAAATTTTCAATTTTCTAAAATAAAAAAAAATTGGAGAACTAATAAAAAATATTTTATAAATTTTTTAAATCATTTTAACACATATATACATGTGTATATATTTACATATACATACATTTACATATATATACATGTATGTGCATATATACATATATATATATATATGTATGTATATACATGTATGTATATATGTACTTATATACATGCATACATAAATACATATACATATATGTATATATGTACTTATATACATATGTATATACATACATATACATATGTATTTATGTACGTAGACATGCACACACACATATATGTATATGTATGTACATATATATACATGTACATACACATATTTATATATACATATACATATACATATATGTGTGTGTGTGTGTGTGTATATGTACACACACACACGTACATACATATATATAAAATATAAATAATATAATTTACCATTTATTGATATGTATGTGCATATGAATATGTATTTGTGTATTTATATATATACATACACATATATATAGAAAATAATTATTCTAATTTTTCATTTATTTATATGCATATGCATATGTATATGTATATACATACACATATATATCAAAAATAAGTACCCTAATTTTCATTTTTTGATAAATAAATGCATTTTTAAATTTTTTTACAGAAAATAAATGCTCTAATTTTCTAAGAAAATAGAAAACTGTTTTCTATAAGTAAACGTACCCTAAGTCTCTTAACTTTCATTTTCAATAGGCCAAAAATCAAAGAAACCTTTAGATCAACCCAATCGGCACTGCTTTTTTAAATTAGTTCCGCATTAGGGGTGAGCAAAATTCGGTTAAAACCGAAAAACCGAACCAAACCGATCGATTTTTTAAATTTGGTTCGGTTATTCGGTTCGGTTTCAGTTTTAAATTTATAGGCACATCGGTTATTTCGGTTCGGTTCGGTTTTGAAAGGCAAAAACCGAAGAAAAACCGAACCGACCGAACTTTTAAATTTATATATTATTTTATTCAATTTTTACATTAAAAATATTTTTTTTGTATTTTTTTTTCAATTTAAGGGGTTTGAAATTAAATTATATATGTACATTTTTTTTAATTTATTTTTTTTTTAATTTTAATTTTATGATTTATAATTTTGTATAATTTTTTAGATAATTTTTTTAATTATAATTTTGGATTTTCGGTTAACCGAACCAAACCGACCGACAAATTCGGTTCGGTTTGAATTCGGTTATTATACAAAATTCGGTTCGGTTCGGTTTCGTAAAATATTGTAATTTCGGTTTTCGGTTCGGTTATTGAACCGAACCGACCGTTGCACACTCCTATTCCGCATACACATATAATTCGTAAGAATATATAAATAATTTATATGTAACATCTTTTTTTTTATTAATGGTTTTACTAATTAACATATTTCTGCCGGGTCAAATCGGGTAAAAAAAAATCAAATTATAAACGTATCAAAATTTTACGTAACATAAATGAATCAAATTGAATAAGATTTTATAACAGTATTTTTTAAATTTTTTAATTTTTTTCACTAAAACCAAAGAATAAAACATGTATAGCTTATAAAAATTGTATTAAAATTTTTGCATTATATAAAAAAGTTATAAAATGTGGGAGCACAAGATTTTGAAAAAGCATATTTTTTTTCTTCATTTGCAATTAATCATATTCAAGAACTAGAATTATTTTGGCAGAAGAGCTCATTGCTAAAGGTGAAACTCCTGGATGGAGGGTTCCTAGGGAATAAGGTACTAGTCAGAATCATAGGTCGAATATAGGTAGGCATTGATTTGTTTTTTTAAAAAAAATGGTTTTGTCATTCCAATTTTTTTTATTTCTTGTATTTTTGGCCCCCTTCTTGGTCAGAATCCAAAAAGCTTTGATAAATAAATACCACACATTTCATATTCAGATAAAATTCCAGCAACACTGAAATTCCAAATTCATTTAGATATTTATAAATTCAACTACATTTTAAATAGGGTGAGAAAAAATTCGAAATTTCGGTTAATCGAAAAACGGTTCGAAATTGATTCGATTTTAGATTAACCAAACTCAAAATTTAGGATTACGATTTTTATTTTTAAAAATCAGTCGTTAATCATTGATTAACGGTTAATTGATTTGTATATATTTTTTATATTATATTTTAATATTTATACTTAAAATTTTTAATATTTTTATAATTTATAAATATTATGATATATGACTTTTTTAAAATATTATTATAATACATATATTTAGGTAAATAAATATTAAAATTATTTTTTTTATTATAATTATTTATTCATTGCATGTGTATAATTAGCACTCTATTATTATTTTCATTTGAATATATTCAATTCTTATAAGTGATCATAAAAATTTTATTTTTTTGGTTTTTTTAATGAATATTATGTTTGATTTATATTTTTCATTTTTTACTAAAAATAACATTACAAATTGTATAATTTATTAAATTTATATGGTAAAATTTTTTTAATGGTTAACCAGTAAATCGATTCGAAAAAATTAGTTAAATATCAAAACTGATATAGTGACTAACCGAAATTAATTGACTGAATAATAAAATTGTTAATAGACTGATTAACAGGTCCATGCTCACCCACTTTTAAACTTAACATAAATACAAACTACAATTTCAAAAAAAAAAAAAACAAAATTAACCTTTAAAATTTCACAGTTGTAATCTTGATTACCAATTGGCAACTGAAGGGGTAATAAGTTTTTTCATGAAAAGACCAATTCTCGATTGTTCTTCTCTCCAACTTTTAGTTAAAGACCATCTGATGAGGCTTTCAATGCAAAATTCTTATTTACCATTTTATAGGACTTTTTTATAAATAGTATTTTTTTTAAAAAAATATTTGGAATTTTAGTGTGTTTTGGAGAATATTTGGGGGAGTGGAGTTTTTTTTTTTTAATGTTAAGCTTTCCATTCCAAATGGAATGAAAAGCTTAACCGGCAGCTTTTCCCGGGGAAAGCTGCCAATTTTTTTTTTTTTATAAATAAAAAAATATAAATTTTTTACATAGGAAAAAATATAAATAAATTTTGTTCTTTCTTTTATTAATATGAAAAAAATAATTTTTTTTACTCAATTTGATAAATATGATAAAAAAGTTATAGGTTAATGTGCGTGTCTTGGATTAAAATAAAAATATTATTTAAATTTGGTTATTTATATAATGAATGTATTATTTTTTATTTTAAAAAAATTATAGGTTAATGTACGTGTATTGGATTAAAATGAAAATATTATTTAAATTTAGTCATTTATATAATGAATGTATTATTTTTTATTTTGAAAAAATTATAAGTTAATGTGCGTGTATTAGATTAAAATGAAAATATTAGTTTGACCATGAGAACTACCAGGTGACAAAATTTCTTAATTAAATCTCGTAAATATATATACCAAAAAATAAAATGAATAGAAATTGTCACAATCATTGGATGCTTCATACTTCAGTGTTTGTATACGACAGAGTCATGCTTTTTGTTCTTGATTCTTGAATTTCTTTTTAAAAACAACATGTTACTTCAATCTCTTTTTCTTTTAGAAATTCTTGGTGCCATTTGATCTACTTTTGTTACTGAATAGATTAGTTTAAAAGCAATGAATATATAATGGTCCAGTAGCTTGCTTAAACGCAAAAACAATCAATAGATTGTGACCCAAACAATATTTGCATCTATTCCTTACTTCCACACTGCATTAAGTCAAAATAAGAAGAAAATTAGCCCACATAAATACTATATCATGTGCATATTACCTTTTATTTTCTTAAAAAATCTTTTCTCAATCAACTTGTGTATATTGCATCACGTATATATGTGTGTATGTTTTGAAAAGGAGAGACTTTGTGATCTAGAAATTGGAACTGCATGTTGGTAGGGAATTTTTGGTAAAATATGCGTATTGTTTACTTTGTAAACAGTTTTTCTATACTCATTTCTACTTGTTTTTATCTCATTTGTTGAAAACCTTTTAAATTATGATGCTTTTCTTTTTTGTGTGCTTATGACCGATTTAGTTGTAGAAATAAATTTTCTTAAAAATTACCAATTTGGGTATCTTTTACATGATGTAAAATATACCCAAATTGGTAATTTTTAAGAAAATTTACATGTAAAATATACCCAAATTGGTAAATTTTTGAAAACTATACAATGAAAATTTCGTCGCTATAGTTTTCAATATAATGAGAAAGCAACAGGTAATGACGGAAATTTCGTTGTAAAGCTTCAAAACTAAGAAATTAGCGATGAAATTTATTTAGCGACGGATGTACCTCCTCTAATTTTTAACAACGTTTTGGCGTCGTTAAAAATTACCTACATGGATCCCCAAACCGATGGATTTGGGCCGCTAAATCCTATCTAAGTCATTTAGCGACAACAGCAACAGTTCCACTCTGTTTTCACAATTCTTTTACTGGCATTTAAAAAAGAAAAAGGAAAAAAAAAAAAAAAAGAAAATTCCCGCTTACAGAATTGAAACTTCGCCCTTAATCTTCAGATTCATCATACATACATACATATATATATATATATATATATATATATATATATATATTCATTGCTGAGACGAATTTGATATACCTTCAAAACTGAAGGATATGAACTTAGGAAGACGGTATTATACATAAAGAAAAGAGAATAGAAATGGAAAATCAAGAAAAGGGAAAGTGCCGCACACATTTGATCAATCAACTAAATTCAATTAAATTTTGGGAGGTGTTTGTTTAACTCTATGAAAGAATTTTTTTATACTAATCAACTGTTTTAAATACATTTGATAATATTTTTCAATCAACTGTCAGTACCTTAGCTAATAGCGGATTCATTTTTATTTAAATTATAATATTTTTTTATTAATTTATTAAGTATAAATTTCCCAATTATCTACATTGATTTTTTTTTATAAATAATAATAATATCAACTCAAATGTGCGCACATAAATAAATATCATATATTGTGATTATTTTTTTTTGAAGCTATTATTATTATTATTATTATTATCCAAACACATATGTATAATTTACATACACAATTAAATTAATTATACTTTTAATAGTAATTTAAAATATAAATAACAAATGATAGCAAATTTTTTACCAAATACTTATATATTATTTTTTATCAGTTATCAGCAATAGGGTTTTGATTATCACCCATCCTTATCAACTATTAGCTAGCATGAAATGCTAAAACACACGGGTCCTCTATAACGACAACAAGTGAAAGCACCAGTACAATCCAGAAAAATGAAAAAAAAAAAAAAATAATTCCATCCGAAGGCCAACTGTATACGACCCATCAAAATTTTATCCTAAAAAATAATTTAAAAAAGAAGGTACTGAAAAGTGACAATTAAGAAAAAATAAAAATGAAAACGTTTGACTAATTGTCTAAGCATTCACAGGGCAAGGAGACACCAACACTGTGTCTACAGCAATTCAAATTTACTGCGTTATAATATTTGATGTCTGTAGCAATGAGGTCAAATTCATTAATCCGCTAATCATGGAGAACTTTGATTATTTTCATTTCATCGTCAAAGCAATACGACATAAATGTAATATTCAATCAGGCAATAATCAATAAAAAAATTTTAAGTCCCATCAGCACATTTTTGTTCTTAGATTCTGTCTGGCACTGGTGACTAGTACCAGGTTCCCACGAGAAGCCATGGAAAATTGCAGAGTAGCAGGTTACCTGTTAGAACTGACACTTGCTTGATAGCAAATGGATGGAATATTCAGAGGGAGAGTTCGGAAAAATCCATTAATTAAGAGTTTGAAGTAGAAAGATTCCAGTGGTTGTACTCCTGTGTACACGATAAGATTCAGTCTATTATCTTTCTTTTGACACAGTAAATGACAGTGGATATCGAATGAATTATCAACCGTATCATGATAATATAGTTATCTTGGACTGTTTTATTATCTTATCAAGATTTGTTCACATGTTTAATGTTCCTATGTTGTCTTCTTTTTATGTGCTTATCCTTGAGCACTAACTCCAGTCAATTGCTTGCGTAACAATCCTAGCTGGAAGAAAGAAATTAATTTATTTGTTAATGGGTTTATTTTAATCTTAATTTTGTTGTCTATCTGTGAAAGGGTGATTTTGGTGCACAAATTGTCAAACATTTGATGGTTGGTGTTGACTAGTGTGCTCATAATAATAATTCTATATAATTTTTTTTTTAATCCTTTAGTATTTGTTTACCTGAATATTTTCATTAGTGACTCCCTTGGCTTTTTAAGCACTAGCAATAATGGCTCTTCTTCTGCCATACCTAAACTCTGTTTTCTTAGGACTTGCCTTTATACTTCTCTGTTACTGCTATTACTATCTTTTAGCGAGGTTCATATCTTCTAACGCTAAATCAGCACCAGAAGCTGGTGGTGCGTGGCCTATCCTAGGCCACCTCCCCTTGTTAGCAGGACGTGAGCTTCCCCACATAACATTATCAGCCTTAGCAGATAAATATGGACCTATCTTCACTATCAGGATTGGGATATACGCAGCTTTGGTGGTTAATAGCTTGGAGTTGGCTAAAGAAATATTCACTACCAATGACGTTGCTGTATCCTCCCGCCCCAAACTCGCAGCTGGAAAACTTCTGGGACATAACTATGTCAATTTCGGATTTGCTCCTTATGGTGATTACTGGCGTGAGATGCGCAAAATTACAGCCTCACAGCTGCTATCAAGCCGCAGGCTTGAGCTGCTAGAACATATTAGAGCTTCTGAGGTGGAGGAGTCGATCAAAGATTTGTACAAGTCATGGACAAAGAACAAAGATGTGGCAGCTCAAGTCTTGGTTGACATGAATAGATTGTTTAACGATATAAATGCAAACGTGATTATCAGGATGGTTGCTGGGAAGAGGTACTTTGGAACTGGTTCTGCAGGCGATGGAGGAGAGACAAGGCGATTCCAGAAGGCGATGAGGGAGTTCTTTCACTTGGCAGGGCTGTTTTTATTGAGGGACGCTTTACCTTTTCTTGGGTGGTTGGATTTCGGTGGATATGAGAAGGCTATGAAGAGAAATTCGGAAGAACTTGACAGCTTCATCCGAGAGTGGCTAGAAGAGCATCGCAAGAAGAGAGGAACTGGAGAAGTGAGAAAGAAAGAGCAAGATTTCATGGATGTCTTGCTGTCTGTTCTTGATGGTCCTGATGTTTTCGGCTATGATGCTGATACCGTCCGGAAATCTACAGCCATGGTAAAATTCACCTGATTCATCTTAACTATCCTAAGATTCTCTCATGAATTAATCCCCTTGATTGATGTGTTTTTGTTACCTTAGATTAATAAATGTTTGCATAGTCTTGGATCCTGACAAATGTTAGTTTTTATTTTGTAGACTATAATTGCAGGAGGAACTGATACAACAACAGTGAGTGTAACATGGGGACTAGCACTGCTGTTGAACCATCCCAATGCACTGAGAGAGGTCCAAGAAGAATTGGACATTAAAGTTGGGAAAGAAAGACTAGTGAAGGAATCAGATATTGAAAAGCTGGTATACCTTCGGGCAGTAGTTAAAGAGACGATGAGGTTGTACCCAGCCGGTCCGCTCTCAGGAGCTAGAGAATTAGACAAGGATTGCACTATAGGTGGTTATCATATTCAAGCTGGAACTCGCCTACTGGTTAACCTTCACAAGATCCATAGGGATCCCAGGGTGTGGGCTAACCCAGAAGAATTTGAACCGGAGAGATTTCTTTACACGCACAAGGAAATTGATGTGAAGGGTCAGAACTTTGAGCTCATCCCTTTTGGTGCTGGTAGAAGGGTATGCCCTGGGGTAGAGTTTGGCATTCTTATGAACCAATTACTGCTTGCAAGTTTCCTGCAAGCCTTTCAGATCTCAGCACCATCAAATGCTCCACTTGATATGAATGGCACTGCTGGATTAACAAACCACAAAGCTACACCCCTTCAAGTTCTTGTCAGACCTCGCTTGCCTCTTCATCTCTATGAATAATGAAATTTCCCATAATTTTGTTTTTACCTGTTTCTATGGGCTAAGACCTTAATTTTGTTTCTAGTTGTAAAAAGGAAGAAAAGAATCATGCATGATTCGGTAATTGCTTGCCTTTGTAAGTCACTATAGCAATGTTTTAGTTTTGCTTAATTGAATAGTTGTAAAATTTTCCCCTTTACTTTTTCTTGTGAACTCTGAGAGCTCTTAGCATAGAATAGAATGTAATGTGAACACTGAGAACTCTTTTGTTATAAAGGAGGCGCTTATTTTAAATTTACGTTGGCATTATACCTGTCAAACTTGGCCCAGGCCCAAAAACCCCGCCCAACCCACCCAAAAAAAATCAACCCAAACCCAACCCAATTAAATATATCCCCATCAAGACCCGCCCAAATGAGACCCTCATAAAAAGTGACCCGTTCGGGTCTGCCCACAAATGCCCAACGGGTCTTTGCTGTGCCCCCCTCTTCCTGGCTTTCTAGCTCTCTCTATCGAATCCTTCCACCTTGCCGCATCTCTGCCTCTCCACCATCCAGTCGTCGCCGCTGCCACACTCACCACCTCTCTCTCCCTCGCTCGTGTACAATCACCGTCTTTGGTCGGCCTCCGTCATTTTCTTTTTCTTTGGTCGGCCTCCGTCAACAACCGTCTCGTTCTCTGGTAAGATTCTAACATTCAAAGAACTCTGCATTGCTTGTGTTTGTGATCCATTTCTATCCCAACTAAACTCCCAAAGTAATTGGTGATTGATTGATGCATCCCTTTCACTTTCCAAGCAAGCTGTTGCAGAGTCATTCTTTTTGGGTTTTAATTCTGTTACTTAGTTTACTGGCAGATGATACGTATGCTCTGTTGGAGTTCTCCTAAAGAAATGTTAAAGAAATTTTGAAGTTTTCCTTTCTGGGTTTCTTTGTTTTCCTGAAATTGGCTATTCCAATTAGTGTTGTTTGCTCTATTCTCTCCTGCTTTATGCTTTGCACATTGAATTTAGACTTGCTTTTACCCTGAAGCATCCAATCGAACATACAACTCTGAAGTTGCATTGCATGAGATTTTAATTGATGGTAGAACATACTTTATATATTGTCTTCCTAGTTAATCATCCATGGTTTTAGAAATAAGTTTAGTAATGCGGCAGTTAGGTGTTGGTGTTCTCATCATTTTTAATTAACAGAACTAAAATCTTTGAGCAAAGTGTTAATATATTTATTGATGAGAGAAAATGATTGATGTCATCGGAGAGTTTAATTTAAGTTGAGCAAATCATATATGTTTAGTGTTCGGTTAATGATCCCATGCTTCTATATATTATGATTTTTATATTAAAACAATTCTCTATTGAAATTCAATCTCGAAACTCTCTATTTTCTACTGTAAGTACTGTAATTACTAATGAAGAAGCTATTTGTTTGAAACATATGTGAAAATGCAGACTTCACAAGAAACCATATAAACCATCTGTGAAAACATATATAGAAATGAGAGGAGTTGGCTTCGTTTCATTAAAAGAAAAAAGATTAGATTAGTTTTGGTTGTTCTTTTTGTATAAATTTTCGAAAATTCTTTCATGAATATGCTGAGATCGAGAGATCAAGGAACAAAGAAGCTGGAAAAGTAAATTTTCCATTTATATTACTAAGTAACAAAGAGAGTCAAAGAAATATAAAAAAGAGATAGAATTATTGGAGAAGAAGCATACCTTCATTAGGATCAGTAGTAGCATTAGTTTGATGAGGATGAGAATGAGGACTATATAGATGAGGTTGTCTTTAAAACCCTTCTTCTATATCAAATTATTACTATATTCTCTCTCAAAATAAATAAATCAATAAGTTACTGCTTTGTGTTTCCTTGTGCATTGTGACTTGCATTCCTATGTGCTTGGCTTCTTCTCATCACATTTCGTTCATTTTTTCCTGAGTTCACAAGTGTATGGAGCTCAGCATTTTTACATGGTAAAGTATTGGCAATTCTGCACTAATATTGCCTGAACATTTATAGACTACTAGACACTGAAATTATATGTTTCGGCTTCAATCTCTTTCATTGCATTTTGGTCTGAAAACTTTGTTATTTCGTTTCGTACATTTGGTTTTGGTTGGAACTCAGTATGTAAACCAATTGTCAGGTTGTTCGCACAAAATATTTTAACATGCCACCTTTGACTGTTTCTGAGGCAATTGAGCAGCTGGAAAATGTTGATCATGATTTCTATGGCTTCCGGAATGAAGAAACTGGTATGAGATGATGAAGCTCATGTAAATTTCTTTTAGACTAATGATCTTTGATCTGTCACATTAAGATTGACTTGTTCCATAATTGGTTCCAGGCGAGATAAATATTGTCTATAAAAGAAAGGCTGGAGGATATGGTCTTATCATACCTAAAGGAAATGGCAAAGCTGAGAAATTGGAGCCTCTGGTGATTGAACCATCTAGAGAGCCATCAATGGCAGAATAGTTGGACCTGGCAAAGTGAGATCTTTCTACCAATTAGATTATGCATGCCATTTTTATGGCAATGATGTAGATAAGGCCAATGCATCGGAAGAGGGGCATTGTATAGGTTTTGAGTTGAACAAAGAGAAACTAATTGAGATGTTATATAACATGTTTGTGTTGGTAATTTATCTTCGTGCAATTTATATGCACTGGATGATATAACCAACTTACAGGAGCAAGAGGATTATTTTTGTCTCCATGAAATTTCTATGCATGCTAATTAGACATGTTTCTTTTTACTGAAATTGATTTCTCTTGTCTATAATTGCTGCTGCTTGATTAGTATTATGAGTTTTGCATTTATAGATGTGGCCTTTCTTTCCTTTCCTTGTGCCTCAGCCTACTCAGATCAAGAAACAAGCTTCCTTGTCCTTAGTGGTAAAATTTGGAATCAATCACTCAATTTATTTCAAAGATATTGCAATTTCCTATTTTCCTTCTCTTCGATGCTACAAATTAAGCTTCAACTTTACTTATCATCAATAGCATAAATACTTTTTTTTATGATTATTTCTTATATAAAGTTTGCTAATATGAATTCGTGTCAGATAAATTTATAAAAGAAAGTATAAATACTTTGCATTAGTCATTTTAATATCTTTTTATTATATCGAAAATTATTTTTTATTAAAAATGGATTAAAAAAGTCAAACTATATCTCGGTCCGTTTAGATCTCAAGCGGTCCATTTGGGCCACCCAATCCATTTGGACCAAAATCGGTCCGTTTGGACCACCCGACTCATTTGCATATTATTATAAATTTTTTTTATATTCAAAAAGTTTTTAGCCCATGGGTTGATCCAACCCGCCCAACCCATTTGGGTATTTGACCCATTTATGACCCATACTTTTTGACCCATTTGTGACCCGCCCATTTATGACCCGCCCATTAATGGCCCAACCCAAACCCGCCCAACCCGCCCATTTGCCACCTCTAGTTGGCATGGATTTGGATTTGGATTTGGATTTTTCTAGTGGAATCAGAAAGATATTTGTCTTAAAATTCAATCTGTTAATTTGCATTAAAATTTATACACAAAAAAAAATATTTCTTGATTTTTTTTTTTTTTTGTTTTCTTCAACCGCAGATCTGAATAAATTTAATAGTTTAGTGATTAGTGCACCGTATAATTGCTTTTCCCATTTCCAAAATCATAAGGTTTCATCGTGAAAAAAAGCTTTCAAAGTCCATGCCATCGCATATATCATCAAAGATTTTATTGTATTATTCTTTATTACTATATTCGAAGACCTCTTTGACCTTTGGCCCATATTCTTTATAGCCCTGCTCTTGCTGAAAAAGTTTCAAACCCATCTCCAACCTATATTATTTGGAATCAATTGAGCGGCTAGTCAGATATTCAGGGATAGTCATTAACGAAATGGAGACGTACATATATCCCGGAGACAAATTCCATATCCCTGCAACATGAATGGTAGTTTAATCCTGAGTGGAGGAGATACCAGCAACAAAGGTTTGATTTTCGCTTGGATGCAAGAAATACGGACTGAAAGGAGATTCTTCCTCTGGTCTGTTGTTATTGTTCGATTAATTAAAGAAAAACTCATGAAAACAGAGTATGAGATTGAGATCACGACGAGAAAGAAGAAAGAGGGAAAATGAAAAGAACAACGATTGCTTTAATACCATTATGAAATTCTCACAAAAATGAAATCAAAATCACACTAAACTCACATATTGTAAATCCTTTTTATACACACTTCTGCAGAGAGGAAAATGAGTAACTAGTTACTGCTCACAAAACAGTTCTTTTTTTTTTTAACCATACTATATTTGAAGTTTCCTGTCTCCACTAATTCAGATTCATGCTGGATTATTTAAATATTCTCTATTTACAGAACTCCAACTTGAGACCTTTTCATGCAACAGCTCGTAAAACAGCTTTAGCTAGCGGACAAAAGGAAAGAGTAACTGTTTTAACTCATCATCCTCCTTGAGCTAACCTGGCATAATTGACTTTAACCAGCTAATTTCTTCTTCTTGCAGCAGTTGCTTCGCACCTGGTGTTGCTGCTATATCTTCAATCTTTTCATCTGTCGTTGCTGCTATGTCTACATTAACAAGCATATAAAAAGATAATAATATAATAAAAGTAGTCCAAGATGCTAACTATATTTTATCATGATTCAACTGATAATTTCTTTGATAACCACTGTCATTTGCTGCGTCAAAATAAATATAAACGACTGAAATCTTATTGTGGACATTTCAGGACAACCGCAGAAATCTTTCTGGTTCAAACTGTTAATGAATTTTTCCAAACTCCTATCAAGCGAGTGTCTCTGACATGGTAACTTGAGAGTGAAGCTGCACATAATGGTGACCCGCTACCAGTGCCAGACTGAATCTAAGAACAAAGATAAGCTGATGGGAATTGCATTTTTTTTTTATTGATTATTGCCTAATTAAATTATATATATGTCGTATTGCTATGACGATCAATGAAAATCATTTTCTCCAACAAAATAATGAAAATAATCAAAGTGTCCATTCATGATCAGCGGATTGATGAATTTGACCTAATTGCTATAGACATCAAATATTATATCTCACTGCAAATGAATTTTCTTTTAGAATATATTCAATTTCATTTTCTAGGAATAGCTTGATAGCCTTGTTTCATCCCTTGTCTAAATTTATCCTTAAAATATTAAAAATGGTGCTTATTAATTTGTTTTTTTAAATATGTTTCGGTACAAATTTCTTTGAATATTAAAAAAAATATACATTTCCTTTTTAAGTATGTTTGTAGACCAAAATTGCTTGTATCCGATTCAAATTTGTCACTGAAATAACAAGACCTCGGGTAGGCAAATAGAAAAATGTATAAAAGTCCGATTAAAGTCAAATAAACTTGACACATGTACGTTAAGAATTGACAATTTTATTTAATTTTGAAAAAATGGTTAAAATTTTTAATGTTAAGCTTGCCAAAATAACTAGATTCTAGATTATCAACAAAAACTATACGAGGATAAAAAAAAAATTAATATTTTTTCAAGAATTAAAAAATGTATTAATTTTGCGGTGCATATGTGATAAGTTTAAGTCATTTTAATTAGTCTATCATGTGTATTTTTATTTGTTTACTTGTAATTTCGTTAGTTTCAGTAGCAAATTTTAACTAATTATGTAATAGTGAGGATAATTTCAGACTAAAAATGTATTTAAGGAGCAAATATATACCATTTTTCATACTTCATAAGCAAATTTGACCAAAAATATATTTTAAGGATAAATATGCATTAACACTTATTCCTTTCAAATATAATAATTGTTAGCATTACCCAAGTGGGCCTTTTGAAACAGCGCGAACCATGATTTTTCAACAGCAAGAAATAAAGAATCGGTGAAAATAGATCTTTATGGGTTAGAGATTTAATTATGGTATTATTTGAATCTATTAAAGATAAAATCACTATAAATATAAATTTTAAAATATTTTGTATTACAATTTTTATAATAAAATTTTCAAAATCTTAACAGCTATACAAAATATTTATATACATATATCATTCAAATATTAGAAGTTATAAATGATGGTTAAACTAATAGATTCATGTTAATAAAATATTTTTGCTATTTTTATCATATTTATTTTTTAAGCTAAACTGAATATTTAACATAAAAAATATTTTATATATGCAATAATAAGCAAAATGAAGAACAAGAGATAAATTTTTAAAAGGTACAAAATTGTACTTAAGATAAAAAAAAAATTGTTGCCTTTTTAAAGTTTTAAGTGTTAAAATAAATAAAATTAAAAAATCGTATTATATTTGCAAACCGTAAATTAGTTATGTTTACGATTGTATATGTAACATATGTTGGCATGAGCTGTTAATAGAGTAATTATAGAGATTCTTGCTTTAGGTTCCTTATTATGTTACTTCTTTCTAGCCTAGAATTATGTATGACATTTACTTCTTTCCTAGAATATAGTTTTCTCCGTAACTTGTTATATATACTCTTGTAGTTTGGAATGTTTTAATGGAAAATATTGGTAAAATCTAAAATATAATAAGCCGTTTTTAAGGTATTAAAGAAAAAAGATCTTTTGAAATAGTAAATGATTCAAGTCAGATTTGACTAGTCAGTATGTACTAATTTTGATAATAAAAAATGTTGGACCAAAGATTATTGCGCTTTAAATTGACGGGCTTCACTCCAAAATGTTACCGTTCTTATAATGTATATCGTTTGAGAAAATTAATAATAAAATTATTAGTTTTTAATGTAACGGTATGCATTCTATGCATGATTAGTACTATCACATTAAATTAACACTAATTTGTTAATGAAGCGGCTATTCAAATAATGAAAATGAAATGTAATCTAAAAAAGAAAAATAAACTTTAGACTATAATACATCCTTGGACTTATAATTTACATTGGATTATGAAAAAAATAGTGTATGAAACTCACTATTGGATTCATTTCTCATTTCCGGATGTTGCATTGTACCAACTCCACCTAATTAGTTGTTGGATATTAAATGAATTGGATGTCACAGATATTATTTATTCAAAATTTGAGTTCAGATTAATCATAATATCTGTACCATCTACAAATATGCCAACAAATTAAATTATCCTACGAAAAAGCAGCAACTTTATTTTTGAATTTGTAAAGAGCAAACAACTAAATAAATAGAAATAGAAAATAACAACCAAGTACCCGATTAAAAGTATAAGAAATATTGAGTTCGATTTTTTCTAATAACATTGGCGATAGTTATGACTAGACATCATATTTCACTTTAAAAAAAAAAATTACTGCATAAAAAGTAAAATCAGAATGCGTTTACGCAGGATAAAGCGTAGAATGTAGACGTGGGGAAAGAAGAACTTCTATTGGGGTTGCTTTAGGAATAGTAATTCCAAGTCTTGGACTCATGTCAATAAGAGTATCCATGGGGGTGGCTAAATCAAATGCATGAAGAAGCCTAGCAAGTGTAAGGTGAAGGGCATGGAGTCCAAATGCTGCGCCTGGGCAAGACCTTCTACCACCGCCAAATGGCATGAGCTCAAAATTTTGACTTCTAACATCAACATCAACATGGGTTGTTAGAAACCTTTCTGGTTGAAAAGCTGACGGATTTGCCCACAATCTCGGATCCCTGTGAATCTTCCATACATTTACTATCAACCGAGTTCCGGCAGGGACGTGGTATCCAGCTATGATGCAATCTTCCAGTGCTTCCCTTGGTCCTGACAGCGGCGCTACAGGGTACAGCCGGAATGTTTCCTTCACTATAGCTTGAAGATATACTAGGTTTTTCAAGTCTGATTCTTCTACTTGACGTTCAAAACCTACAAGAAGATTTAATTCTTCTTGTGCCTTTTTCAATGCAAACTTATGGTTTAACAGCAACGAGATTGCCCATGTCAGCATAATTCCTGCTGGGTCACTGCCGGCAATAATAACGGCCTGCAAGAAATTTCAGGATAAAATCAAATTCAGAGTATCTCATACATAATTGATATTGTCTAATTTAACTTACCAGACAGGTCGCCTTGATGCTCGTGTTTGCATCATAAGCAAAACCGTTGAGTTTCCCCTCCTCCTCAAGAGATAACATCAAATCAATAAAGTCTTGCTCAGTCTCCGTCTTTAGCTCCCCTGCAGCTCTCTTCCGGCGATGCTCTTCTACCCAACCTTCAAGTATAGCATCCAAGTCCTTGCCTGTCTGCTGCATTTTCTTTTCATGCCCCTTCAAGTCCAACCACCAGAGGTATGGAATTGCATCTGAAACCAAAAAACTGCCCATCAAATGAATCAAGTCGGCAATTGCTTTTCTGCACCTTATGGCCTCATCGGCATCAGAGCCACCTTCAAAACGTTTTCCAGCCACCATTATAGCAATTACATTAAGCGTCATAATCTCAATCCAGTGCTTAAGATCTACAAGCAGTGGCAGATAGTCATTTTTAGCACAGAGATCATAAAGCTTCTTTATTCCCACATCAACTTCAGAAGCTTGGACATTCTTCATCATCTCAAATCGACGGTTTGAAAGAAGTTCAAGTGTTACTATTTTTCTCATCTCACGCCAATGGGGGCTGTAGGGTGCAAACCCGAAGACTGCATGGTTATAGCACATGTGCTTTGTGGCTGCTGTTCTAGGACGAGAAGCAAGAGCTCTGTCATTAGTGGTGAAGCATTCCTTTGCCACTTGGCTACTAGAAACCACAAAAGCACGGCGGCTTCCTATGCGGATATTGAAAGCTGGCCCATACTTATCAGCCATCTTTCCAAGTACTTCATAAAGCAGCCGATCAGAACCGCGTAATTGATGAAGATGACCAATTACTGGCCATGCACCAGCTGGTTCGGGTGCTTCCCTGGAATTTTTACACCTAAGCAATGCAAAGTAGAGAAATATTAAGGGGACAAACCCAGAAACCAACAATAGTTGCAGATTTAGGTCCATGTTATCAATTATGAGAAGAACATAAACAGGAATGAGATAGTACGATACTATCAAGAAAGTTTACTCTCCCTCTAGATGATTTAGTGAATTCTAATGAAAAAATTGGAGCCGAATATTAAATTGGGCTTGGGATAGTACTCATCCCCAAGAGCTAGCTTAAAGGGAGAGGGAGCTCAGACTATAAATATACACATTGACAAAGCGATAGATAGAGGACGTGGGACATTATAACGCACTTCCCTCATGTAAATTAGGGCTGGACATCTTATGTGTAGAGTTTGATAGTAGGTGGAAGTCCAACGCAAAAAAATCCGGGCTCTGATACCATATTAAATTGAGCTTGGATAGTCCTCATTTGCAAAAACTAACTCAAAGGAAGAGTGAGTCCAAACTATAAATATACACATCAACAAACCGGTAGATAGGCAACGTGTGTGATATAATAACAGAGTCATCCCTCCACGCATAACTTTTGCATTTTTTTTTCAAAAACGTGGATGTGGACGTCAACAGAGGCGAAGCTATGTGTATTGAAGGGCCCTGACCATCCAATTTTTTTTTTTTTTAGTTATATATGTATTAATTTGTAAATATCATGATATGCAATAATTTGGCCCCCACTTTCAAATTTCAAAATTTGTTTTTACCAAACTTTACAACTTCAATTTCAAAATATTTGAATGCAATGCACCTTATTATATTTGGTAAATCACAAATCATTCAAAAATTAAGAAATGGAGGATTAATTTTCTTTCATAATATATTCAATTTCATTTTCTAGGAATAGCTTGATAGCCTTGTTTCATCCCTTGTCTAAATTTATCCTTAAATTATTAAAAATGTTGCTTATTAATTTGTTTTTTAAATATGTTTTGGTGCAAATTTCTTTTAAAAAAAAAGATCCATTTGCTTTTTAAGTATGTTTGTAGACCAAAATTGCTTGTATCCGATTCAAATTTGTCACTGAAATAACAAGACCTCAGGTAGGCAAATAGAAAAATATATAACAGTCTGATTAAAGTCACATAAACTTAACATATGTACGTTATGAATTGACATTTTTATTTAATTCTGAAAAAATGGTTAAAATTTTTAATGTTAAATTTGCCAAAATAACTATATTCTAGAAAATCAAACAAAAAATATCTGACGATAAAAAAAAAATTATTATTTTTTCAAGAATTAAAAAAATGTATTAATTTTGCGGTGCATATGTGATAAGTATTTGTATTTGTTTACTTGTAATCTCGTTAGTTTCAGTAGCAAATTTTAGCTTGTTATGTAACAATGAGGATAATTTCAGACTAAAAACGTATTTAAGGGGCAAATATATATCATTTTTTTTAACCATACTATATTTGAAGTTTCCTGTCTCCACTAATTCAGATTCATGCTGGATTATTTAAATATTCTCTATTTACAGAACTCCAACTTGAGACCTTTTCATGCAACAGCTCGTAAAACAGCTTTAGCTAGCGGACAAAAGGAAAGAGTAACTGTTTTAACTCATCATCCTCCTTGAGCTAAGCTGGCATAATTGACTTTAACCAGCTAATTTCTTCTTCTTGCAGCAGTTGCTTCGCACCTGGTGTTGCTGCTATATCTTCAATCTTTTCATCTGTCGTTGCTGCTATGTCTACATTAACAAGCATATAAAAAGATAATAATATAATAAAAGTAGTCCAAGATGCTAACTATATTTTATCATGATTCGAATCTTTCTGGTTCAAACTGTTAATGACTTTTTCCAAACTCCTATCAAGCGTCAGCTCTGACATGGTAACTTGAGAGTGAAGCTACACATAATGGTGACCCGCTACCAGTGCCAGACAGAATCTAAGAACAAAGATAAGCTGATGGGAATTGCAATTTTTTTTATTGATTATTGCCTAATTAAATTATATATATGTCGTATTGCTATGACGATCAATGAAAATCATTTTCTCCAACAAAATAATGAGAATAATCAAAGTGTCCATTCATGATCAGCGGATTGATGAATTTGACCTAATTGCTATAGACATAAAATATTATATCTCACTGCAAATGAATTTTCTTTCAGAATATATTCAATTTCATTTTATAGGAATAGCTTGATAGCCTTGTTTCATCCCTTGACTAAATTTATCCTTAAAATATTAAAAATGGTGCTTATTAATTTGTTTTTTAAATATTTTTTGGTGCAAATTTCTTTGAATATTAAAAAAAATATACATTTCCTTTTTAAGTATGTTTGTAGACCAAAATTGCTTGTATCCGATTCAAATTTATCACTGAAATAACAAGACCTCAGGTAGGCAAATAGAAAAATGTATAACAGTCTGATTAAAGTTATATAAACTTGACACATGTACGTTATGAATTGACACTTTTATTTAATTCTGAAAAAATGCGTAAAATTTTTATTGTTAAGCTTGTCAAAATAACTAAATTCTAGAAAATCAAACAAAAATTATCCGATGATAAAAAAAAATTAATATATTTTCAAGAATTAAAAAAATGTATTAATTTTGCGGTGTATATGTGATAAGTTTAAGTCATTTTAATCAGTCAATCATGTATATTTTTATTTGTTTACTTGTAATCTCGTTAGTTTCAATAGCAAATTTTAGCTTATTATGTAATAGTGAGGATAATTTCATGCTAAAAACGTATTTAAGGGGCAAATATATACCATTTTTTTAACCATATTATATTTCAAGTTTCCTGTCTCCGCTAATTCAGATTCATGCAACAGCTCCTAAAACAACTTTAGCTAGCGGACAAAAGGAAAGAGTAACTGTTTTGACTCATCATCCTTCTGAAGCTAACCTGGGATAATTGACTTTAACCTGTTGGCCCAAGGTCACACTCTGATTTTGACGATCATCAAACCTTAAATAAACTCTATTAAGAATTCTGTTCTAAGCAAATTCGTGTAGGAATTTTTTTTCTATGAGTTTGTTTGATGCGAAAGGATCACATTTCTGAAGAACAAGTTTCATCAGCGTGGATTTAAGTTGTAAATTTATATATTACTTTAGATTGTTAGGAAATTAGGTTATTAAAATGTAAGATCAAATTGAGGCAAAATATTTTCACTCATGCATACACATTTTATTTTTAAAATTGCACAAAAATGTTTTTAAGTTAGAAAATGAACTTTTGATTCAAAGCTGGTTTTTCGTCAGAAAATGATGTTTGAGAAAATGAATTTCTGTGTATCAAATTTCTAAATGAACTTCTATCTACCAATTTCTAACTGATTTTCTTCTCGTGTCAGAATTCTGGACAAAACTTAGAATCGCACAAAAAGACAAAATTACGGTCATAAAACGGCTAGTTTGATTCTGTCTCTTCTGATTGGCTCTCTAACAGCCATAAACGGCTAGTTTTTTATTTAAGCATCCAAAACAATTTTTTTGAGTATAAATACATGATGTTTTATTCATTAGAATGTTAGAAAAAGTTTGGAAAGAATTTATACCTCTTAAGAGATAAAACTTAATTTGTTACTTTCACTTTCCACATCTTTGCACTTCATTCTTTACTCATTCTCCTCAATTTGATTATACCTTTTGTTGTAATCTTCTGGTGAGAAAATTCTATTGTAAAAAAATATGAGATAGGTTGGCTAGAATCTTCTGGTGAGGAAATTCTATTGTAAAAAATTGTGAGATAGGTTGGCTAGAAACCTAGAAGAGAGAATTCTAGTAAGGTTTTTAATTTTTTACTTTGGGAAAAAGATTGTGGGTAGATATACAAATTTAGGATTGTATATTGGCTTTAACTCTTGCCCTTAAAAGAGTTGAGATTAAAGAAAGGCTCAAGTAAGTGAAACTTGGGGAGTGGATGTAGGCATGTTGGCCGAACCACTATAAATTCTGTGTGCAAGTTTTTCTGATCTCTATTCTACAACTCTACATTCTTTCTATTCTGTTTTCATAGTTTGGTCTGTTACAACTCAAATCTGTTCCATTAGAAAATCAGCCAAAAAATTTCGAGACACCCAATTCACCCCCCCCTCTTGTGTGTCTTTGGGACCTACATTTGGTATCAGAGCGGTTCTCAATCTTCCTAAGGCTTAAAATCCTTGAGTGGTCCTAAGAATGGCTGACGCTCCAATTGCTACACCTTTTAAGGAAGGACACTTAGTGCATCGTCCTCCTATATTCAATGGTGAGAATTATCCGTTCTGAAAAGTTGTAATGAGACATTTCATCCAATCACAAGACATGGACTGCTGGGATATTATTGAAGACGGATATGTGCCTTCAAGAAAACCAGCAACTGAAGCAGGAGCCTCTGGTGTCACTACAGTATTGAAAATAAGAAAAGAATTTACTGAAGCAGAGAAAAAACTTGTGCAGCTGAACTCCAAAGCTATGAGTATTCTGTTTTGCTCATTGCAAACTAATGAGTTTAATAGAGTCTCTGGATGCGATACTGCCAAAAAAATATAGGACAAGCTGGAAGCAACATATGAAGGTACAAATCAAGTTAAAGATACAAGATTGCAAGTTCTGATGGTTGATTATGAAAGCTTCAAGATGAAACCTGAGGAATCTATCTCTGAGGTAATAAACAGGTATGTAAAATTGACTAATATAAAAGCTCTTGGCAAAAAACTTGATGAACATGATAAAATTGCAAAGCTGGTAAGAGGCCTTACACCTAGATGGAAAGCAAAAGCTTCAATTTTATTAGATAAGGATCTTAGTACTCTTAACTTTGATAATGTTTGTGGATCTCTTATTTCACATGAGTTGTATATTAAGTCTCAAGATGCAGAGAAAGGAAAAGACAGGAAATTAAAGGTTATTGCTCTCAAGGCAAAGTTTGGGAGTGATTATTCAACAGGAGATGATGAAATAGCGTTGATCACCAAAAAAATCAAGAAGCTATACAGAAAAGGAAGGAAGTCCTATAGAAAACAGCATAAAAAATTCTCTCATCACAAGGTAGAGAATCCTTCAAAATTCGCAGGAGATATTGTCTGTTATGAATGCAACAAACCAGGTCACATCAAATCCAAATGCCCAAATTTAAAGAAAAATGAGAAAAGATTCAAGAAAAAGGCTATGAAGGCCACGTGGAGTAATAGTGAAGAATCAAGCATGAGCGAAAGAGAATCTGGAAATTCTGATGATATCAGTTTGATGGCAGTCTCTGATTGTGAAGAACGAGATTCATCTTCAGATGAAGGAGTAAAGGCCACAGCGGATAACTCAGAAAAATCGGAGGTAAGGGATTCAGATTCTGATTCTGATGGAAATGAGTATGAAAAAATGCTTGATTATTTTGAAGAATTGCATCATAAATATTGCCTGCTTAAGAAGACGCATACTGAATTGAAAAAGAATTTTGATGCATTGAGTTTGGAACATGAGAATACTAAGCAATCAGAAATAAAATGGAAAAATAATTTTTCTGATTTAGAAACAAAATATGCATCTTTACATGAAAAATGCAAAGGAAAACAAGTTTGTGTGTGCAATGATAATACTGTGAAAAATGTGAAATCAGTTCATGCAAGTTCATCAAAAATTTCCTATAAGAAAAATTATACCAAGAAAAAGGTTGACAAAGTTGTATCTTATGGTAAATTAGCAACTAATTCTTCTGCTACATGCTTTTACTGTTGTAAAAAGGGGCATATATCAAAATTCTGTTTTTATAAGAAGAATGCTAATTTTATCAAGCAAAAATGGGTGATTAAGAATTTTGGAACAGTTACTGCTAACCCTGTAGGACCCAAGAAGGATTGGGTACCTAAAAATATTTGAAATTGTTGTAGGTCTGCCTAAGGAGCACCAAAACTGAAAAATGGTATATGGACAGTGGCTGCTCCAGCCATATAACGTGGGACAGAACCAAGTTTTCAAAATTGGTGAAGTCTACTGGTGGTTCTGTTAGTTTTGGTGACAATCGGAAAGGAAAAATAATTGGAACTGGATCAATTGGCTCTAATCCTGTTATTGAAGACGTTTCTCTTGTTGAAAGACTGGAGTATAATTTATTAAGCATCAGTCAATTGTGTGACAAGAAGAGAAGAGTAATTTTTGAAGTTGATCATTGTAGAGTTGAGGATGTTGAATCTGGAAAATCTATTTTAAAGGGTCAGAGATCTGAAAATATCTACTTAGTCAGTCTTGAAAACATTAAGAAAAGTGAAGCTAAATATTTGATCTCAAAAGAAGATGTGAGTATCTTATGGCACAGGAAGTTGGGGCATGCCAGTTTTCACGTGATTGAGAAGCTAATAAGAAAAGACTTAGTAAGAGGTATGCCTAAGATGAAAATTGATAAGGATCATCTGTGCAAAGCGTGTCAACTTGGGAAGCAAACCAAGAATTCTCACAAATCCAAGTCTGGCGTGTCTACTGAGAAGGCTTTAGAGCTGCTCCACATGGATTTATTTGGTCCAATTAGTCCCTCAAGTATTGGTGGAAAGTCATATGTTTTAAATGTGGTGGATGACTACACAAGATACACGTGGGTGCTATTTCTTGCTCATAAGGATGATACTTTTGAAGCATTTAAGAAGCTAAGCAAGAAGATTCAAAATGAAAAGGGGTATAAGATTACAAATATCAGAAGTGATCACGGTGGAGAATTTGAGAATAAAAAGTTTGAAGAGTTTTGCAATAATTCTGGTATTAATCACACTTTTTCTGCTCCAAGAACACCTCAGCAAAATGGTGTTGTAGAAAGAAAAAATAGAACTATTCAAGAGATGGCCAGAACTATGCTAAATGAGAACAACCTACTGAAGTATTTCTGGGCTGAGGCAATTAATACAGCTTGTTATATTTTAAATAGAATTTTGATTAGGCCTGTGCTGGAAAAGACACCATACGAGCTATGGAAAGGAAGAAAACCCAACATCAGCTACTTTCAACCGTTTGGCTGTAAGTGTTTCATTTTTAATGATAAAAACAATCTAGCTAAATTTGATGCAAAGTCTGATGAAGTTATATTTTTAGGATATTCTTTAAATTCAAAAGCTTACAGAGTTTTTAATAAAAGAACACGAAAAGTAGAAGAATCAATAAATGTTAAATTTGATTTTACTAATGTAAATGTTGGAGAAAGGAGTTTGTCTGATGATGAAACAGGTTTTGAGATAGAAAAAGATAAAGAAATACAAAGTGCTGAAATAGAGAAATCACAAGATCAACAGGAAGAACCTAATGATAGTCATATGAATCAACTTGAGGAAGCTGATGATAATTCTGAGATTCATGAGGAAAATGATCAAGAAACTTAGACAGAACAATAGCCTGAGCAGTCAACTGAACTACCTAAAGATTGGAGATTCCACAAATATCATTCAAAAGATAATCTGTTAAGTGATCCCTCTCAGAAAATGATGACAAGAAGAGCCTTGCGTGAATATTGTGGTAATGTTGCCTTTGTCTCTCAACTTGAACCTAAAATTTATACTGATGCTCAAAATGATGAGAATTGGATCATTGCTATGCAAGAAAAGTTAAGTCAGTTTGAAAGAAACAGAGTCTGGAATTTAGTTCCAAGACCTCAAATTGTTCTGTTATTGGAACAAAATTGGTGTTTAGAAATAAGTTGAATGAGCAAGGTAACGTGGTTAGAAACAAAGCCAGATTGGTGGCCCAAGGCTACAACCAAGAGGAAAGTATAGATTTTGATGAAACTTTTGCACCTATTGCTAGATTAGAAGCAATTAGAATTTTGTGTGCATTTGCATGTTTCAAAAATTTCAGATTATATCAAATGGATATTAAAAGTGCTTTTCTAAATGGTTTATTAAATGAGGAAGTTTACGTTGAACAACCTCCAGGTTTTGAAAATTCTGAGCATCCAGATTTTGTTTATAAACTTAAAAAGGTTTTATATGGTTTAAAGCAAGCTCCTAGAGCTTGGTATGAAAGGTTAAGTTATTTCTTACTTGCTCATAATTTTAACAGAGGTAGAGTAGACACCACTCTTTTTATAAAGCATAAATCATCTCATATTTTGATTATTCAAATTTATGTTGATGATATAGTTTTTGGTTCTACTAACATTTCCTTGTGTAAAGAATTTGAAGCATTAATGAAAAAGAAATTCGAAATGAGCATGATGGGTGATTAACTTTCTTCCTGGGACTCCAAATCAAGCAATGTGCTGATAGTATTTTCATAAGTCAATCAAAGTATACTAAGGAGTTGCTGAAGAAATTCAAGATGTCTGATGCAAAAATTGACAGTACCCCTATGAGCTCAACAATAAAAATTGACAAGGATGAGAAAGGGAAAAATGTGGAAGAAAAGTTGTATCGGGGTATGATTGGATCTCTGCTATATCTAACAGCAAGTAGACCAGACATTCACTTTAGTGTCTGTCTCTGTGCAAGATTTCAATCAGCTCCAAAGGAATCACATTTATCGGCAGTTAAAAAAATTTTGAGATATCTTTGTGGAACACAGGAATTAGGACTTTAGTATCCAAAGAACACTTCTTTTAATCTCATTGGGTATTCAGATGCTGATTATGCTGGTTGCAGGATTGATAGAAAAAGTACTTCGAGTGCTTGCCATTTTCTGGGAAATTCGTTAATAACATGGTCAAGTAGAAAGCAGAATTCTGTGAAATTATCTACAACAGAAGCTGAGTACATAGCAGGTGGTGGATGTGTAGCTCAAATTCTGTGAATTAGACAACAACTGAAAGATTATGGGATAGAATTTGACAACATTCCAATTTTCTGTGATAATACAAGTGCTATTAATCTGACAAAGAATCCTATTTTGCAATCTAGAACGAAACACATTGAAATTAGGCATCATTTTATTCGTGATCATGTGTAAAGAGGAGATATTTTGTTGGAATTTATTCCTACTGAAAGCCAGATAGCTGATATTTTTACAAAGCCTTTCAAGGAAGATAGATTCTGTCAGCTAAGAAGAAAGTTAGGTATGGGTACATCAGAAATTTAAATCCTGTTGAGGTACGTTTTCTAACGAAATTCTGATAAGAAATCTGCTGATTAATTTTGAAATCAATGTGGAAATGCGTGATACAATTTTTCCTTGTTATTCTGCTGGTTTTAAATATTAAAATATGTTAATGTGACTTTCTCTTTCGTGTTCAATTATAAAAAGCTTATATTTTTTATTAAAGACAAAATAGTCATTTTATTTTTTAAGTTAAAAAAAAATAGTTTGATCTTCTTCCTGGAAACAAAATCAGTTCTTTGAATTTAGCTAATGTGAAGAATGGTCAATTTAATTTTTTTGAGCTTAAAGTCAATGGTTATCTCCTTGGAAAATGGTATTTACTTTTTGATTTTTGTCTTTTTCCAAAGTCTTTTAAAGTTACTTTTTATTTAATGCATAACTTGTTTTACACTCTTCCATTTTAATACTTTATTTGAAAGTGGGATTATTTCTTCATCTTCATCCTCCTGTCACTTTCATTTCCATTTTGTAAAACTTATTCATTTCTTACCCATTTGCCAAAATTCATTATTCAACACAAAAGTATGGTGATTTTGATCACAACCCATCTCTTTCAAACCCAAATCCAAGAAATGTAACCCATGGATATCAAAATCAAACCCAAATCGAAACCACCGCCCAAAATAGTATTTGTCATATTTCATCCGGAATCGTCGATCGAGCTGATCAATTGCGAAATTAATTTTATGGATGGAATCTGAAGGAAGGAAATTGTTGTTGGAATATTCAGGTAACGTAATTTTACTCTAATTTGGTAAAATCATTTTATGAGTTTTTGGGCAATATCACCTAAATGAGCTTCTTCGTTCAAATTTGAAAAGAAAATTCAAATCTCTCTGAATCTGCTCTTTTCAGGTATTATTTATTATATCTCTGTGACTTGAAAAATATTTTTATTGCTGGATTTGCTTTGAAAATTTTTTTTGAATATTATTGTGATAAATTGGTTGCTTTTCTCTTCCCTTTTGCTGATGAGAAAAAGGTTGAATTTATTCATTGAATTAAATAAGCTGATTTGTCGATCTGATTGATTGGTTTTTCTTAAAAATCAAATTGTTGATTTTTCAATATATATGATATATGTGTTGAGCTGATAGACCTCAGGTAGGCAAATAGAAAAATGTATAACTGTCTGATTGAAGTCACATAAACTTGACACATGTACGTTATGAATTGACACTTTTATTTAAATCTGAAAAGATGGTTAAAATTTTTAATGTTAAGCTTGCCAAAATAACTAGATTCTAAATAATCAAACAAAAGCTATCCGATGATAAAAAGAAAAATTAATATTTTTTCAAGAATTAAAAAAATGTATTAATTTTGCGATCCATATGTGAATTAATATGAATTTTTCCAAACTCCTATCAAGCGAGTGTCAGCTCTGACATGGTAACTTGAGAGTGAAGCTGCACATAATGGTGACCCGCTACCAGTGCCAGACAGAATCTAAGAACAAAGATAAGCTGATGATAAGCTGATGGGAATTGCAATTTTTTTTATTGATTATTGCCTAATTAAATTATATATGTGTCGTATTGCTATGACGACCAATGAAAATCATTTTCTCCAACAAAATAATGAAAATAATCAAAGTGTCCATTCATGATTGATGAATTTGACCTAATTGCTATAGACATAAAATATTATATCTCACTGCAAATGAATTTTCTTTCAGAATATATTCAATTTCATTTTATAGGAATAGCTTGATAGTTGTCTAAATTTATCCTTAAAATATTAAAAATGGTGCTTATTAATTTGTTTTTTAAATATGTTTTGGTGCAAATTTCTTTGAATATTAAAAAAAATACACATTTGCTTTTTAAGTATGTTTGTAGAACAAAATTGCTTGTATCCGATTCAAATTTGTCACTCAAATAACAAGAACTCAGGTAGGCAAATAGAAAAATGTATAACTGTCTGATTGAAGTCATATAAACTTGACACATGTACGTTATGAATTGACACTTTTATTTAATTCTGAAAAGATGGTTAAAATTTTTAATGTTAAGCTTGCCAAAATAACTAGATTCTAGATAATCAAACAAAAGCTATCCGATGATATAAAAAGAAAAATTAATATTTTTTCAAGAATTAAAAAAATGTATTAATTTTGCGATCCATATGTGATAAGTTTAAGTCATTTTAATCAGTCTATCATGTGTATTTTTATTTGTTTACTTGTAATCTCGTTAGTTTCAGTAGTAAATTTTAACTTATTATGTAACAGTGAGGATAATTTCAGACTAAAAACTTATTTAAGGGGCAAATATATACCATTTTTCATACTTCATAAGCAAATTTGACCAAAAATATATTTTAAGGATAAATATGCATTATTTTCAAAACTTTAGGGGTAAATTTAACACTTATCCCTTTCAAATATAATAATTGTTACCATTACCCAAGTGGGCCTTTTGAAACAACGCGAACCAAGATTTTTCAACAGCAACAAATAAAAAATAGGTGAAAATAGATCTTTATGGGTTAGATATTTAATTATGGTCAGGGGCGTAGCCAGAAAATTATTACAGTGGGGTCAAAAAAATAAAAATAAATTATTTAAATATTTTAGTATAGTCATTTTCAAAAAATTAAGATTATAAGGGTATTTTTTAATTTTTTAGTGGGGTCAATTTTATAAAAAAAAAGTTAAAATTAAAGGATTTTTTTAAAATTTTTTTAGTTGAGTGGGGTCAATTGACCCCACTCAACTAGGGGCAGCTACGCCCCTTATTATGGTATTATTTTGAATCGATTAAAAATAAAATCACTATAAATATAAATTTTAAAATATTTTGTATTACAATTTTTATAATAAAATTTTCAAAATCCTAACAGCTATACAAAATATTTATATACATATATAATTCAAATATTAGAAGTTATAAATGATGGCAAAACTAATAGATTCATGTTAATAAAATATTTTTGCTATTTTTATCATATTTATTTTTTAAGCTAAACTGAATATTTAACATAAAAAATATTTTATATATGCAATAATAAGCAAAATGAAGAACAAGAGATGAATTTTTAAAAGGTACAAAATTGTACTTAAAATAAAATAAAAAAAAATTGTTGCCTTTTTAAAATTTTAAGTGTTAAAATAAATAAAATTAAAAAAAATCGTATTATATTTACAAACCGTAAATTAGTTATGTTTACGATTGTATATGTAACATGTGTTGGCATGAGCTGTTAATAGAGTAATTATAGAGATTCTTGCTTTAGGTTCCTTATTATTTTATACTTCTTTCTAGCCTAGAATTCTGTATGACATTTACTTCTTTCCTAGAATATAGTTTTCTCCGTAACTTGTTATATATACCCTTGTGTAGTTTGGAATGTTTTAATGGAAAATATTGGTAAAATCTAATATATAAGCCGTTTTTAAGGTATTAAAGAAAAATGAATTTTGAAATAGTAAGGGGCTGTTTAGTTCTGGAAAATAAAATCAGTTTTCCAGAAAATTACTCCAAGAAAATTAGAAAATAGAAAATGTTGTTTAGTTTTAATATTTTCCAATTTAGAAAATTAGAAAACTATTTTCTGAATTTTTCAAAATTAAACTATTGTATGAAAAACATAAAAAATATGTTTTCTTCTTTTTCTTTTATTAAAAAAGAGTTCAAATTCAACTACACTACATTTTTTCTAATTTATAAAATTGTAAAGAAAATGAAAAATGAAAATACAGATAAGAGGAGATAAGCAAACATAATTTTCATTTTCATTTTTTAATTTTTTATTTTGGAAAATGAAAAAATGGAAAACTAAAAAATGAAAATGAAAACTGGAAAAAGAAAATGTAAAACATTTTCTTGAGCTAAACAGTCCCTAAATGGTTCAAGTCAGATTTGACTAGTGGGTATGTACTAATTTCGATAACCAGAAATGTTGGACCAAAGATTATTACGCTTGAAATCAAATTGACGGGCTTCACTCCAAAATGTTACCCTGCGTATAATGTATATCGTTTGAGAAAATTAATAATAAAATTATTAGTTTTTAATGGAACGGTATGCATTCTATGCATGATTAGTACTATCACATTGAATTAACACTAATTTGTTAATGAAGCGGCTATTCAAATAATGAAAATAAAATGTAATCTAAAAAGAAAAATAAACTTTAGACTATAATACATCCTTGGACTTATAATTTACATTGGATTATGAAAAAAATAGTGTATGAAACTCACTATTGGATTCATTTCTCATTTCCGGATGTTGCATTGAACCAACTCCACCTAATTAGTTGTTGGATATTAAATGAATTGAATGTTACAGATATTATTTATTAAAATTTGAGTTCAGATTAATCATAATATCTGTACCATCTACAAATATGCCAACAAAATTATCCTACGAAAAAGCAGCAACTTTATTTTTGAATTTGTAAAGAGCAAACAACTAAATAAATAGAAAATAACAACCAAGTACCCGATTAAAAGTATAAGAAATATTGAGTTCGATTTTTTCTAATAACATGGGCGATAGTTATGACTAGACATCATATTTCACTTAAAAAAAATTACTGCATAAAAAGTAAAATCAGAATGCGTTTACACAGAATAAAGCGTAGAAGGTAGACGTGAGGAAAGAAGAACTTCTATTGGGGTTGCTTTAGGAATAGTAATTCCAAGTCTTGGAGTCATGTCAATAAGAGTATCCATGGGGGTGGCTAAATCAAATGCATGAAGAAGCCTAGCAAGTGTAAGGTGAAGGGCATGGAGTCCAAATGCTGCGCCTGGGCAAGACCTTCTACCACCGCCAAATGGCATGAGCTCAAAATTTTGACTTCTAACATCAACATCAACATGCGTTGTTAGAAACCTTTCTGGTTGAGAAGCTGACGGATTTGCCCACAATCTCGGATCCCTGTGAATCTTCCATACATTTACTATCAACCGAGTTCCGGCAGGGACGTGGTATCCAGCTATGATGCAATCTTCCAGTGATTCCCTTGGTCCTGACAGCGGCGCTACAGGGTACAGCCGGAATGTTTCCTTCACTATAGCTTGAAGATAAACTAGGTTTTTCAAGTCTGATTCTTCTACTTGACGTTCAAAACCTACAAGAAGATTTAATTCTTCTTGTGCCTTAATTTTTCAATGCAAACTTATGGTTTAACAGCAACGAGATTGCCCATGTCAGCATAATTCCTGCTGGGTCACTGCCGGCAATAATAACGGTCTGCAAGAAATTTCAGGATAAAATCAAATTCGGAGTATCTCATACATAATTGATATTGTCTAATTTAACTTACCAGACAGGTCGCCTTGATGCTCGTGTTTGCATCATAAGCAAAACCGTTGAGTCTCCCCTCCTCCTCAAGAGATAACATCAAATCAATAAAGTCTTGCTCAGTCTCCGTCTTTAGCTCCCCTGCAGCTCTCTTCCGGCGATGCTCTTCTACCCAACCTTCAAGTATAGCATCCAAGTCCTTGCCTGTCTGCTGCATTTTCTTTTCATGCCCCTTCAAGTCCAACCACCAGAGATATGGAATTGCATCTGAAACCAAAAAGCTACCCATCAAATGAATCAAGTCGGCAATTGCTTTTCTGCACCTTATGGCCTCATCGGCATCAGAGCCACCTTCAAAACGTTTTCCAGCCACCATTATAGCAATTGCATTAAGCGTCATAATCTCAATCCAGTGCTTAAGATCTACAAGCACTGGCAGATAGTAATTTTTTGCACAGAGATCATAAAGCTTCTTTATTCCCTCATCAACTTCAGAAGCTTGGACATTCTTCATCATCTCAAATCGACGGTTTGAAAGAAGTTCAAGTGTTACTATTTTTCTCATCTCACGCCAATGGGGGCTGTAGGGTGCAAACCCGAAGACTGCATGGTTATAGCACATGTGCTTTGTGGCTGCTGTTCTAGGACGAGACGCAAGAGCTCTGTCATTAGTGGTGAAGCATTCCTTTGCCACTTGGCTACTAGAAACCACAAAAGCACGGCGGCTTCCTATGCGGATATTGAAAGCTGGCCCATACTTATCAGCCATCTTTCCAAGTACTTCATAAAGCAGCCGATCAGAACCGCGTAATTGATGAAGATGACCAATTACTGGCCATGCACCAGCTGGTTCGGGTGCTTCCCTGGAATTTTTACACCTAAGCCATGCAAAATAGAGAAATATTAAGGGGACAAACCCAGAAACCAACAATAGTTGCAGATTTAGGTCCATGTTATCAATTATGAGATGAACATATACTATCAAGAAAGTTTCATCTCCCTTTATATAAAGAACTAGGCCTGTGCATCGGTCGGGTTCGGGTCTACCCGAACCGAACCCGAAACCCGATTTTACATGAAATTCTACACCCGAACCGACCCTAACTTCTTGTAGGGCCCCGAACCGAATAACCCGAAATATTTCGGGCTCCGAACCGAATAACCCGAATTTTATTTTATTTTTTTATTAAACCTAATTATAAACTATTAAATACATAATTAACATAACATATTGAATATCTAATTAGCATAGTCACCATATAACATGAAAAATACATAATTAAATACATAGTAACCAAATAATATGAAAAATAACTAATGAAATACCTAATTAACATGTTCACCATCTTAAAATATCCAAATATTTCAGCAAATTAATAACATCATTCTTGATTAAAATGTCCAAATATTACAGCAAATTAATAACAACATTCTTGATTTTTAGTTACGAAATTAAAATTGAATTGTTCACTGGATGCCATTGCCTTTCTTTTTCTTGAGGCTACTGCTGGATTGTTTGCTACCTCTTGTGTATTGCTCGGATGTTGAGGAACTTTAAATGGTTCCACTGATGCGATCTCTTCCTCCAAATCAATTTCATTTGATTCGGACATCTACAAATTTATGCAAATAAATATTCAGTATAAAATAAATTGATAATTGATAAAATAATATAGAAATAATATAAAATTGATAATTCAGTTATATCAAAATAATATGAACAAATTCAGAATAAAATATGAACAAATTGATAATTGGAAACAACAGAAAAGTGCAACCAATAGAAATATATATATATATATATATATATATATATATATATATATATATATATATACATATATATATATATATATATATATATATATACTGAATTATCAATGGAACCATTACCAACCAATACATTATTATATTATATTCTAAATGAAAATTGTTTCTTTCTTAAAGACCAGTACATTATTATATCAAATTTAGGAAATTGTTTAAGTATATAATAAAGAGTGGAATTAGTTTAATGCCCTTCATGAAGGGATCGGTGAAACCCAGCAAGCAAAGGAGAAGGGATCGGTGAAACCCAGCAAGCAAATGGCAAAAATAAACTATATATAATGCACAAGAGCAAATCATTAATGTATTTTTTTGATACTATCAGCAAGAGCAAATCATTAACAAGGCACACAGCAAATCAGTAACAATTCAAATCAGCAAGAGCAAATCAGCAAGAATAAATCAGTATTACTATCAACAAATCAGTAACAAGGCACACAACAAATCAACAAATCCACCTATCCAAACGAAAAAGTAAAAGGAAAATTACAATCACGCTCTGATTCTGTCCAAGGATTCATATAACATTTTTATTTTCCTAAAACACAGTATGTATTTTCTTCAACCCAAAAAGATAATTTCATTTCTTGATTATATTGTACAATTCAAATCCATAAAGTTAATGGTGAGTTAACTGAGACTGAGAGTTGAAGTACATCTTCCATTGACCAGTGACCAAATCAGAATTAGTATCAGAAGAAGAAGAAGAAGAAGAAAAAGAAGAAGAAGTTACCTTCGTGGAGGCTACCGGCGACGAAGAGAGGCGGCGAAGACAAGCGGCGACGACGAGTGGCAACAGCAAGGAAGGGGACGAGCGATGGAGAAGAGGAGCGACGGGGCAGAACAAGAAAGGGATTCTAGGGATTTAGTTAATCAAACTGAAAAGGGGAAAATGACTAAATGAGGGACAGACCCAGACCGGGTTTATTCTATTAAAGAGGGGTTATATTCGGTTGGTTCGGGTTTACCTTCATTTTCACCCGAACCGACCCGAACCCGAAATTTCCCATATTCTCACACCCGAACCGAATTGAATTATCCGAATAACCTCACCCGAATTTATATTTCGGTTCGGATTATTGGGATTATTCGGGTCGGTTCGGTTTTTGTACACCCCTACTTTATAATCTAGATGATTTAGTGAATTCTAATGAAAAAATTGGAGCCGAATATTAAATTGGGCTTGGGATAGTACTCATCCTCAAAAGCTAGCTTAAAGGGAGAGGGAGCTCAGACTATAAATATACACATCAACAAACCGGTAGATAGAGGATGTGGGGCATTATAACACACTTCCCTCACGTAAATTAGGGCTAGACATCTGATGTGTAGAGTTTGGTAGTAGGTGGGCGTCCAACGCAAGAAACAAATCCGGGCTTTGATGCCATATTAAATTGGGCTTGGATAGTACTCATTCGCAAAAACTAACTCAAAGAGAGAGTGAGTCCAAACTATAAATATACACATCAACAAACCGGTAGATAGGCGACGTGAGATATAATAGCAGAGTCATCCCTCCACACATAACTTTTGCATTTTTTTTTTTCAAAAACTTGGATGTGGACGTCAACAGAGGCGAAGCTATGTGTATTGAAGGGACCTAGCTATCCAAACTTTTTTTTTTAGTTATATATGTATTAATTTGTAAATATCATGATATGCAATAATTTGGCCCCCACTTTCAAATTTCATAAGTTTGTTGAACATCATTGATGATGGAGCTACATCAGCTCACCGTGGAGATCCATGTGCAACTTATGAGGTATTAACTTCTTTTGAGTTCATTTTTATTTTACATCTTACGTGAAAAGTTCTTGACATTTCTAAATTTTTTATACCAAACTTTACAACTTCAATTTCAAAATATTTGAATGCAATGCACCTTATTATATTTTGTAAATCACAAATCATTCAAAAATTAAGAAATGGAGGATGAGACGACTTACTAGGGTGAAATCTTTTTGCAAATCGGTCAACATACCTATCCTAAATTTGAATATATAGTATGTTGCAAGAAGCGGAAGGGCCTCCCTTCAAAAAGATGAAATCACAATGAAGCATCACTACAAAGTTGATATTTTCCATTATGTGGTTCATTTTCAATTGCAAGAATGATCATACTGTAACATATGCCGAACCCCGTAGTGCCCCGAATGACCCGCTTTTAGGGTATTCGAGAGAGATTTATAAGACTTGTAAAGATTACAAAGGCATCTATTTTGGGTAACAAGAACATGTTTTGAAGTCGCCGCCCAATAAAATATTGAAAAAAGTCGTCTAGCCTCACTGATTATAAGACATCGCATGTGTGTCTATTTTGGGCAGTCAGAACTATTTTGGAATACTACTTCCAATAGAACAATGAAAAAATTAATCTAATATCGTGAAACCTAAAACGATGTATATACGTCTATTTTGGGCAAAACAGAGATATTTTGGAATTCTTTTTCTAATATAATATTGAAAAAGTTTATTTAATTTTGTGGAATTTAAGACAATACAACTTGCGCCTATTTTGGGCAGTAAAAGATATTTTGAAATTCGCCTTCCAATAGAACACTGAGAACATCTAACCTCGTTGAGCCTAAAACCAGAGATGGTTCGAAACTTCCCATTTATTCATACCTTAATTAAATTATAATTGAATTTTGAATTTAATCTTTCGTTCTTTTTCTCATATATTTTTATTCAAAAATTAAAGTGTAAGTCAATCATGTAATGAAAGCAATAAATAAAAGAAATATTAAAATAAGATAAATAAAAATACGATAAATTACAATAAAATTAGGGGCGGAATATAACCTCCAATGTAAATTAAATGCGAATCATGAATAAAACGGGATATTCATTAAATTTGAGGACATTGGTCCTTGTATGCATGTTTAAAAGATCAATATTGAAGGTAACAATTTTATTTGGATGGAAAAACTATGACATTGGTCCTATTTTATTAGAAAAATTCCATTTATTTGTAGAAATTTTTAGCCATTTTTACATCAACGAACTCAAAATAATATTTACAATAAATTGGAAATAAAAATAAACTAAAAGGAAATATAATAAAGAAAATAAACCAAATTAGCATCTCCGGATCATCCTAGTGGGCTCCCCTTCTCAGTGCCTCATATTCAATAGAAATAAGTAAACTCGCAAGAAAAATAAATAACACGTAAGTGGGATAATGAAATAAAATAATAAAAATAACAGGAAATATAAAATAATAAAAATAACAGAAAATATCAGAGATAAAATAAATATATAAACAATAGATATAAATATCTACATGTTGATAAAATGACTGTAAATAAATAAAATAAAAGAAAATAAGAGAAAAATAGGATTGAACCCAGAATATTTACGCTCAGAATTCAAATTCGATGAAAGAAAAAATATGATTGATTTCCTAACTTTGATCCACAAAATTAGAATTGAAAATAATAAAAATTGGAATTTTATTCCAACAAAGAAAACTTGCTAAAAAAATGTAAGAAAAAAAAAATTCTCAAGAATAAATAATTATTTTTTTTGTCTTAATAATGACTTTTTTATCAAGAATTTATTTTTAAAACCTTAACAAATTTATTTGAAAAATAAAAACTCAAAAAAGAAAGAAAGAATTCCTTTTAAGAAGAAGAAGAGAAAAATAAAAAATCCGAATATTTTTCTCGATTCTTAGCCTGTTATTTATAAGCTAATTGTGAGGATAAGGATAATAAATTCAAATCTTTTTAAAATTTAAATTAAAAATTCAAATTTAAAAATCAAATCTTTTTTAAAAATCAAATTATCTTTAAACATAGATATCAAATCTATTTGAATTCAAATTAGATTTTAGAAAATAAAATCAAATATTTTTAAATTCAAATTATATTATTTAAAGATAAAATCAAATATTTTTGAATTCAAATTAGAATATAGAAGATAAGATAAAATCTTTGATATTTATCTTAAAGATAAATTTTAATAAAATAAATAAATAATTTATTATCTATCTTAATTAAAAAACCATGAAAATACCAAAAAAATGGGATAAAAAATCAATTTTGGGAAAAAAATCATGAAAAAAGGCCAAAATTGCGTTTTCGGCGGATTTGGGAGGACAGTGGTGACCGACGCCCGTCGCTGGCGAGTGACGGGCTGCCAGCGCGCGCGTCTCCCGCTGGCAGGCAAGGACGGGCGAGTGATGCCTTGCCCGTCGCACGCGTGTCACGCAGCGCAGGGGCGAGCGCCAACGCTCTCCTGGCGCACTAGGGAGGTCTCGCACGCTGCCTTCTGGGCCCTCACCTTGCGCGCCGGCTGTCGTAAACGACCAAATTTTTTTTTTAAAGTGACAACATTGACTAAAATACTATAATTTCCAAACTCGTTTTTTATTTTTTTTTAGTTTTTTACATTTTTTATTTCTAAAAAGCCATTTTGATAAGAAAATTATCATTTCTAACTTTTTTGCCTGTGAACAGATATTAATTTTATCATTGGATAACATTTGATTTAGGCTGACTCAGAATCCGGTGTCTTCACATACGGTATAATTTGCTTAGTCTTAGTTCATTTTTGGATGCAAAAGAGATGTATGTATATCTTTTAGGATTGAAGACATTTGCCAATTAGTAGGAAAATTTTATCTAGATCTATTCTGAATAATAGATGCGCAAATGAGAGTCCAATTTGAGCATGTTGATCATGTGCGACAATTTTCTTTTTTAAAAACTATAAACTATTTCTAATGGTTAGCGGATGGTAAAACTAAAAATAAAATTTACCCACCTGTTTTATAGAGTAGTGACTTTAATTCTTATTTTTTTAGTTTTCACAACTATTATGAAGCTATTGTTGGGAAAATAACCCTTCTAATAAATGCGGAATAAATCAGAAAAAATTAAAATAACAGTTACAACACAAGCAATTATAGTGAAAAACTCCAAATCGGAGAAAAATCACTTGTTATTCGAAAACAACCAAGAAAATTTCACTAAATGTTTGAACAATTTTTACATTCACTCACTCTAATATTTTTTCACACACCCAATAAATTACAAAGTTAAGAGAATTTTCCACAAATTTTCTAAATTTCAAAACTTACAAACAAATTTTCCTTGAAATCCTCACATTTTGGATCCAATTTTAATTTGAAGAACAATCTCCTGTCTTATATAGGCAGGAGGCACCGCATTACCAACCAAATATTTGCTGAAAATTGCCGACAATTTTCAGCAAATAGCCAACCAAACATTTGTTGGCTCCGCCTCTAAATTTGAACCCCCCCCCCCCCCCCCCCCCCCCTTTTTTTAATCTAATACAACAGCTATCATTTTCAGCAATAAATATAATTAAAAAAAATAGGTTTGGAACTAGGTTAAAGATTATAATTTTATCAATAAATATTATTTAATGTCAAAAAAAAATTGAATTTTTTATGATTATACATTTTTATTGATTATAGCAATTGTATAGTTGGCTAATTTGCAAAGGTGGAGGAATCAACAAAGAAGGTGGCGGTGGAGGAGGAAAATTGGAATTAACATCAGGTGGAGGGAATTTAGATTGGAGGTAGAAGAGAGGATATATGAAATCAGGTTGATATCAGTGAATTTTTAAAGTGCAACTTGAAAAAAATGGAATTTGTAAATGGAGAAAAATAAGGAGATGTATTCGTAGATATGGGTTAACTTTTTGGAGCATTTGTGAATAAATCCCAATTAATTGAGGCCCAATAATTTATAGTCTAACACTTTAATCCAATGACTTCAAAAGCCCACTTGGATATATACAAATGCTAAGATTTTGGATCGAAATTTAGCACCTACCTTCGACTAATCAAAATACTCAGGTGTCTAAATCTTTATTTGGAATCAACCTTTCTTTTGGTTAGTTGATGGATTCCCTTATTCTGTTTTGTTTTAGCTTTATCCTAAGCTTCTCTGTTGCAATTACTTTTAATATATAAAAGCCAAAACCTTCGACAACAAATTAAGAAACCACCTGAACCCACCGGTGCGTGGCCCATAATTGGCCATCTTCCGATCTTAGCATCCCATCTTCTGCACAAGAAAATGGGAGAAATAGCTGATGAGTATGGTCCAATCTTTACGACTTGGCAAGAAACCAGCTGGCGGTTGGCAAGAAACCAGCTGTGTAAGTATTTGGATCAATTGTAAATAACTTTTTCTTCTTCTTCTATTTTTAAAAAAATAATGAAATCTTTTAGACCTTGGGAAATGCATGTATAAGATTAAATATGATGTTATTAATATAATTAGCTATAATACGTTACCTTAGGGATAAATATTTGCAACTTAAGTTTTGGGTCAAAATCTAACATTACAATATATATATAAAGTTTTCTTTAAATTTTTTTAAATTCAGTGGGGCAAGTGTCTCTCTCTCTATATATAAAGTTTTCTTTAAAATTTTTGAAATTCAGTAGGCCAAGTGTCTCGTTGTAAATCCTATTGGCCGACATTACGGTAATTCAAAAACATTCTTATAATTGCTTAATGTATATATTGAGAAGTGTTAAATACTTTTTCTATATTACTTTTCTTTTCTTAAATTTTTCATTATTTATTTGCATGCCATGTATGTAAGTGAATTAAAACATGTACATAAAATGAACACTTAGCATGTAAATGAAGGATAAACAAAAGAGAATGTAATATAGAAAAGGTATTTAGTCCTCCACAGGCTTAATATACAAATTATAAGAATCTGGCCAATATTGCCTAATATGCACATTATAATTGTTTTTTGCGTTTTTAACATCATAAGATTTCATAAAACATTGTGACGTCTTGCATATCTTTAAAGATTTTATTAAGATCCTTCTTGAGGGGGGAAAAAAGATTTTATCAAGATCCTTGTGATCATCAATAAGCTTAACCTAATAATTTATTCATAATCAAACGAATATTATAACAAGGAAAATTGCACCCTTTTAATGTTACGCGCTCTTCAAATTGGCGAAGTCTAATCAAATTGTCTTACATCAAATCCTTGAACTTTAATTTTAAATCTTATTAAGTTTCGTCTTTCTTTTAAATTTTTTAAATTTCTAATTTTGTTACAATTCATTTTCTTTATTTTTCTAAAACTTAGTTTTCTTTTTAAAATACATCCAAAACCTATAAAATTATTCAAACATTTTCCATTCAAGCCTCTGATACCAATCAAAGCAAGTGTACTCTATAATAAGAATTTTAACTCACATTGACCGAATTATAGAGTTACTTAAAAATCTTTAAAAATTATTTTGAAGTTTGGATTTACAAATTTTTAACATCTTTCAATTTTTCATATTCATTAAAATATTAAAAACTTGTAAAAAAAATCCAACAGCTTTTTTATTTTTGAAAAAATAATTTTCAAACTTGCTTTATCTTAGAGCCAATTCTTCTAAACTTAAAGAATTTACCACATAAATTTTAAATTTTTTAAAATTTTAGTTTAGAGAATTAATTAATACGATCCACAATGGTATTCAATAATCCTATTAATGTATCTTTATATACTCATTGATCTAGATGGAAACAATTAGAAAATTGATGATAATTACTGGACATTAAAAATTATCTTGCATTAACGTACAATTCATCTAAGAAACTAATAATAACATTAAACAAATTAAACTAAAGTTGTTATATGCTCCTTGCAATCACAATAGAACAAGCTTACTTTGATTGGTATCATAGTTTTGGGTAGAAAATTTTGGAATATTTTTTTTTTTATGGATTTTGGTAGTACTTTAAAAAGAAAAATAAGGTCTGAGAAAAAAAAAAAAAAAGAAAGTGAATTGGAGAAAAATTAAAAATTTTTTAAAAAATGCCGGACTTAATGAGACTTAAAATCAAAGTTCAACGATTCAATCCATAAAAATTTTAGTTTAAAGACCCAATGTAAAAAAAAAAAAAAAAAATCTAATAATTCAGGGATCCATAATTTACTATTCCTAAAAGCTATTCAGTTTGTGGCAGCAGCTAGCAAGTAGCAACACATCATAAAGTACATATACACAATTGGATGGAACTTAATTTAATTAATGTTTGGACCAGCAAATGGTGCATTATTTTATATTGGCTGTTTTCAACGTGCTTTCGGATTTCTCCAAAATATAATGCACTAATTCGTGTATATGATGATTAATTTGCTTAATATTTTCTCCAACGAAGAAAATAATTTTTTTCCTGATGCCCTTTTCTTGCAAGAATCTGATTCAAGACTTGGTTGGGAATCACTATTTAAAGCAATTACGGGTGAGTTGTATAACAAAGTAACATAATCAAAAGAATGTAAATTACATATTATTATTATTATTATTATTGATTACATAAAGAAGCATATATTACATTTACAAATTACAATTGTTGTAATTGTTGCAAGGAGTAACCCAACTTAATATCTTCTGCACCTTTAAGCTTTAATTGAGTATTGGCTACAAGAACTAATTTTGGTGGTTTAAATATAATTAAGGAAGGAGTTCCATTTTGTTGGATTTTAAAGATTGAGGAAGTAGCGTGACGCATGTGGTTTTGTAAAAGTAGGCTTGGAATTGGAAGTCTTGAATTATTAAACAGGGCGATGGATCCATGTTCTGATACTATAAATAACCATCACCGTTTCAAATCTTCCTACAGATACACTATGGAGACCCTTCTTCTTCTTTCATACTTTAACACCACAAGTGTGTATGGATTAATCCTTGCCATACTTATCCTATCCTACTATCTAATCAAGAAACCAAAAGCTGCTAAAACTATACTAGCTCCTCAACCGCCTGGGGCATGGCCATTAATCGGCCACTTTCCTATTTTATCATCAGCATCCGCTCACTTATCATTGGCTGCTCTCGCCGACGAGTATGGTCCAATCTTCACTCTCCGGCTAGGGACACGCTCTGTTCTGGTTGTGAGTAGCTCACAACTGGCTAAGGAAATTTTTACTATCAATGATGCAAATGTGAGCTTTCGTCCCTCTCTTGCAGCCGCTAAATTTATGGGCTATAACTATGCCTTGTTTCCTTTCACTCCCGGTGGCCCTTATTGGCGAGAAATGCGCAAGATCTCCAACGAAGAACTGCTCTCTAACCGCAGTCTAAAGCAGCTCCAGTACATTAGAATTCAAGAAGTGGAAGCTTCTATTAGAAAGTTGTACCAAATGTCGAAGATGGGTTCAAAGATCATTGAAATGAAGCAATGGTTATCTGACTTAAATTCGAATGTTATTCTTCGGATGGTTATAGGCAAGAAGTTCTTCGGAACTGGTGCTGCCGGCGACGAGGAAGAAGGGCGGCGGTTCCATAAACTGATGTCGGTGCTAATTTATTATTTGGGGACGCTTGTTGTGAGAGACGCTGTTCCATTTCTTGGCTGGATGGACTTCGGGGGGCATGAGAAGATAATGTCGAGAACTGCTAAAGAGCTTGACCTTATTATTGGGAAATGTCTGGAAGAGCATAAGAAGAAGAGAAGTTTAGGCTACCATAAAGAAGATAAAGATTATATGGATGTCTTGATTTCGATTCTTGATGATAAAAGTATTGAAGGTTATGATTCTGATACCATCAACAAAGCCACATCCTTGGTAACTGTCTACTAAAAAGCACTTAATTTTACAATCTCATTTTTTTTTTAAAAAAAAAGTGGCTAAAAATATTTGGAACTTTTTTTTTTTGAAGAAGAGTTTATATAGTTTTTTCTATTTATTTAAGTAATAAGTGGGGTCTATTATAGAGCTAACTAAGCATTTTCTATTAGTTTTTAATGCTCAAATATTGAAGGAGTCCCTTAATTGCAATTTCGGTTAAATTTTAAATGTTAAATTGCAAGCTTGTAAATTAAATTTAAAATTTGAAATGGCATCAAAAGTCAGGTCCGGTTTTTTAATTTATTTATTTTTTCATTATAGGATTGATTTAGTTACATAATTTCAAATATAAATGTAGAGTATGATTGCGGGCAGTGGAACAGTGGCAGTTGCTTTGACGTGGGCTATCTCATTATTGCTTAACAACCGGCGTGTATTGAAAAAGGCCCAAGAAGAACTAGACACTTGCATTGGAAAAGAAAGACAAGTGAGGGATGAAGACATAAGCAAGCTTGTTTATCTCCAAGCAATAGCTAAAGAAACACTAAGGCTATACCCACCAGCATATATCCCTGGACCCCGTATATTTACAGAGGACTGTACCATAGGAGGTTACCATATCCCCAAACATACTTGGCTAATGATCAATCTTTGGAAGATGCAAAGAGACCCTAATGTATGGGCAGATCCATTGGAGTTTAAGCCAGAAAGGTTTCTGACAACTCATAAAGAGGTTGACGTTAGGGGTCAAGATTTTGAGTTGCTCCCATTCGGAGGTGGCAGAAGGGGATGCTCTGGAGTGTCTTATAGCCTACAAATGCTGCATTTAACACTGGCCACTGTGTTACATTCTTTTGATTTATCAACTTTGAGGAATGAAGCAGTTGATATGTCTGCTGGCGCTGGATTAACAAATATGAAATTTACTCCGTTGGAGATTGTTGTCTCTCCTCGTCTGCCTCCACATTGTTTTGAATAAAAGGAAGACAACTACTGATCATGAAATGTAACTTCTATTGATATATTTTACTTGTAAATGAAACATGTCGAATAATATGTATTACTTCGTCAGTTTCTTTGGTTCATCCAGAAACTGATGGAATAGATTAAGGAAAGATTTTAAATTTACTCCGTATCTACTTTCCCAATATATGCATTTGATTTGTTCACGTAATGTTTTTTTTCTTTCTTTCTTCTTTTATTTATTCTTCACATTACGGTTTATTTTCAAGATTTCATCAATCAAATTAAAATCGGCTTAGTGACGGTTATTCTTATTTACTCTCAATCACTATCATATAAAAACAAAATCAGTTATAATTAAAAATATTTTAATTGCATATCATGAATTTAAACTATTTATTTTGGTATATCGATTGATATGCCTTTATAAACATAGGTATACTGAACTAGAATTATGCATACCATATATTATATTTTGGTATATCAAATTGAAATTGAAAATTATAACAATTCAGTTTAGCATGCATGTAGATATACGTAAAAATTTCAAATTCTGTAATTTGATAATTTAGTTGGATTTTCTTGATATAGGGATGTTTATTAATGGCATTTAGATTACTGATGGGTAGACATTTGTTATATCACTGGGTAGACATTTGTATACCTTATCAAATCAAAATTTAAGAAATCTGAATAAAATAAAAAAAGAGTAAAATAAAGCTGATTAAACAATATTGGTTTTATGTGTGGCTCAAAATTAGCATGGCAAACACCTGGAGCAGACGAAAACTTCAACTTGTAAAATTCTTAGGGCAGTGCAAGCTAACGGCGGTAGGAATCGACAAAAAATACAGGCGAGTGGCTTTGAGAGTTATTTTTTTCAAAGAGTGACATTTGAAAAACGATTTGTGGAATTTTTTGAGTGTTGGAATTTGAGTGAGATCTCATTTTTAGTTTATTGTTTTTAATTAACCAGTAAAATTTGTTCTAGTATGCAAGAATTTTCCGTATTCAATACAATAAATCACATTTAATTGAAATACGGTTTAAGCTATTTTTACCGTAACGTGGAATACGTGGACGGCCACGGAGAGAAATTTCTATTTAGAAATCACTGCATCACTGGATGCGGACCTGGAGCCACGGACCTTATGCCCAAATATGATCCACAGTGTAAAGTCCGAGCCCAAATGGGTATTATACCCCAAATAAGTTCCAAAGTCCGAGATCCCCCTGTTTCGATCAAGCCCATGTGTTGTTAGCATCTCTTCTCGCATAGTTTCTGGAAGTTCAATCTTCTGTTCTAAATTCAATTCTTAACGATTGAAAGATTGCTCTTTAATTTCTGAAATTACTGAACCATGGGTCGCTCGCGGGCGGTGTCCCATTCCGTCGACGAAGACGCAAACCAGAGGTGCGTACAGTAATTTCCCCTCCTTCATACTCTGCTTAATTTATTTTTTTCCTTTTCAGATTGATGTAGAAATTCAAATTTTTATTAGTAATTATTAATTTCACTGCGGAAAATGCCAAAAACACTTTCTTAACCTCTCACTTTCTAATTTTGGTACAGTTACCAGTTTTGCACTGTTAACTTGCTTTTATCAATATTTTATTAAGAAAAGAAGAGTTCTGCTGGTTTTTGTGTAGACTAGATTGCAAAGAATTTGATTGTCTTGTTTATACTAACATGGGATTCCACTATTTAGTTAGCTCAAAGTAAACTTTGTTTTCATTGATGACCAAGTTTAGCTTTTAAAAGACTAATGTTTGCAGCAATGATATTTGAGTGATGGCTACTTATTTTCATAAGAACTCATGCGGTAGCAGTCTTGAGTAATTTCTGTTTCTTTCATGGTTGTGAAGTTTTATCAGATAGCCATTTCGGTGCTTCAATTGGGAACTGGGGGCCTGGGGCATTAAATTATCACATAGCTGGTGTTTTATAGTTGGTTGTTTCCACTTTTGATATCTCTTGCTCTGTTATCTTAATCATTAGATCAAAACGAAAAAAGCTAACTGTTTCCAATCTAGAAAGCGCGCATGCTACATCGATAGGTATGTTTTCAATAGCCTGTTGACCACTATCATAAAATACATACATGCTCACGTATGCGTATTCTGATAGAGCTCAGACAATAAGATAACAACAATATTCTATCCCCAAGGCAAATACACCAGCAACCAACAATGAGTATGAATCAAGTATATTGATTGAAAGATTCCCGATTACAAAAGAAGAGTTTCCAACAATATTACTGGGAAAGAAATACAAGCAACTATCAGAAGGAAAGCAAACAAGAGACTAAGGGCCAAAACGCAGAAAAGAGGCAGCAGACCCCCTCTCCCTGTTCCCTTCCCAAACACAAAACCAGAAAGACAATCCTCACAGTAAAAGCATGCCCCCCTCCTAAAAGTTTCCCGTTATTTATACCTATCCTCCTATTTCTCCTCCCCACACCTAACTAACTTCCTCCAGCTCGGCAGCATTTCTCTTATACCCTGTGTCCTTTCTATTTCTCCTTGTGTACACCCTCCAAACTGTGGGCTCTTGGGCCTGTCCTCCCTTCCCTGGATCGCCTTCTTCATCATTGCCGACGGGTGGGGAAAGAGTCTTGTCCTCAAGACTACGATGAGGGAACTGATTCTTAACGAGGAAAACATCCTCCCAAGTGGCATTATCAATACCACCCTCCTGCCACTGGACTAACCACTGGGGGGTGGTCTCTCCGTACTTAGTGATGGTTCGGTGGGCTAAGATACAAAGAGGAGTGACATTACTGACCTCATCTGGCTCTAACCCATCAGGTAAAGGAAAGGGAGCGTGGGCAACTCCAATGGCTTTCTTCAACAATGAAACGTGACACAGGGTGGATCTTAGCTCTCACTGGTAATTCCAGCTTATAGGCAACTGGCCCAATCCGTTGGACCACCAGAAATGGCCCATAGAAACGGGAAGCTAACTTAGGATTAATTCGGGCTGTGACAGATTGCTGGCGATGGGGGCGCAATTTAACAAAAACATGGTCACCAACACTAAATTCTATCTGTCGACGATGTTGATCTGCTTGGGATTTCATCTTGGATTGCGCCCGAGATAGATGGAGCTTCAGTTGGCGCAACGCTTCATCACGATCCATGAGCTCCCTGCCTACTGCAGCCACTTGAATCTCTCCTGGAACATATTAAAACACCGTAGGGGCTTTACGACCATAAACGATCTCAAACGGGGTGGTGCCAATGGAGACGTGATAAGTGGAGTTATACCAAAACTCTGCCCAAGGCAACTGGCAGGACCATGTTTTAGGTTGGTCAGTAGCAAAACAGCACAAGTAGGTTTCAAGACACCTATTGACCACCTCTGTCTGGCCATCAGACTGCGGATAATAAGCAGAACTGAGGTTCAACTGAGTCCCCTGCAACCTAAAAATCTCTTTCCAAAACCTGCTGACAAATAATGGATCCCGATCACTCAATATCAACTTGGGCAACCCATGGAGACGTACTACCTCCCGAACAAAAACTTCAGCCAAAGAACGAGCTGTGTAAGGATGCTTCAAGGGAATAAAATGACCATACTTGGAGAGCCTGTCCACCACTACCCAGACAGTTTCAAATCCCTTGGATCGCGGTAGCCACATAATAAAATCCATCGAGATTTCTTCCCAAATTTGCTCTGGAATCGGCAAAGGTTGTAGCAATCCCCCCGGAGCCAAGGTTGAAGCCTTGTACCGTTGACAAGTGTCACAAGCCTGCACAAACCTCGGCACTGCCTTGGTCATCCCAAACCAATAAAGGATAGAAGCTAACCTTTTATAAGTTCGATAATAGCCAGAATGACCCCCTGATGGACTCATGTGAAATTCCTCCAGCAACTTAGGAATCCATGGGGATGTAGCCGGTATCACCAATCTAGATTTATAGTACAATCTTCCTTGGTGTTCAGCAAACCCCGGATGAGAAGAGGGATTGAGATGCAAGTTCTACAAAATTTGTTGGATTTGCGTGTCTTGATCCACTCCCTGTAGCAGCTCCTGCCCCCCTATCCAATTTGGGCTAACCACCGTGGTGTGTAACTCACCGTCTAAGCTAGATCGTCTTGATAAAGCATCCGTCGCACTGTTTTCCTTCCTCGGCTTGTAACGGATTTCAAATCTATACCCCATCAGCTTGGCTAACCAGTTTTGCTGGTCCATTGTCGTTATCCGTTGGTGCAACAATTGTCGGATACTTTGCTGGTCGGTGTGGACTATGAAGGATTGACCCAAAAGATAAGGCCGCCAATGCAAGACTTGCTAAAACTATGGCCATCACCTCCTTTTCATATGCCGACTTGATCAAATTCTGAGGAGACAGTGCCTTGCTAAAATAAGCAATTGGTCTTCGATCTTGCATAAGTACGGCCCCTATCCCACACCCCGATGCATCGCATTCAATCTCAAATGGTTTTGAGAAATCAGGCAGAACCAACAGAGGAGCTGAAATTAACTTTTGTTTTAACAGATCAAACGCCTCCTGAGCAGTGCTATTCCATCGAAAATTATTCTTCTTTGTCAATTATGTGAGTGGCTTTGCTATTTTCCCGTATCCTTCAATGAATTTCCTATAGTAGTCCGTGAGACCCAAGAAGCCCCTCACCCCTTTGACTGTGGTAGGTACTGGCCACTCTTGGATTAATTTGGTCTTACTGGGATCCACCTTAACTTCGGCCCCATCAATTATATGGCCCAAGTAGTCCACTGATGACTGCCCAAAATTACACTTCTTCGAATTGACCACATACTGATTTCTCGCTAAAATGCTGAGCGCAGATTCGACATGGTGTAGATGATCCTCCCAAGTTTTGCTGTAAATCAGTATATCGTCAAAAAAAACTAATACACAATCTCGGAGGAAAGGCCGAAAAATCTCATTCATCGTTGACTGGAAAGTTGCCGGCGCGTTCGTTAACCCAAATGGCATTACTAAGAATTCGTAATGTCCATCATGGGTGCGGAAAGCAGTCTTCTCAATGTCCATCTCACGAACTCTGATCTGGTGATAACCCGACTTAAGGTCCAGCTTAGTAAAGAACCTAGCTCCACACAACTCGTCGAACAACTCCTCAATCACAGGTATGGGGTACTTATCGGGAACTGTCACTCTGTTCAATGCCCGGTAATCCACACACATACGCCAGGAATTATCTTTCTTCTTAACTAAGATGCCTGGGCTGGAAAAAGGACTTTCGCTGTGTCTAATGATGCCCTTGCTCAACATTTCTTGCACTTGCCGCTGAATTTCAGACTTGTGGTGATAGGGATAGCGATAAGGGCGAACGCACACCGGCCCCTGTCCTGGTTGTAAAAAAATCGAGTGTTCAACTATCCGCTTTGGAGGTAATCCCTCTGCCTCATGGAAAATGGACTGGTAATTACTGATTACCGTAACTAATTGCTTCTGCTGGGCACCTTCCAAGGGACTCACCATTTCCCACGGCCAGTTTGCTGTGCCAATCCCATCTCCTTCCAACTGTGTAAGGTGGCAGTTTATCCAATTGGTTAGGGACTGGTTTTGTCCTTGCTCGGATAACACCCTCTTCAGCTCCACCCACCTTGTCACACCCTAAATCGGGTCTAGTCGGATAAGTGAAGGGTATTTCGGTAATTTGTGCATGAGTGAATTTGATGATAAGAACTTAATTGCAAAGTAATTAATTAAATAAGTTAAGTGAGGAAAATTATTTGGTGTGCATGTGGTGTATAGATGTAGGGTATTTGTTGTGATTTGATCTAGTGGTTTGTGAGTATGGTACTCAGGATGTTAAGTTTTTATAAGAGATTATTAGGTGTGAGTGGAGTTTGGTGCCATGGAATTTAAGTCATTGATTTGAGGGAGCAACTATGGTGCATGTGTTGTATGGTGTGTTAGTGCATAAAGTCAAAGTGGGTTTGTTGGGTCCAATGCATGGTTGCCAAGTGGATTTAGTGGGTGAGTGCATTAATGGCATTTGAAGGGAATTGTAGAGAGAGATAAGGCAGATTTTCTTTGGCTTTCCTTAGAAGCTATCAGCTCCTGCCCTCTTTCCTCACTCTCACGTTCTCTTCTCCTTTCCATTTCTGCTCTCCCTTACTTTGCATGTGCTGGCTTTTGCATGCTTTGAGCTAGGGTTTGAGTATTGAAGGGTTCTAAGAGGTTAGTAGCTGAATGTTTATTTGGGTTTCTTCTTCTTCTCCTTCTCTCGTGATTGGAATGGGTTTTGTGGGTGTTTTGCATGGGTTAATAGAGTTATTGTTTTGATTGTTTGCAAGTGATTGAAGTGAGAAAGAAGGACAAAGGAAAAGATTAAGGATTAAAGCTTGAAGAGGATAGTGGATTGTGCTTCATAGAGTTTGGGAAACTCTCTATTATATATATGAATTGTAGCATATTCATGTGTGATATAAGTTTCTTGAATGTGTTGTTGATGATATTTGATGATGGTAGTGAGTGTTGGTTTAAATTGTTCATTTGTGCATGTGAATAGGATTTTGGGTGAAAAACTGGGTTAGAATGCACTTGACATTTCTTCGATTATTAAGCTGTATTGGGAGTTGTAGAACTCCAAATGGTATGAAACTAGTACCGTTGGAAAGCTAAGATATATTCCTACAAATGTGTTAGAAATAATTTTGAGCTAATTTTAACTCTAAGTGTCCCAAAAGTGGTCATGAAGTAGAGCTGTCTTCTCTAGCCGGGTTCAGGGGAGCAGTATAGGTTGTTTTGATCATATCTGGAGATTTAGGTGTCCAAATGATTTGAAATTTGTTCTATATGAAAGCCAACATCCTAAGGATCATTTGTTAAGAAGGAAGTTTTGCCTAAAAATGAGGTTTAGAGGTCGGTTTAAGCGGTTAAAATTGGAAGTGGAAAGCCGACCTGACTTTTTGCTTCTGTTTTGCTATTTCTGGGTATGTCACGGTGACAACTAAAATGGTTACCACCGTGACTAATGCCCAGAGAAGACAGAATGCTTATTTTTGGACCTCACGGTCCCAACAAAGTCATTACCACAGTGACCCCTTCTGTTTTGACCATTTTATGTGTTTTTCTTCCCGAATTGAACCCGTATTGCACCGAAACTTTCTAGGATCTATCCGATGCATGTTTAGGACTATTAACTGAGTATAAAGATAGTTATCACTTGGAAAATAAACATGAATATGATTAAGATTAATAGCAAACTAATGAAGTAATGATGTGTAATTGTATGTTATAGAATCAAGTCAAGTTTAATGACATTATTGAGGATTATAATACCTTAATCTATATGAGCATGTATAATATGAACAATGTGTACATAATTATGAATTTGAGATTAAGTTATACACACATGAAGGATATCAAATAAAATGAGTTTGCGTTATGTGAATATGTATAAATGTGATATGTTAAATTATGCGCCATGATGTGAGACATGATTTGTATTACGCATGACCTGCGAGAGTCAGTCTAGTGGATAGTTAGGCATGCCTAATAGAGTCTCTTAGCTGCAGCCCACAGTTACGTTTGGACCCTGATCGGTCCCTTGTTTGGTTTCTTGCGAACCCTTTAATGTATTCGATTCGCACCCGTAAGGTGATGTCAGTATTCGATTCGTACCCGTAAACTACTGTCAGTTCACTCGTTATCCACTATTTTGGGTCAGCAGGTATTCCGTTTGTTTGATTGATATGATTAAGAGAATGTGATATCTGAATGATCATAATTCTGGGCATATGAATCAGTTATGTATTCGAATTTGATTATGAATCTCTGAATGGGTTGAATGTGACTCAAGCATGTGTATTGTGCATGGTTATCCACATGTATCATTTTGTGAATGTGTTTGTATACAGTCAATTATGGATATAAGTATGTGAACTAAAATGTGTATGACTATGAACATGATCTATCGAATGCCATGAATGTAGTTATTGTGTTATGCTTATGAGAACGTGAATCTGGTTATAAGCATATGAATTAATATGTATATGAATGTGATTCTGTACTGTTGTCTATTATTGGAGCATGTGAATTAGTATACATAATAGGGCGATCTGGACTATAGAATGATCACATATGTATTATTTGGGGTGCAACGCATGTGGATCGGCTTCGGTAAGTGTATGTGTGGTATTGGATGATGATGAGGCGAATTAAAGTGTATAAGAATCTGACTTTGAATTAGTGTATGCTCTGAATGTAATAGTTTGCTATATGTTCCTTGTTCTCGACTATTGTGGTATATTTGGCATGTTGTCATGTGTCTTCGTTCATGGCATGATAATTTATGTGATAGAGTTGTGCAGTGGGAGTGTGGTGTTTGACGTCTTCCCTTGGGTTCGGCTAATGTGTGTTACGGTATGAAAAATGTATGTTTAGATAGCTAGTGTTCTTAGCATGATAGTTGGGTACGTTATTATATGGTAATTATGTTGCAAGTGAATGGGTTTTCCGTTAATGCATGGGTACTTTGGCATGATAGTTGCATGCGTAATATCTCTTGTGACTGTACACGGTAAGGTTTTGATACTTGATACCTCGGTAAGTATATGGATGTGAGTTTTCGAATGAATACCTTTACTATGCAAGCCTGACTATATATGTGTTATAAATGTCTGCATTTTCCATTTGTATGTGTTATGATTTGACTACCATTGTGAATGGTTGTCCATATTGCTTGTGTGTCTTCCCCACTAAGCGTTTATCGCTTAGCACGGGTTCTTTTCTCGTGCAGGTGGCAGGTTTGGTTTCGTTCAAGTCACGCATCTGCAAGGTCGGCCACATAGGAGTTAGAAGTTTTGTATTTTGCTCAACCTCTGTATTTTGGCTTTTGTTTTTCTCTAGTCTTATGTATGTATAATTATATGTAAGGATCTTATTGTAATTAAGTTTTCAGTTATTTCTTCGTTTTATCTTTTGTCTTATGCTTCCGCTGAATGATTATATGTATGTATGTGAGTTAATGTATGTTCAGCTATTGTTTCCTTAAAGTTTTAATTTCCGTTGTATCTCCGTATGTTTTTATGTATGAATGTATGCTTCCGCTTAGTGCATGTACGCATGTGTGTGAGTAAGCGTCGGTAGCGCACCCGCGTCCTTCCAACGGGGACGTAGGGGGTGTTACACACCTCCCCTGTTCCTTGAATTTCAGCAGTCCCAGAGCCCAATTTGCGGTGACATCCCCTAAAATGCTCAACCATTCAACCCCTAAAATCATATCTAAGCTTCCCAAATTTGTTACCAAAGCATCCACTGTACCTTGATACTTTGCCATTTGGAGCTCTAACCCAGAACACTTCTCCCCAATCCCAATCAAATGCCCATCCCCCAATCTGATTCCCAAGGGTTCGATTGTGCATACCTGGACTCCCAACATAGACACCAACCGACCTGTCACGAAATTGTGGGTAGCACCACTGTCTACTAACATTAGAGTGGGAACGCCATTGACAGTACCCAGTAATTTGATGGTACTCAGCCCAGCCCCTTCAAAGTTGAACAGCTCTGTTTGAGACTTAATGCCATGTAATTCCAACACTCGACATTCCCCATCTGCTCGCACCTCTTCTGTTTCAGTCTCGACGTCAAAAAATTCTTCCTCTTTATCGACATCGTCCCCTTCACCCAGTAACATTAGCTTTAGTTGGGCCTTCGAGCATTTATGTTGTGGGGAATACGTTTGTCCGCATTGGAAGCAGAGCCCCTTCCTTCGCCGTTCTTCCCACTCGGTTTTGGACAATTGCCGAATTCCTGCTCTTCTCTGTCCCCATCGTTGCGATTCCGATGATTGAGGAGAGATTGGCGGTTGTGGTTGTTGGTTTGGAGCATTTGGGAAAGGCTTATGATGTGTTGGGCTGGGCAAGGGGTTGGATACTGAGTTTAGAGGCCCAAAACGTCCAGGCCCATTCCAACCACCTTGGGTCACGTGGGTTTTAAAGCCTCCTTCTTTTTCCTTTATGGAATTTTGCCAAAGTTTGGTCGTCGTTCTTCCCTTGCCGAGCTGCAAGGTGGTCTCAATTGAGCGAGCTAATCTCATGGCTTCCACCCGGTCTTCTGGTTGGTGCACCTTCAACCATCCATTGATCTCGTCCTTCAATCCACTAACAAAATACCCAATATACTGCTGCTCGGGCAACCCCGGTGCTGTAGCGGCTACCAGCTCCAAAAGTTCAATATATTCTTCCACACTTCCCGTTTGCTGCAGATCTGCTAAATCCTCAAAAGGGCTGGAAGAAAAACTGCTACTGTACCTTTTCATCATCTCTGTCTTGAATTGTTCCCCTGACAAATTGGGATATATATCCAAGAGCATTAAAAACCAATTTATAGTTGCGCCTTCCATGGAAATTTCAGCCAATCTAATGCGCATCTCAGGAGCAACCTGATTTATACGAAAACATGTTTCTGCTCTAATGATCCATCCCCGAGGGTCAAACCCATTGAATATTGGGAGTTTAATTTTTTGCAAAGCTGGGTGAGAATCGGCAAAATAGTTAGTATTGACTTGGTAATTCATTCTTGGAGTAGAATGCTGCTCTGGTGGCATTCCCGTCTTATCAACACCCCCCCCCCCCCCCCCCCCCCCCCCCGTGTCTACTTGGGAATTAAAATCCTCCGATGTTTGGGGTTGTTTTTCTAATCGTTTAATCCAGTTCATCACAAATCCCCTGAATTCTTCCTCCTTTTTTTTTATCAGTTTGGTAACAAGTTTTGATTTCAGAAACAGACCTCGTTAGCTCCGTCACGCAAGCTGTAAGCTCCTCCACCTTATGGTCAGTTTCATCACATCTGGATTGCAAGGTCTGATGACGGGTCTCCATCTGGCAGGTCGGACCAATGATGGAGCTCAGACAATAAGATAACAATAATATTCTATCCCCAAGGCAAATACACCAGCAACCAACAATGAGTATGAATCAAGTATATTGATTGAAAGATTCCCGATTACAAAAGAAGAGTTTCCAACAATATTACTGGGAAAGAAATACAAGCAACTATCAGAAGGAAAGCAAACAAGAGACTAAGGAGGCAGCAGACCCCCTCTCCCTATTCCCTTCCCAAACACAAAACCAGAAAGACAATCCTCACAGTAAAAGCATGCCCCCCTCCTAAAAGTTTCCCGTTATTTATACCTATCCTCCTATTTCTTCTCCCCACGCCTAACTAACTTCCTCCAGCTCAGCAGCATTTCTCTTATCCCCTGTGTCCCTTCTATTTCTCCTTATGTACACCCTCCAAACAGTGGGCTCTTGGGCCTGTCCTCCCTTCCCTGGATCGCCTTCTTCATCATATTCACAGCTTATCTCATATTATGCAGTAAGCCAAGGACTTGGCGAAGGCAAAGCAACACTATACCACTGTAATTATTGCCAAAAAGATATATCTGGAATGGTTCGCATTAAGTGTGCTGTATGTCCTGATTTTGACCTTTGCATAGAATGCTTTTCTGTTGGAGCTGAAGTTACTCCTCATAAAAGTGGTCACCCATACAGGGTTATGGTAAGACACACTTTCAAATTATATGCTTGCCTGTATCTTATCATTCTAATCATTGATGGTTCGGCAAGTACTGATTAGGCTAGAAAGGTGCATTGATTTTTTTTTTTTTATAACATATGTATATGTAAAACAACATGTGCTTCAAGTTAAATCATCTTGTTTGTCTCACATGCTGGTAAATCGGAGCAATGTTGCCTCTCTATTAACTGGCTTTTAAGATAAATCAATTTTTTTCTGTTGACCTTAACACTTGATATCTAAATCATCATTTAAGTACATGAACAATGTGACCTGACTACAATTTTATATCATCACTAAAACATTAAAATACAAGAAAGAAATTAAGATTTTTATGTCTGTTCCTCATCGAAAATTCTAAATCTACAAATTTGATCTAACAGAAAAGCTCACATACAAAAAGCAAAACCTTCCATTAAAAATTCTCTTGAAACACACGTGATCTTAGAATCAAAATTCTAGTCTCGCTGCAAAATCATCATTTTTTCCATAACGAGATTGTGGCTATCTTTGTTGCCATGGCAGTAGTTGTGGTAATTATGATTTTGATTCTTTAAAATCTTCAAGGCGTTAACAGAAATTAATCTCTTTAAGACAAACAACGGATCCAATTGGCGCTTTTTTCTAGTCGATCCGTTTAGACTGAACAGTGAACTTTCTCTTATATAAACTCCGATTTGTTTGATGAAGCAATTATAAGTATTCAAAATCTTATGTCTCATAATAGCTTCTTCTTCTTTGTGTGAAAAAAGAATACATAAAATTAGAAATTTTTCTTTAAAAATTGAATGATTTCAATAAAAGAAATTAATTTTATTTATATAGATAGATAAATATTTTTGTCATTTATTTTTCTTTTCACCACCTCTTAAGGACATATCATGTCATATGTGTCATTTTTAATGATTTAGATGCTAGGTATTAAGGTTAGCAGAAAAATATTGGTATACTTTAAAAGACAGTTAATAAAAAGATAATATTGCTTTAATTTTGAAAGTATTAGAATAACATTGCTCTAAAGTAAAAATAAGGGGTCCTGGAAATGCTTGAGTGCTTGAATTGCTTTCTCCCCAGCTGCTTTTTCAATTTCATTAGCAGCGTCTGTTCGTGCCTGGTAATCATTCCATTCAGAGTTATCCAAGGTCCGATCAATGTGCAAGCGATAATCTCCAAGTGCTCGTTCATTGGTATTTCCTCCTGACATGTTGTGCAAGCTATCCTGGAAAGAGTATCTGCGAGAGTATTATTTTTGCCCTCAATGTGCTCAAAATTGATTTTTACACCTGTTCCGGTGATAAAATCAGTAAAACTTATCCAACGAACCCTTGATGGTTTGTTTTGAGAAGTTTTGTTGTAGAAGCTAATGATAGCTTGGCAATCTGTTCCCAATGTGATCTCTTTCTGGTCGAGATAGTAGATTTTTAAAGAGGAAAGTGTCTCCATGCAGGCGTTGATTTCTGCATCTATAGTTGATCGAACGGTGGGAAACTTTCCACTTGCATAAGCACATATCTTCTCAGATGATCTGGGGTCCCACCTGCTTTTCTTCCACTTACAGATGCCTCCCCATCCTTCCATACACCCATCTACTTCGAGTACAATGTACGCGTTTGCTGGTGGTAGCTCAAGGTCTGGAAGGCCTTGGACTTTTTCTTTGATTTTTTTTTATTAATTGATAATCAGAGGATTTTAGCCTTTTGTCTCCATGAGGGCTAGTCTTCTGGTAAAGTGGTCCAAGTAACGTACCCAAATTAGGAATATGAGTTCGGGCATAATTGAGGATTCCAAGCCATGAACGAAGTCCTTTCTTCTCTTTTATTTTATTTTCATCAAAGTCTATGATCTTTTTGATGATATGAGTCTGGAGCCTTATCTTCCTATTTCCAATGACCACTCCTAAGAAATCAATCTCAGGATTTGCAATTTTCATTTTTGTGGGGGATAGAACCAATCCCCATTTGACACTTCTTTTTAACAACTCTTCAAGGTGTTTTGCATGTTCTTCCTCAGACTTGGAAAAAACCAAAATATCATCAATATAGACTGCTATGAAATCTTCTGTTCCTCTGAAGCAATCATCCATTTTTCTTTGAAAAATTGCTGGAGCATTCTTTAATCCAAATGGCATAACCAGCCATTCATACAGTCCTCCAGGGACAACAAAGGCTATCCATGGGATTGATTTTTCTTCCATTGCCACCTGATGGAAACCACTCTTCAGGTCAAATTTTGAATAAATTTGACTATTCCCAACCTTCTTTATAATAGTATTGATTCCTGGCAATGAGTACTGGTCCTTGTGAGTGTTATCGTTGAGACTTCTATAGTTAAATACCATCCTTTCTTTGCCTTTGATCTCTTTGCCTGTTTCTGGATGAATTGTTGTTCCAGAATTGACTATGAAGGCCATTGTACGGTGTCTGCTTTTACTAGGCCTTATTACACCAATTTCCAAAAGTGCCTTTATATGCTTGTCGAATTGATCTTTCATTGTTGGTGTAACGTGCTTTAAAGGCTTATCCTCAATCGTCAAATCTGGATTAATGATGTCCAGTTTACACTATACTTTGTTTTTCTTTTAGTGTTTTAGAGGATCTTCTCCAATATATCCTTGTTCCTGCAGCTGATTTATTAGTTTGCTGAACCTTGTCTCAAAACTTCTATTTTTAAAAACAGATGAAAAATAAACCAGCTCATTCATCTCTAGATATTCCTGTTCTTCCATGTCTAACTCAGGAATAGCTTTTGCTGCTTTGAGTTCTACATCTGCCTGAGTAGCTATAGAGGTGATATTTTTGTAGAATGTGACTGTATTTCCTTCTATTCTCAGGCCTCCGTACATGCTTCTGATAAAATTGCATCCTAAAAGCATTTGGATACCATCATCTTTAATCGTCATTGGTACTGCATATGTGAAAGGTATCCTGAATCGGTTGCATTCGATGCTCATTGATCCTGATTTCAGCTTCTGCTTGACATATTGCTTTGAATTGATTCCGCTAAGATTGATTGCATAAGGGCTTACTTCCACTGCTTCCTTTGGTATTGAATTTAAATCAATCACAATAGCAGATGCTCCTGTGTCAAGTATGGCTCTAACAGTAAATGGTTTAACTCCAGGAATGTTTAATTCCACACTCATGTTGTAAAGCCTGTTGATCACGCGCCTGGAAGGGACGTAAGTCTCTTTTGAAGCAACTTCAATCATAACATTTGCTTTAGCGGTGGGGTCCCAGTAATCATTCACTCCTCTTATGCTATCCAGCTCACTAACTTTAACAGCACTCAATTCCACTACCTTCTGGAAAATTATTTGAGCAATCTTATCTCCTTTTTTAATCTCAAAAGATGTTTCTAAGTGATTGAATAGCAGCACGTGGATGGGTCCATGATATTTTTCTTCAATTATTCCTGCACCAATGTCAATTCCTCCTTTTAGTGCTGGTCCTGCTTTTGGAACTATTCTTCCATAAGTGCCTTGTGGAATAGATATTCCAATTCCTGTAGGAATTAGTGCCATTCCTTTTGCTATGATAATGATATCTGCTGAGTAGTGCAGGTCCCATCCAGCGGCTTCATTGCTTCCTTTTTCTGGCATTTTAGCATCTTCTGAGAATAATTTGACATAAAGAAATTGACTCTTTTTCCTTTGTCGTATTTCCAACTGTTCATCTTCTTCAATAGCAATCTCTTTTCCTTTGCTATTACTGGTATCTCCTGTATATTGTTTTGGTATTTTAAGATTTTCCCAGTCTGTTGTTAACTGTTGTTCCTCCAAAGCTCTATACCTTGTATTCTCAGCTATCAGATAATTGATATAAGACAGTAATTCTTTGATGAACTCATCCTTTGTCCTGTAAACTGGAGCGTCGGCTGGTTTTGGGGTTATCCTTATATGAAAGTAATAACTTGCACATAAAGGACAACAAGTTAACAAACAATTTGGACAATGAATTCTCATTCTTGGATTAGTCTGTATCTGACATAGCTGACAATTCTTCAGGGCTACTTCTTTGATTTCTTCATTGATTTCCCAGTGATGCTGGCAATTTTCTTGATTGCTTGGTAATTGAATTTGTTTTCTCCATCCACAGTCTTGTTCTCCTAAGACAAAGCCTGTTTCTTCAAAGGGTAAATCTTCTAATAATGCTCCAGCATTATGGACTGTTAAACCTGCTTCTCCTTCAGAGATACTGCATATTGCATCACTAAGTTCTTCATTCATGTCTAGGGAAACAACATCCCAATCATCTGGAAGATCCAGATTATCCATTACTGCTGCTCTAGCTATGTTGCCCTGATTTCTTCTGCATTCTCTGGCGAAATGCCCCTCTTCTCCACAAATATAACATTTGCATTTCCTCATTTTATCTTTGTTCTTCCTTTTAAAGATTCGAACATGGCTGTCATGAGGTTTTCCTTTGTAGGTTTTGGATTTTCTTATCCCATATTTTCTTCCACTGTCATAGTAACCCGGGATAGGGATTTTGTTGCAGAAATTCAAATCCTTTAGACTCCTTTGGAGGGCTGCCTTCTTGCATAATTCTGCTAAATGTTGATAAGCAAAATGAATGCGTGGAAGGACTCCAATTGTGTTGCCTGGATGCTTAGCCTTAAATGCTTCTTCAATTTCTTTCCCTATTAAAATAAGCATTTTTCTGAAAATTTTTTCTGATAGTTCAGGACTATAATACATCTTTCCTGATTTGGCTGCAAGAATCTTGAACTGATTCATATATCCAAAAATATCCTTGACATTATGGCAGGTTAGTCTTTCAAGGTCATTATAGGCTCTATTCTGTTCTTCTGTATCCCCTTGATAAGGATCTTCAAGAATTAGAACTCGCCTTATCTGAGATAGGATATTTTGGGTATCTTCTGCTATTAATAATAGATCCTCATATTCCTGCAGAAACTGACTCCGCCATTGTATCCAAATCTTCTTTTCGACTTCTCCTAAGAGATTTTCGATATACATGGCCTTAGCTCTATTATCTGACCAAAATTTTTCATTGACCAGATTAAGAGTTATGGACTCCCATCTAGAAATAACATCATTGTATAGCCCAATATCCTCAAGTAAAATTAACATGGCTCCTACTATTTGCTGGGCTGAGGGAAGAGTCCATTGTCCATTATACGTTCGGCCAAAATCTCTTGTTCGAGTTCTGATTTGATCCACAGATAATGGGCTTGCAACTGGCCCTGTTGAGGCTGCTGGTGGATACTGGACTGGGCCCATTACTGGCTCTTGAGGTGGCCTATAGGCTGAAGTAATTGAACTTGATAGGCCAATTTCTTTGGGTTTCCTTATTGGGTAGTCCATTTCTCCTGATGTATCTTCTTCTTCCTTTGCTAGGGCAGCAAAAGGATTTTCCCAGTCAAAGACTGAGTCCCCTTCTTCTGTTGAATCTGTATCCCATTTAGGATTTTCTGCTTCTGGTTCTTCTATCTTAATGATTGTTGTTGGTAAAGCAGCTTCTTTTTTTACCGTTTCCTGTCGGAATTTGATAATCCGACCTGTTGCTTCATCATACTCAAGATTGTTTGGATGATACCATGCTGCGAGGTATTTGGTTCCATCATCCTCTTCTTCTTTTTCATCCCATCCAGAGGGTTGAATATTTTCAATTGCTACATTGGCACTTTCTGGTTTTGAATACTTGACAAAATAATCATATTTTCCACTGTATTCTCCGAGAGTATCCCATCCTTCTTCATTTTCCCAAGGGTTATTTGTTCTGGGTAGTTCTTCTTCAATGAATAAGGCCACTATTTCTTCGTCTTCTTCATCTATAGTTTCGTGACCATCAACACTGTGTCTTGGGTCTGGCCTCTGGGATGTTTCTCTGTAATTGTTGAATCTAAGGGAAATAGATCCATCCGACCTGCTTCTGGAGTATAGAGACTGTGGTTGTGTTGCAAGGACTCTTCTTGAAGGTCTTAGCCTCCACATACGCCCTTCTAGATCTCTTGAACTATGAGACTCTCCTGGTATTGCCCTTATACCATTACTCGTAAGATAATCTGCTACATGCTGAACATTATAACGAAAACCGGCAAAGCTGTTGTTGGTTAGTCTTCTAATTAAGGATCTAGATATAAGAAGGTTACTTTCTCCTCCCTGCCAGTCATCATATCCTCTAGTTTGGATTGATATTTGGATATGGTTGTAGAAGTCTTGAATGCTCATCATCATTGCAGGAGCAATGTAGACGAGTTGAGTTCCTCCTGATAAATCTACCTCCATAGTTCCCAGGATGGATCGATCTCCTTGCCATCTTGTGTCCCTAAAGACAATTAATGCTCTTGTTCCTGCATTTCTTCTGTGTAGGGCATGAATTCTGATCATGATGAGCCCTAAGTGGATATGTTGCATTCCAGATTCTAGCAATCTTTGATAACTCTCTGCTTCTATGAACTGCAAATCTTCTTGTTGTCCTTCTTCTACTACTCTTATCCTTCTTTCAGAGTAATGTTGATACACCCTGTGTTGTGGTTGAGAATAACCAGAATCATAGAGAGTTTCAGCAGGGACTAAATTTGCTCTTCTCCTCTGAGAAATCCTAAGCTGAGCATCTGGGTTTAGCATACTTTCTAGGGATTGACCAAAAGTTCCAGATCTTCTCTGGAGTCTCCTTTCAATGTTATGGCGAATCCTAGCTCTTCTTCTATATCCTCTGATCTGGTCCTCATAAGTAGGCACTTGTGAGGTCTGGCTTGGTTCCAGAACAGAAGGATTTTGCTCAGTTTTCGTTTGTGTTCTACTCATTTTGTTTTTCTTTGTCCTTCTTCTTGCTTTTTTGATTGGGATATTTGTAAACCTGTGAATCATAAATAAAAAGTTTATTTTTCCAAGGAGGGTAAATATTTTTGTTTGAAGAAGTAGCTCCTCCTAGGTTTACAGTCTTCAATTTTTCTTGAAGTGTAGTGATGGATTCTTCTAGCTGATCTGGGAATTCTTGTTGCTTCTTGGTGTTTTCCTGAAGTCTTTTCAATTCTTCTTTCAAAAGAGAAATATCTTGCTGCTGTCTACACACCAGTTGAATAATAGTGTTATTCTGCTTAATTAAGGTTTTAATTAAGCTAACTTGCCCCTTTGCTGCTTCAATGGTAGGTTTAAAAAAACCTTGTGCTGGTTCTTCAATTGTCTCTGTGGCTTGTAAAGCTTCAACGTATTCCTCTGATTTAGCAGTGAGTCTCCAACTCATGAAGTTAGAAACTTACTCAAATCTTTGATTAGGATTTGAATCTTTTCAATCTCCTTCTGGAGTTGAATTATGAGAATAGAGGTCTGCTTCTCAGCTTTCTTTGGTTGATCTGAAATTTCCTGAATCAGTCTTTTTGCCTGTTCTGAAGTGAGGGGATTTTGATCTTCTGAAAGCTGCAAAAAGGATTCAAGTTTTCTGTTGATCTCCTCGAAGTTGTTGAGGACCTGATGATGATAAAAGACTTGATCTTCTTGAATCTTGTGAAAATGCTTTAGAGAGGCTTTTGAGAGTAAGGAAAGCCGATCAAAGATGACTGCAATATTCTGAGAATTTAGTAAACTTAAGTCTACTAAAGAATTTATGCAATTATCCTTACTTAAAAGAGAATGATTTTCTAAATGCGTCTTTAGAAAACAAGGGAACTTAGATTTTTGGACAGAAAATGGAGTGGGTATCTCAAGATTTAGATATTCAAGGTTGGATATACGAGCTTGGGTATACCAATCCTGAATAGCTTGCTCAAACCTCGCTGACATTAATCATATAACTAAAATAAAATTTGTTAATTATTTGTTCTTCACCTTAGCGGGTTCCCTTTTACAGGACTTAACAATTTGCCTGTGAACTTGGGCCTGTCTAAGTCTTTTAGAAAAAAATAATAACAAATTAAATTTAATCATAAAACCAATGTTTTGCGATAAACTGGTACGTGGCTTTGTTTTTCAGATTAGGTTTTCCAGCCTATATACCAGAAGATATTGAAACAACTATGCAGGTGATAATACCTTTGCCGTAATCCTCCCCTGAAAAGTGTTTAAGTTGCCATAACCTCGCTCTGATACCAAAGGGGAAATAGGATCATAATATCTTAAATTGGACTTTGTTTAAGATAAACACACTGGATTATTATTGATAGATAGGAAAGTTATTACAGAGTTTAGAAAGTAGGATTTGAGAGTATTTCTCGATATCCTGCAATCTAAGGATACAAACCTATATATAGAAAATAAGAGTAAGTGGTTTATAGCTGGATACCACTTACTTTACAATAGTGGCCAGCTGGCCAATAACTTCAATAATACAAGAGATATAAGCCTGTCAAATCACACATCAGGCTTTATTTATCCACATCCACTAAAAACAACTGGACCATCTTATCTGCTAGTAGTAACTGACTGGATACCACTTACTTTACAATAGTGGCCAGCTGGCCAATAACTTTAATAATACAAGAGATATATATCGCACTCTTAGTAAAAAAATGTTAAGGTCAGCGAATGCAAATCAATGGGTTTTAACATACCGTTAATGGAGAGTAATATTACTCTAATTTTAAAAGTTCAGAAATATCACTACAAAGTAAAGTAAAGATATTGTATTGTATTTTTTTGTGAAAGTGGAAGGACAATCTCGGACGTTCAATTTTCAAAATGAAAAAAAAAAGAGCAAAAACTTTTGAGGGAATCATTCAAAGCATGTTTATATATGGTGCCCATAATTCTGCACCGTTGATTATAAATGAAAGTTACTTTGATAATAAATGATAGTTACTTTGACGGTAACAAATTGTTTGCACCGATAACATGAGTGCACAAGATAATTTTTCTAAAAATAAACCCTAAGGGCCTGTTCACTTACAGAAAACTGGTCCAGTTTTCCAGAAAAATTTTCTACAGAAAATAGAGATCATGTTTATTTTAATCAATTTTCTAAAATAGAAAATAGATTTTCCAATTTTCTAAAATAAAGAAGAGATTGGAGAATTAATAAAAGATGTTTTCTAAATTTTCTAAATTATTTTAATACATATATACATGTGTGTATATATTCACACACACATACATATACATGTATGTGCATACATATATATGTCTATGTATATGTATGCATATACATGTATGTATGTATGTACATATATACATACACATATATGTATGTACTTATATACGTACATACATACATATATGCATACATACATACATATATATATATGTATGTATGTATGTACTTATATACATAAGTACATACATACATACATCTACATATATATATATATATATATACACACACACACGTTGACAGACAGACACACACACACACATATACACATATGTATATACATACATACATCTACATATACATATATATATATGTGTGTGTGTGTGCGCGCGCGCGCGCGCGTAGACACACACACACACATATATACACATATGTATGTACATACATATACATGTACATACACATATTTATACATACATATACATATATGTGTGTGTGTGTATACATATGTATGTATGTATGTGTGTGTATGCGTATACATACACACACATGTATGTAGATATATATGCATGCACATGCATATGCATATACGTACATGCACATACATATACACATACATGCACATAGATATATATATATATATATATATATATATATATACACGCATGCATATATGTACATGTACATATATACACATATATAAATACTCTAATTTACCATTTATTACTCTAATTTTTCATTTATTGATATATATACGCATATGCATATGTATATGTATATATACATACATACACATATATATAGAAAATAAATACTCTAATTTTTCATTTCTTGATAAATAAACGCGTTTCTAAATTTTCTACAGAAAATAAATACTCCAATTTTCTAAGAAAATAGAATACAGAAAACAGAAAACTATTTTCTGTAAGTAAACGCACCCTAAGTCTCTCACTTTCATTTTCAATAGACAAAAAATCAAGGAAACCTTTAGATCAACTCGATCGTTGCAGGCCTCCATCCCCGTCTCCGTCTCCGGTCATTTGCAATATTTGATCCAATTTAATTGTATATTTCATTTATTATAAAAGTTCTCATAAAATTCATTAAAAAATGTTTTTGCACTGCTTTTTCAAATTAGTTCCCCATACATATATAATTCGTTAGAATAGATAAATAATTTATTTGTAACACCTCTTTTTTTTTTATTAATGGCTTTACTAATTGATATATTTCTGTCAAGTCGAATCAGGTAAAAAAAATTCAAATTATAAACTTATCAAAATTTTATGGAAAATAAATGAATCAAATTGAATGAGATTTTATAACATTAATTTTTTTTTTAATTTTTAATTTTTTCACTAAAAACAAAGAATAAAACATATATAGCTTATAAAAATTGTATTAAAATTTTTACATTATATAAAAAAAGTTATAAAATGTGGGAGCACAAGATTTTGAAAAAGCATTTTTTTTTTCTTCATTTGCAATTAATCATATTAAAGAACTAGAATTATTTTGGCAGAAGAGCTCAATGCTGAAGGTGAAACTCCTGGATGGAGGGTACCTAGGGAATAAAATACTAGTTAGAATCGTAGGGCGAATATAGGTAGGTATTAATTTTTTTTTTTAAAAAGGCTTTGTCATTCCAATTTTTTTATTTCTTATATTTTTGGCCCCCCCCTTCGGGGTCAGAATCCAAAAAGTTTTGATAAATAAAAACCATACATTTCATATACAGATAAAATTCCAGCAACACTGAAATTCCAAATTCATTTAGATATTTATAAATTCAACTACATTTTAAATAGGGTGAAAAAAATTTTGAAATTTCGGTTAATCGAAAAACGATTCGAAATTGATTTGATTTTAGATTAACCAATTGAAAATTTAGTATTACGATTTTTATTTTTAAAAATCAGCGGTTCACCGTTGGTAATCGTTGACACACGATTAACTGTTCTATATATATTTTATATATATTATATTTTAATATTTACACTTAAAATTTTTAATATTTTTGAAATTTATAAATATTATGATATATGAATTTTTTAAAATATTATTATAATAAATATTTTTAGATAAATAAATATTAAAATTATTTTTTTATTACAATTATTTATTTATTGCATGTGTATAATTAACACTCTATTATTATTTTCATATTGAATATATTCAATTTTTATAAGTAATCATGAAAATTTTATTTTTTTAATTTTTTTAATGAATATTATGTTTGATTTATATTTTTTATTTTTTAAACATTTTTAACTACTAAAAATAACATTACAAATTGTATAATTTATTAAATTTATATGTTAAAATTTTTTAATGGTTAAACAGTAAATCAATTCGAAAATATTAGTTAAATATCAAAAGTGATATAGTGATTAACCGAAATTAATTGACTGATTAATAAAATTATTAATAAACTGGTTAACCAATTCATGATCATCCAAACTTAACATAAATACAAACTACAATTTCCAAGAAAAGGAAAAGAAAGAGAATACAAAATATTAACCGTTAAAATTTCACAGTTGTAATCTTGATACCCAGCCAACCTACACATGAAAGAAGCAACTGAAGTAATGTAAAATTTCACAATGACTTTTAAAAGCGTAATTTTTTTAAACCCTTTTTCTTTTGATTACCAATTGGCTTTTAGGACTGTCAAACACCACCTTAACTACACATTAGTATGATATTGTCCGCTTTGAGCCAAACCCGCACGGATTTGTTTTTGGGTTCCTCCCAAAAAATCTCATACTAATTGAGTTATGTGAACTCTTTATATTCAACGTGTTTCTCCCTTAATTTTCCGATGTGGGATTGGGTTGTACCCCAACAATCCTTCCCTCAAACCAAGAACCACACAGCTTATATCCTCCTCTCGAGCGATAATCCATTTGATTCGTCAAATTATCTTGTACCGCCATTATCAATCAACGGGACACGCCGCCTGACCACCACAATATCAGGAAAACTTTCGACACAAGACACCAAACACGAATCTCCAATCGTGAGGTTATACCGAGGGCCTCACACACAACGCAGTCCACTATTCCGGATCGTCTCCAAACCACGGCTCTGATACCACTTGTTAGAACTACCAAACATTACCTTAACTCCGCATTAGTATGATTTTGTCCGCTTTGGGCCAAGCCCGCACGGATTTATTTTTGGACTCCTCCCAAAAGGCCTCATACTAATTGAATTATGTGAACTTTTTATATTTAAAGTGTTTCTCCCTTAATTTTCTGATGCAGGATTGGGTTGTACCCCAACATTGGCAAGTGAAGGAGTAATAAGTTTCTTCATGAAAAGACCAATTCTCGATTGTTCTTCTCTCCAACTTTTAGTTAAAGACCATTGATTTCAAGAGCCTAAAATCTGATCAGGCTTTCAATACAAAATTCTTATTCACCATTTTATAGTCCATTCAATTAACACTACAAAAAATTTGAGTTTTAGGGACGGATTATTATCCGTAACCATTAAGCTAAACGGATTTAAGATAAAATTTATTATCCGTCGCTAAAAATGTAAAAAATTAAAATGATTTTTGAAATAGCATTTTGATTGGCGAGAAATGGTGTGCCATGAGAACTACCAGGTGACAATTTTTCTTAATTAAATCTCGTAAATATATATACCAAGAACTAAAATGAATAGAAATTGTCACAATCATTGGATGCTTCATACTTTAGTGTTTGTATACAATAGAGGCATGCTTTTTGTTCTTGATTCTTGAATTTCTTTTTAAAAACATGTTACTTCAATCTCTTTTTCTTTTAGAAATTCTTGGTGCCATTCGATCTACTTTTGTTACTGAATAGATTAGTTTAAAAGCAATGAATATATAATGGTCCCGTAGCTTGCTTAAACGCAAAAACAATAGATTGTGACCCAAACAATATTTGCATCTATTCCTTACTTCCACACTGCATTAAGTCAAAATAAGAAGAAAATTGGCCCACATAAATACTATATCATGTGCATATTACCTTTTATTTTCTTAAAAAATCTTCTCTCATTGAACTTGTGTATATTGCATCATGTATATGTGTGTGTGTTTTGAAAAGGAGAGACTTTGTGATCTAGAAATTTGAATTGTATGTTGGTAGAGAATTTTTGGTAAAATATGCATATTGTTTACTTTGTAAACAGTTTTTCTATACTCATTTTTACTTGTTTTTATCTCATTTGTTGAAAACCTTTTAAATTATGATGCTTTTCTTTTTTGTGTGCTTATGACCGATTTAGTTGTAGAAATAAATTTTCTTAAAATTTACCAATTTGGGTATATTTTAATTACATCATGTATGATATATCCAAATCGGTAAATTTTTGAAAAATCTACAGTGGAAATTTCGTCGCTATAGTTTTTAATATAATGAGAAAGCAATAGGTACTGACGGAAAGTTTGTCGTAAAGCTTTAACACTAAGAAATTAGCGATGAAATTTATTTAGCGACGGATGCACTGCCTCTAATTTTTAACAACAGTTGTATCGTTGGCGTCGTTAAAAATTACCTACATGGATCCCCAAACAGATGCATTTGGGCCGCTAAATCCTATCTAGGTCATTTAGCGACAACAGCAACAGTTCCATTCTGTTTTCACAATTCTTTTACTGGCATTTAAAAAAGAAAAAGATAAAAAAAAAAAAAATTCCCACTTACTGAATTGAAACTTATTCTTCAGATTCATCATATATATATGTATTCATTACTGAGTCGAATGTGATATACCTTCAAAATTGAAGGATATGAACTTAGGAAGTCGGTATTATACATAAAGATAAGAGAATAGAAATGGAAAATCAAGAAAAGGGAAAGTGCCGCACACATTTGATCAATCAACTAATTAAATTCAATTAATTTTCGGGATCGTGTTTGTTTAACTTTATGAAAGAATTTTTTTATACTAATTAACTGTTTTAAATACATTTGATAATATTTTTCAATCAACTGTCAGTACCTTATTTTTATTTTATTCAGCTGCTATTTTAAATGATAGTCAATCATTTTCTTACTAGCTAATAGCGGATTTATTTTTATTTTTTATTTAAATTATAATATTTTTTTATTAATTTATTAAGTATAAATTTCCCACTTATCTACATTGATTTTTTTTTTTTTATAAATAATAATAATATCAACTCAAATGTTGCCACTTAAATATATATCATATATTGTGATTATTTTTTTTGAAACTATTATTATTATTATTATTATTATTATACATACACATATGTATAATTTACATACACAATTAAATTAATTATACTTTTAATAGTAATTTAAGATATAAATACTTAGTACATTATTTTTTATCAGTTATCAGGAATCGGGGTTTTGATTATCACCTATCGTTATCAACTATTAGCTAGCATGAAATGCTAAAAGACTAAGGTCCTCCATAATGACAACAAGTGAAAACACCAGTACAATCCAAAAAAATGAAAAAAATAAAAATAAAAATCCATCCAAAGGCCACCTGTATACGACCCATCAAAATGTTATCCTAAAACATATAATTTAAAAAAGAAGGTACTGAAAAGTGAAAATAAAAATGAAAACCTTTGACTAATTGTCTGAGCATTCACAGGGCAAGGAGACACCAACACTGTGTCTATAGCAATTCAAATTTACTGTGATATAATATTTGATGTCTGTAGCAATGGGGTCAAATTCATCAAAATCATGGAGAACTTTGATTATTTTCATTTCATCGTCAAAGCAATACGACATAAATATAATATTCAACCAGGCAATAATCAATAAAAAAATTTTAAGTCCCATCAGCACAGTTTTGTTCTTAGATTCTGTCTGGCAGTGGTGACTGGTACCAGGTTCCCACAAGAAGCCATGGAAAATTGCAGAGTAGCAGGTTACCTGTTAGAACTGACGCTTGATAGCAAATGGAGAGTTCGTAAAAATCCATTAATTAAGAGTTTGAAGTAGAAAGATTCCAGTGGTTGTACTCCTATGTACACGATAAAATTCAGTCTTTTATCTTTCGACACAGTATAATGACAGTGGATATCGAATGAATTATCAACCGTATCATGATAATAGTTCGCATATTTAATGTTCCTATGTTGTCTTCTTTTTATGTGCTTATCCTTGAGCACTAACTCCAGTCAAATGCTTGGGTAACAATCCTGGAAGAAAGAAATTGATTTCTTTGTTAATGGGTTTATTTTAATCTTAATTTTGTTGTCTTTATGTGAAAGGGTGATTTTGGTGCACAAATTGTCAAACATTTGATGGTTGGTGTTCACAAGTGCGCTTATAATAATAATTCTATATATATATATATATATCCTTTAGTATTTATTTCCCTGAATATTTTCACTAGTGAGTCCCTTGGCTTTTTAAGCACTAGCAATAATATGACTCTTCTTCTGCCATACCTAAGCTCTGTTTTCTTAGGACTTGCCTTTATACTTCTCTGTTACTGCTAATCAGCACCAGAAGCTGGTGGTGCGTGGCCTATCCTAGGCCACCTCCCCTTGTTAGCAGGACGTGAGCTTCCCCACTTAACATTGTCAGCCTTAGCAGATAAATATGGACCTATCTTCACTATCAGGATTGGGATATACCCAGCTTTGGTGGTTAATAGCTTGGAGTCGGCTAAAGAAATATTCACTACCAATGACGTTGCTGTATCCTCCCGCCCCAAACTCGCAGTCGCAGCTGGAAAACTTCTGGGACATAACTATGTCAATTTCGGATTTGCTCCTTATGGTGATTACTGGCGTGAGATGCGCAAAATTACAGCCTCACAGCTGCTATCAAGCCGCAGGCTTGAGCTGCTAGATCATATTAGAGCATCTGAGGTGGAGGAGTCGATCAAAGATTTGTTCAAGTCATGGGCAAAGAACAAAGATGTGGCAGCTCAAGTCTTGGTTGACGTGGAAAGATTGTTTAATAATATAAATGCAAACGTGATTATCAGGACGGTTGCTGGGAAGAGGTACTTTGGAACTGATTCTGCAGGCGATGGAGGAGAGACAAGGCGATTCCAGAAGGCGATGAGGGAGTTCTTTCACTTGGCAGGGCTGTTTTTATTGAGGGACGCTTTACCTTTTCTTGGGTGGTTGGATTTCGGTGGATATGAGAAGGCTATGAAGAGAAATGCGGAAGAACTTAGCTTCATCCGAGAGTGGCTAGAAGAGCATCGCAAGAAGAGAGGAACTGGAGAAGTGAGAAAGAAAGAGCAAGATTTCATGGATGTCTTGCTGTCTGTTCTTGATGGTCCTGATGTTTTCGGCTATGATGCTGATACCGTCCGGAAATCTACAGCCATGGTAAAATTCACCTGATTCATCTTAACTATCCTAAGATTCTCTCATGAATTAATCCCCTTGATTGATGTGTTTTTGTTACCTTAGATTAATAAATGTTGGCATAGTCTTGGATCCTGACAAATTTTATTTTTCATTTTGTAGACTATAATTGCAGGAGGAACTGATTCAACAACAGTGAGTGTAACATGGGGACTAGCACTGCTGTTGAACCATCCCAATGCGAGAGGTCCAAGAAGAATTGGACATTAAAGTTGGGAAGGACTGACACGTGCAAAATAAACTAAATTTAAGAGCAAGTGTACTATGTCGGTGCAAGTAGTAAAAGACAGTGAGTCCAGATATCGTGCTCATTGAACAACCTAACAATTACTAGAATTCTCAAATACTTATATTATTTAGACAGACAATATTTGAAGATGAAATTAAGTTAAATTATGCTAACAAATGACTAAATAATCTAATACTAATTTTAAGAGAAGAATTATTAAATATGATGAATGTTAGGACTTGAGTTTCACTTAACTTCTCAACTATGTAATTTTCTAGGTTTTTATGCAAAAGAATGATAATTCACATGAGATGGTGATTTTTTTCCTAAATTAATCAAAATCCAATGATAATGGTATTTTAACCCTAATCTCAATTTAATTCTTCCAATTGATCAAGTAAAAGAACTAAAATTAGAAAACATTAAGTTCAATGGAAAAACCTTGATAAAAATAAAAAATCACAAGAAAAAAAGTAAGTTTGATCATTCATATTTTCAATCCAAATTATGTTTTATTTGATCCATCAATTAATCCAATTGGTCAAGTAAATTAATTGATTAAGTTCATGTTGAATTGATCAATTCCAACAAGCATTAATTACAATAAAAACATAATCTCAAACCATAAAATCAATCATATGCATAAAACCCAAAATAAATTACATAATCTCAAAATTAAGATCCACCATAGCCCTAACTATGGAATTAGTTTATAATAAAATTAAATTCCAAATCACAACTAAAATCCATCAAGTTCATCATAATATCCAAAGAAAAATAAAACAAAATAAAGAAAGGAGAAGAACAGAGGAAGAACACAATCAGAGATGGAACAGAGGAAGAAGAACGGGATCTGAAGTTTTTCTACAGCAAATCGCCTTTTTTCTCCCTTTGTCTGCCGGATCTTGTTTGCTTTCCCACATTCAATGCGTTTTTCCTCTTGTTTTTCCTCTCTCAAAAATAGGTTAAAGATATCTCTCTTGAAATACGCAATCATCCCCTCTTTAATCCCTTCTTAAGAGTCCCATTTGAATTAGAGATCTGTCAAAATAAGGAATTAAAAACACATTCAGATAACTGACCAAAGCTGCGACCAAAGCTGGGTCTTGCTTTGGTCTCAGCTTTTGTCAGTTATTTTCCCTCAACCAAAGCTGATGCTTGCTTTAGTTCCATTTTTGGTCCCATCTTTGGTAAGCTTCTACCCCTCTCGTTGATTTTTTTTATCAAGAATTGCTCTTGACCAAAGCTGCACCTTGCTTTAATTGTAACTTTGGTCAGCTCTTGAGCAAACTTCTTTATAAAAACTGTTCTCAATCACCCAAATCAAACACAAAATACATAATTAACACATGAACATAATCATTCAAAATAAATGTAAAAACATCAGAAAAACCTACATTAAATTAACAAGATAACATTAAACTTAAACAAAAACAACCTAAACAAACTATAAAAATACTATAAAATCACATCCTAACAACTCCCCCACACTTGAGATTTTGCTTGTCCTCAAGCAAAAAGAAAGAAAATTTCTTAACAAAATCAAATATAATAGACCACCTAAACTCACAAAAATCATAACCAAAATAAATAAGAGTCTCCATGTTCTAACACTAGGATGCAAACCTCACTAGCATTATCAATTCCTACTAATTTGATCATGTAACCAAATGAACAAAAATTCACAAATATCCAAAATTTAAAGAAAATAATGCTAGTTAAAGAAACTAAAATTGAAGATTAACTCCTTACTCAAATTAAACAAGGAATACTTATCATTTTTTTCTTTCACTCACTTTTTTTTTAATTTTTAAATATTTGAACCTTTGATAAGAAACTTGAGTGAAAAAGATTTAAATATTTCAGATAATTTCCCAGTAACCATTCAATTTTAAAGGGGTACTTGTATGTATTTCTCCGGTAATTGATGGTCTCAAAGAGGTACAAATAAATGTATTTTTTCAGTAACCAACAGTCTCAAAGGAGTACATAAAATGTATTTTCCCAGTAATTGATGATCTCAAAAGGGTATCTCAAAATTAATATATTAGACATGAGTTTGAATGAAAGTAAAACCTCATTACAATTTCAGTGCAGAGTTAACTTTCTTAAAGTCTCTAAATCCAGCAAAATTTTCTTAAAACAGAGGAATTCCTAAATCACATGTTCAAAGGATTACACACAATAGTAAAAAGGAATAACACTAGAATTGAGGTTGCAAATTTTAGCAAAAATCAGAGACTCTTATAAATTTTAGGCTATGATTAATAGAAAATCACATGAGCTTTATACTTGAAATAACCAAGAAAATTTTCAGTTAAATTGCATAAAATATTAACAAAAACACAAATGAGATGAGTGACAAAACATTAAAACATACTAAAGAAACAGTTCCCCCCTCCCCCCCCCCCACACACACACACACACTTAACTTGTTCAGTGTCCCCAATAAACAAAACAAAAGCAATAAAAGAGAAAGGAAAGGAAACTGCCCTGAATTGCTTGAAGGGAAAGAGTGACATAGCTCGTCATGGAAAATTTTCATCACAGAGATAGTCCCATATTTGCTCGATTTGAACTTGCTGGTTGTTCAAGATCTGCTCCAACCGATGCTGTGATGCCAAAATAAGTTGTTGGTTGGCCAATAATTGCTCCAAATTAGGTTGCGATGTGCTATAGAGTGAGCTTGTAGGAGGGGGTAAGGGCGCACTGTCCTCCGAAACAGCGGTTTGGTGAGGGATCTCATCGTTTTGAGCATGTGATGTCCTAGAAGAAGGACACCAAGCCCTGTTGATCTGTGCATATCCCATCTGCGTCATCGAGAAGTCACCCAATATATCAGAAGAGGTGGTACGAGCCACATATTCTCCCTACAAATTAATTCCAAAGTAGCAAAATATATGGGTTAGTAGCACCGGAAAGCAAAAGTTCTTAGTTGACCGGCGGGTGCGCACTACTTCCCACATGGAATTAAAAATAATAATAGACTACATAATGCAAACCAAGCAACTTTCTAGCTTCACGCAAATTAAAATGTGGGTCAGATAAGATTTTCTCACCTTGAGGTTCATAGATATGCCCATGATCTGGTAAATCATGAATTTCAGCTAAGTGCCTAGCATCAAACTCAATCAGCTTACCTTTAACATAAGTTTTAACTTGACTCTGACACTCAGTTTTAACTTCAAAATTGGCATAAAATTCTTTAACAAGCCTAGGGTAATAAGCACCACGGAAATTTAAAATCCTCTCCCACCCTAATACCTTAAATCCATCTCTTAATCTGAATTGGTTATCAATGTCAGGTTGGATTGTTTTCTCAACTATAAGCTTAGAATGTTGGTGAGCATGAAACCAATCCGCATTATCTTGTGAAGTAAACCTTAAGGTATAAAAGAGGTGGAGAAAACAGAGGTTTTATGTTTTTGTCTAGTGCTTGATTTAGGCATTTTATCAAACACGTGGAGGGCAATGTGTGTGTGAGATAGTGTGAGCAAAGTGGAATTAACCCCAAACACAAAATCTTAAAGACAACAAAACAACACAACATTTGAGAAACAAAAAGAAAAAGAAATCACACGAAATTGAGGAACAACGAAGAAATTAAAAAAAACGATGACGACGGTGAAGAAGATAACACAGAAAACAAATTAATGGAGATAAGGAGAGATCTTACTTGACTGGGGTTGCTGACATTTAGATTCACTGTGGATGAAGAGGAAATGAATAAGAAATTGATATCAGGAGATGAATAAAGTTGATATAAGAACTTGAGAGAGAGAAAACAGAGCACTGGAAGTAAAATGAGCAAAGACCGAGTTTAAGTGCTATGTAAAATGTTGTCGGGCCCCTTTCATTTAATGCCAAGTCAAAATAACAGAGCACCCATATTGATGAGCAAAGAATGAGTTGAAATGTAAGTGTTGGGCCCCTTATTGTGACGCGCGCCGGAACCAGCAAGGCCCTCTTTCAGGAATCCGCTTTTAGGATTCGAGGGATTGGTTCGCGTCTTTTCCGATCTTAGGTGTTATGAGATATTTTCGGCACCTCCTTTCATAATATAACATTGAAAAGGACCATCCATCGCCATAACACCCTTAGGCACTTTTGAGGTATTTTGGAGTCGCCACCCAATTTACAAGAAATTGGAAAAGTTTAACCTCTTATCGGTCTAAACCAGAGATGGTGTCCGGAACTTCACACTTATTGGTGCCTTGGTTAATTATAAATGGGTTTTTGAATTACAAAATTTCATTTTTCATCTCACGCGATTAATGCAGTTTATTAAAGCGCATATCAATCACATATAAAACGATAAATAAATATAAAAATAAAGATAAAATAAATTACAATAAAACTAAGGGCGGAATACAACCCCCATTGTAAATAAAATATAAATCATACATAAAACGGGGTATTTATTAAGGATGAGGACATTGGTCCTCTCATGCATAATTAAAAAAATTATTTTGAAGTGACAATTTATTTTTGGATAAAAAGCTAGGACATTGGTCCCATTTTATTAGAAAATCCAATTTTATTTGTAGAAATATTTTTGTGTGATTTTTGATTAAGCGTGCATAAAATAAATGGTTCAATTAATTATTACATGCCAAATAGCTCAATAAAACAAATAAAGGAAAAATAACAAGTACAATGAAAAATAACAACTCCTTGAATCTCCTCCTTCATTCGCACGGGTGCTCAAACAGGGGAGCACAAAGATTTAACACCGACAACAAACACAAATAAAATTGATGTTAGTAATCGAAGTAAGAAAATCAACTAAACATTTATAACAATACATAAATTAAATAAAACATGTATATTATATGATAAATAAATTAAACGACATATTAAAATAAATTAACAAATTAATAGATCACTATTTAAAACATAAAGCAATAATAATAACAATAACAACAATAACAACAAAAATAATAATAACAATAATAAGGATAATAATAACGATAAACGATGATAGTAACAATAAATAACACTAATAACAATATACTAATGGCATATATGATGATGATGATAATAGCAAAAGATAAGTAAATAAGTACATAATAATAATAATAATAATAATAATAATAATAATAATAATAATAATAATAACAAGGATGAACAATTAAAAGAAAATAGGAACAAATAACGAAATTAAAAGTTAGATCTACATCTAAGAACAATATTAAAAGTTAGATCTACATCTAAAATGACATAAAATAAATAAATCAACAACAAATATATAGATCTACATGTTTACTAATTTAAATGTTAGCAAAAATGATGAAAATAAAAATTAAATCAAGAGATCGAGTCTAGAATGTTTACCCTCAGATTTCGGATTCGATGGAAAAAATATGATGGATTTTCCTTGTTTTGATTTGCAAAATATGGTTTAGAAATAATAAAAATTTAACTTTTATTGTTAAGAAAATTTGCTTGAGAAATAAAAAAAGAAAATTAAATTGATTCCCAAGAACAAAGAATTGATTTCTTTGTCTTAAAAATAATTATTGATTAAAATTAAAAGGAAGAAAATTGATGAAAAGAAATTTAATTTCCAAGAACAAAAAATTATTTTTTGTCTCAAGAAATTATAATTGGTGAGAAAAATCAAATCCCAAGAACAAAGAATTACTTTCTTTGCCTCAAGAGAAAATATAGCTTGAAAATTGAATTTTTGGCCTTGAATATTTTATTTTTTGATAAAAAAACTCAAATGATGTAGAGAGGATTTTTTAGAGAGAGGAAGTGAGAAGATGAGGAAAACCAGCAAAATTAAAAATTCTTCCTAGAGAGAAAATGGCCAACCCCCTAATTTCTCTCATCTCTTTCTTTTTATTACAAAAAAAACTAAAAAACAATTAATTAATTAAGAAATAAAATTATTTTTATTAAATTCTCCTTAATTTAAGTGTGAAAAAGGAGAAAAAACCAACCAAATCTCGGAAAAATCTTCAAAAAAGTCAAAAAAATTGAAAACAAAAGATTTTTGGGTGAAAAAATGTCAATTTCGGTGATTTTGGGAGACTGATGCAAAAGCACAGCTGTACTTTTGCGCGCAGTGCGCGTAATGCACACTGTGCAAAAGCACAGCCGTGCTTTTAAAAGCACACCCTCCATCCAAAAGCACACCCTCTCTTCTTTCTTTTCTTTTTTTTTTCTTCTTCTTTTTTTTTTTATTTTCAAATATGACTAAAAAATACTAAATTTATTCTCAAAAACTAATTTCTAAAATATTTTATTTTTTATTATTTTTTATTATTTTTTATTTTTTTTATTTTTTTATTTTTTTATTTTTTTTCTAAAATGCAAATTTGATAAAAAAATCATCATTTTTAACCTTATTGCCTGAGAAGGCAATTTTTCATCATTGGGTAACTCCGATCTAGGCTGACTCAGGACCCGGTGTCTACACTTATGTTTTTCAGTACCTAGTTAACTGCATTTGAACAACTCACAGTGTATTTCATGGGTTTAACCCGTGAAATGCACTGTGACTGAATTAATTTTTTTTTTCAAAAATACCAAAAAGAAAGCAAACATAAAAAAAACTTCCTACTTCTAATGCTGATTTTTTTTTATTTTATTATTTTTTTAAAAAAAATCAAACACCTAGACATTTATGAAAAGAAAAATAAAAGCCATAAAAATAGGAAATAAAATAAAATAAAAATTGATCGGGTTGCCTCCCGAAAACGCTAAATTTTAAGCCATTAGCTAGACATTGCGAATGTGCTCAATTTGTTTCTTAAAATTGGAGAGTGGTCAAGTGATCATCACAATTGCCACCCTCATATCGTTTCGCTCTCTGTCCATTGACCTTGAACGTGTCACCATTTGCTTTTCGAACTTTAATTGTACCAAACGGAAGCACCACAACCACCTCAAACGGACCATACCATCTAAACTGTAATTTACCTAGAAAAAGTTTTAGACGTGAGTTATAGATTAAAACTTTATCACCAACCTGAAACTTACGAGATAAAATGCGCCTATCATGCCAAAGCTTCGTCCTCTCCTTATACAACTTTGCATTCTCATATGCTTCAAGACGGAATTGATCCATCTCGTTAAGCTGTAAAAGCCTTTGTTCACCTGCATCTTGCATATTAAAGTTAAGGAATTTCAAGGCGCAATATGCTCTATGTTCTAACTCGACAGGTAAATGACAAGCTTTTCCAAATAATAACCGATAGGGTAGTGCTGCCATCGTGCTAACCCTTTTGAGATATTGAAGCAGTAGTGCCATGATCGTGCTAACCCTCCGTGGAGTGGTAGTGCCATCATCATGCAACCCTCTGAAGTGATAATACCGTGGTTGTGCTAACCTTCCGTAGAATGATAGTACTGCCATTGTGCTAACCCTTCTGAAACTTGAAGTGGTAGTGTCGTGATCGTGCTAACCATCCGTGGAGTGATAGTGCCGTCATCGTGCTAATCCTTCTGAAGTAATAATGCCGTGGTCATACTAACCTTTCGTAGAATGGTACCGCCATCGTGCTAACCCTTCTGAGATGTTGAAGTGGTAGTGTCGTGATCGTGCTAACCCTCCGTGGAGTGGCAGTGCCGTTATCATGCTAACTCTTCTGAAGTGGTAATGCCGTGGTCGTGCTAACCTTCCGTAGAATGATAGTGCCGCCATCGTGCTAATCCCTCTGAAGTGATAATGTTGTGGTCATGCTAACTTTCCGTAAAATGGTAGTGCCGCCATCGTGCTAAACCTTCTAAGATGTTAAAGCGGTATTTTATTGATTATTGTATTAGTATTTGGACTGACACTGTCACTCGCCTTTTGTTGGTATCTGCATTGAATCTCTCTTACTGTAAAACTTGGAAAGCCAAATATGCAGAAAAAATAGTGAGTATGCATGTGAAATGCGTGCAACATTTCGCAACCACATACGAACAAGTAAACCCTTTTGACCTTTTTACTCCCGCACACGAGGTCAAATAGTCTCTTCCTAGGTAGGCTTAGTCCATGGGTCAATAGGGGACCCTATGAACGAGCGTAGTGCACAGTGAAAAATCGACAGCATAACACTCTTAATTTAAAGCACATGCGTATGGATTTTGGCCATTATGCATTTGGATACTTCAATTAAATTAAGGTGAACCTATCGGGGTATGAAAGCCTTTGACAGGAGACCACTTAATTCACTTAACTTTGTTTAATACACAATGGCCCACTTTACAAGCATCGTATTAAGGAACATGTCACCTAATGGAAGTTTCTATTTACCATTACATGAGCATTGGTCAAGGTGATGATACTTTAGGGCTACCCAAGTATGGTCCCTGCTAATGGGTCTAGCTCATCGCGAGTATGACGATCGATTTGGTCTCCATTTGATATACCAAAAGGTACTAAGCTTGGGGCTGGTGATTATCCTTAACACTTTCCTACAATGAGTGAAAGTAGGATTGTACTTTGGGAATACACCGGGGTAAAATAAGGGACCAAACTAGTGTAATTCTAAGGTTTTAAAATGATGTGATGCAATTTTTGAGAAAATATATAATTTTAAGTTTTAAAAACTCAATTATACATTTTAACCAAGACACTTTCAGAGCAAAGTCACGAAGTATCCCTAGTGGAGTCGCCACTGTGACGTGCGTCGAACCTAGCAAATGCCTCGTTGAACCCACTTTTAAGGCTCGAGGGATTGGTTCGCGTCTTTTTGATTTTGAGTGCTATGAGACATCTTGGACACCTCCTTTCTAATAGAACATTGGAAAGTATCATATAGCCTCATGACACCTTTAGGCACCTTTGAGGTATTTTGGAGTCGCTACCCAATTTACAAGAAATTGAGAAAGGTAATCTAACCTCTATTAGTCTAAATCAGAGATAGTGTTCAGAACTTCACTCTTATTATGTCTTAGTCAATTATAAATGAATTTTTAATTTCCTAAAATTCTACCTCTTGTCTCACATGATTAATGCATTTAATTAAAAGCGCATTACAAGCATCAAGAAAGTAATAAATGAAAGATATAAAGAAAGCGATAAAATAAAACGATAAAAAAAACAGTAAATACGCTAAGCACATAATTACAAGAGAAAAATGGGACATAATACAATCCCACATGAAAGGAAAGCTAAAATGTAAATTGGGACGGAATACAATCCCAAATGAAAGCTAAATAACATTATCCCAAAAATAATTAATTACAAGGACCCAAAAATATATGAACATAAATTTAAAACAAACAAATGAAGTCAAATAAAAAAAGAAGACATACACAAATCGGGACATTCATTTGGTTTAGGAACATTGGTTCTTTCATGCTCACTTAAAGAGAAATCGAAGAGTTATTCGATTGTTGGATTGAAAATCGAGATGAGTGATCCATTTTTTTGGAAAACTCAACTCTTCGTTTTATTCGTGACATTTTTCATTCTTGGACTAAAATGAGGGACATTAGTCCCAATATATTAGTAAAAATTTTAATTTAATTATAAAAATATTTTTGTGATTTTTTATCCAACACGTACATAAATAAAAAACTATTGTATTTACAAGTAAACACAAACACAAAAAAGGGGTAGGAAAGATCTCACCTATACAATGTAGTCTCCTACGCGTTGTGACCCCTCCGTGTGGTCACGGCGATGCTCACACAAAGCAAATTACATTTAAATCCCAAACAAAAAAATAACATTAAAAATGTTAGTAACAATTCTAAAATTAACCAAATAAATATAAAGACAAAATAAATATAAGCCATGACTAACGATAATAACATGGTAATAATAATAATAATAATAATAACAACAACAACAACAAAAATAATAATAATAATAATAATAATAACAAAAAAAAGGAAAAAAAAATCCAACTGTGAACATAATAATAATAATAATAATAATAATAATAATAATAATAATAATAAAGGCAGCAAGATAATAATAATAATAATAATAATAACAATAACAATAATAATAATAATAATAATTGTAACAACAGCAACATAATAGTAGAGGCAACATGAGAGTAATAATAATAATAATAATAATAATAATAATAGAGGCAACATGAGAGTAATAATAATAATAATAATAATAATAGAGGCAACATGAGAGTAATAATAATAATAATAATAATAATAGAGGCAACATGAGAGTAATAATAATAATAATAATAATAATAATAATAATAATAAAGGTAATAACACACTGATAAGAGCATTATCAGTGATAATAATGCTAATAATTCTAATGATAGTAGTCATAATAATAGGCCTAATAAAAGTAAACAACCACAGTGATGATAATATTGACATAAAAAAAGATGACGTTAATAATAATAATAATAATAATAATAATAATAGTAATAATAATAATAATAATAATAATGATGATGATGATGATGATGATGATATCCACAATATATAAGCCACGCTGAAAATAATAGAAACAAATGTCTAACGTGATAATAATAATAACAGTAGCAAAGGTAATATCAACAGTGGTGATGAAATATTAACATTAATAATAATAAATAAAATGAAATGAGTTGAAGAAAATGAGTCCAAGAATCTTTACTTTCAGAGTTTATAGATTGGAAAATGATGTTTTAATCCGTCCTCCTTATCGATTTTGCAGTGGCAAAATACCAAAAAAAATTGAGAAAATCTAAGTTTTTAACAAATAAAAACTAAAAAAAAATAATTTTGATAGAATGATCAAGCCAAGGAAATTAATTTTCCTTACTCAAACCAAACCAAGAATGAAGTGTTTTTTTTAGAGAGAAAGAAGAAAAATTGAATCTTGAAATCCCTAAGTTTTTTTCTTGAAAACTCTCGTCTGCCCTCTTTAGTGAGAAAACCTTTCTTTTTTGTTTGAAAAAATTCAGCCCCATAGAAAATGAAGGTCAATTCCCTCTTAAATTTACTATTTTCCCAAAATAGAAAAAAACAAAACTAATTTTCTAATTTTATTTTTTCAAAATAACACTAAAATGTGAAAAAACCTGATTTTTGCAATCCCAAAAATATTTTTGCAGATGAGAAAGCGACGGGCAGGAGGTGACCGCACGCGGAGACCTGAATGCAGGGCGCGAGCTGCGTCATGGCCTCACATGCGGCCCTCCCACATGTGGCCACTTTTTCCACCTTTTCATGTTTTTCACGTTTTTGTCTCTTTTTTTTTTTAAATCGTATCCCTTTTTATTATCTTTTTTTAAATCTTTTAATCAATCAATTTTTTTATTACTTTTAATTATTAATTTAATTCCTTATATATATATATATATATATATATAATCAAAGATTTGATGTATATAAAAATAACACTTCCTAATTAAAAAAACTTAATTTTTTATAATAATTTTTTTTATAAATTTTATTATATATATTTATTCGTCTATTTTTTATTTAAAAATTAAGGGTCGCGACAAGGAAAACATCATTTTCGACATTTTACCTATGAATAGGCGATGCTGTTATCATCGGGTAATCCTGATCTTGGACCACTTCGGGACCCGGTGTTTACACTTCCAACCCGAAGATGCAGACTTCGTACTTAACTTCGTTATTAGTGGCTCTATATCTCAACTTCTTAGCTAAGAGGAGCTTCTCACCCTCTGGGGTTACTAAAATTACTCCCGCTCCGGCTCCCTTGCTATTCACTGCTCCATCGAAGTACATCTGCCACTCCTGCACTGTGATAGCTGCCACATCTTCGTCCGAAAACTTATATTCTAATTGATCACCTTCAACCGGATAGTCGGCTAGGAGCTCCACAACTGCCCGACCCTTAATGGTCTTCCTGGTGATGTACTACATCTCAAATTCTTGTCGTAATATCAGCCATCTCCCCATCTTTCCTAGCAAAGAGGGTGCCTCCTGAAGGTATCGAAGAGGATTTTATTTGGCGACTGCCTGCACTTTGTAAGAATGGAAGTAATGTCTCAGTTTCTTTGAAGCCCAGATTACTGCTAGACAAATCTTTTTTACCTCGACATACTTGACTTCATAAGGGAGGAATTTCTTACTGAGGTAGTAAACCGCAAATTCAACCCCGAATTCATCTTCTTGGGCCATCATAGCGCCCATGGAATTCTCCTCTATTGCTAGGTAAAAGATTAATGGTTTTACAGGCTATGGTGACCGTAGAACTGGGGGGTGTAAAAGGTATTCCTTAATAACATCAAAATCCTTTTGGAAGTCATCGTTCCACCGGACTGGCTGATTCTTCCTGAGGAGCTTAAAAATTGGTTCGCATACCGAAGCAAGTTGAGAAATGAACCCGCTGATGTACTGCAGTTTGCCCAAAAAACTCCTGACTTCTTTTTTCTTTCGAGACGTTGGCATCTCTCTGATTGCTCTGATCTTATGGGGATCCACTTTAATTCCCCTCTGACTCACTACATGACCTAACAGCTTACCCGAGGTAACTTCGAAAATGCATTTCTTGGGGTTAAGGCAAAGGTTATACTTGTCAATCCTTTAAAATAACTTCTCTAAGGCCTCAAAATGCCCCTCTCGAGTAGCCGACTTGATCATCATATCATCGACGTACACTTCCACCTCCTTGTGGATCAATTCATCAAGAATCTTAGTAGCCATTCTTTGGTATGTTGCTTCGGCATTCTTTAACCCAAAAGGCATGTCCCGGTAAGCAAATATACCCCACTCAGTGATGAAGGTTATTTTAATCCGATCTACAATCTTATTGAGGATTTGGTTATACCCCGTATACCCATCCACAAAACTGTACATCATGCAAGCAGTCGCACTATCAACTAGCACATCAATGTGGGGCAAAGGAAAGTCATCCTTCAGGCAAGGTTTATTTAGGTCCCGGTAGTCGACACATACTCGAACCTTTCCATTCTTTTTGTCTACGGGAACAATATTAGCTAACCATGTTGGGTACTAAACCTCTACTAGGAACTTAGCTTCAATCTGTTTGTGCACCTCTTCTTTTACCTTTTTCGCCCATTCATGGCTGAGTCTTCTGAACTTCTGTTTGACTGGCTTGCATTCTAGATAGATTGGAATGGCGTGTCCAGCGACTTCCTGATCAATCCCCGGCATGTCTTCATAGGTCCAGGCAAAAACTTTCATATTTTTTTAAAAATTCTCTCAAATTTTAACCTCTCCTCAGGAGTTACATCGGATGCTATCAAGATTTTTTTTGGGTTTTCCAAAGTTTCGAGATTAAATCAAATAAGATAGTATTAGTTGAGTTAATGTCAAATATGAATGGTTTATGTTCATGATCATGCATAATGAAATCATGAGAAACATCACACAAGTAAGCAAAGTCATTCATATTATTAAAATACGCAGAATTACAAGCATAATTGTTAAATAGTTCATGGATAAAGAGTACATCGAAAAAACTATCATTAACATCTTCCACCGATGCTGGCATTGGAGTCGATGGTCTACTGTCTTGGTTGTCTGCAATCTTCAGGTTCTCCAATTCTGACACTGCCACCTCAACTTTCACTTTTTCTTTGCCTTTCGCCTGGGTGGCCAGCAGACTGTCAGTGACGATCTCTTTAGGAACTTTTCGATCCTATGCCAAGCTTTGATTGAGGATCTCCTCATCCCAGAAGCCTTCTACTGACTTGACCATTCCGTCGGACCAGTAAAAAATATCTTTAAAGATCTCAAAACTCGGGGTGATCTTGCTGCCAATCCACTGTAGCTTGGCTTCTCCACAATTGGTACATGCTAATGTAGCTGGCATAAAGCTCTCTAAAATGTGCGGGATCTCTGCAGGCTTCTTCCCAAGTTTATTCTTCTTGGCTTCAGTGGTATAACCCAAACCTCTTCTATCTTTTTACCCCTTTGTGGTGACAGGCGCCTGAGGCCCTTGTGAATTTTTGCCCAAATCGGCCCCTGGGAGGAAGTTCATTCTCTTTATCATGTTGACAATTTGAGGGCTCTCTACTAAACCATCCTGTTCATTCACCACGGCCACATGGAACCCACTGAAGGGCTGATTGGAAATCCCAAGGACTAATACTTGATTATCACTGGCTGCCTTGACTGTCACGACCTGGCCCTCGTAAGAGATCTTGATCATTTGGTGGAGGGTGGATGGAACCCCTCCCAGCTTATGAAACTAAGACCTCCTTAGTAGCACTATGAAGTTGGCTGGAATAGGTAGGATGACAAATTCAGTTTCTATCTCAACTGGCTCAGTTCTCACCTGTGCCTTAAAAGTCTTGGCAGCTTGCCTCCTTAAATTATCATAGGCGCGGTGATGGTCAGGTCAGACCTTCTCAACATGTTTTTATCCAAACCAAAAGCCGAAAGCGCAATTAAAGGGCATATATTTATAGAAGAGCCATCATCAACCATCACGCAGGCGGTATGCTTGCCATTGATCTGTGCCTTAATGTATAATGGGCGATTGTGTTTGCGGCCCTCAGGTGGTAAATCTGCATCAGAAAAAACCAAATTTTCTCCCGAGCTCCCTTTAACTAAATCCAGTAACTCAGACGGTGAGATAGTGGTGGCAACAGTGGACTCACATAAGGCTTCTACTAACTTTTGCCTATGTGATGGGGATCGTCTCAGCAAATCCCAAATGGATATCTAAGTTGTTGTTCTCTTCAACTGTTCATTAACCCATCCTTCTCGGGCTCCTTTCCTACAAGTATAGGTATTGGATCTTGAGGCCTCTCTACCTTTAAAATTACCCTGCCACTTCGGGTTACAGCCTACACCTCTTGTACCTCCTCTTCACCCCTAGAGTTCCACGCGTCCTTCGGCTCGTCAACTTCTCCAACCTCGCTTTTACTGGTTGAATCCCAACATTCTATCATGCCAACTTGAGGCTTCTCTTCACTGGCCCCTTACTCGGGACAGATAACAGCCATATAGTCATTGCCATAAAGGTCCCTTAGTACATACCACTCCTACAAACTAGAACCTATCATAAAAATGAGCGAGGGAACGGCATTATACCCAGTTTTCTTTTTCTTTTCCCTCTTCTCGGGGTCAGAAATTTGTTTACCGTCGATAAGGTCTTGGAATCGATCCCTTAAAGTTCTGCAGTAGTCAGTGAGATGGCCGATGTGCTGGTGAAAGGCATAATATTGATCCCCTCTATGGTTTGGCTGACCATGATTTCTAGCCGGCCTGGCTGACAACGGCTGAATCTTTCCTTCTTTCATCAATCTTTCCAACACTTAGGATAACGACCTTCCCAAATTTGAGTACTGTCTTTGGCTCACATTAGTGGCTAAAACTTTTACTGTCTTGCCCACTCGATTACTGTTGCTTCCGGCGCCACTCAACTTACCTCCTCCTTGAGGCCCATAGTTCTTCCGAGTGAAATTATCATTATTGGCCTTCTTTGCCAAGTATTCTGCTTTAGCTTTTATGGCTATATCTTTTAAGGATTCCTAATCCTTAAGCCCTTCGCTCAAGTATGGGCTCTCGATCTTGATAAATAACCTGATCTGATCTGACATATCGAGTTTTCTCTTCATCTCCATAACTTGATTCCTCCATCGAGTATGATAGTCATGGAAAGACTCACCAGACTTCTGCGACAACAGTTCAAGGTCTTTTAGTGTTACTTTCATTCAGGTGCTACAGTCGTATTACCTCATAAACTCCCCCGTTAGTAGATCCCAGTCTTCCTTTGATCTCTTATCCAACCCATGGTACCAATCGATTGTCGGCCCCATCAGATTAAGGTAGAAGTACTCCACCTTTTATTTCTTTGTAAGCCCCATGCCCTTCATGATCAGGGTGTACTGCTTGATGTGTGCCGAAGGGTCTGAAGTACCGTCAAATTTTGGCAAATTCGGCATCTTGAACCTCTGGGGCAACAGCTCTTCCTCACCCAGATCTATATCTTCGGGGCTGATCCCCTTTTCGGTTGACAGTTGGCATGTGATAGCCTCAATATTTTCTTCCATCTTCTTCACCACGTCGTCCTCTACCTCCGGGACTCTACACCTCACAGCTTGAGGGATTATCGACTCATCCTCCTCTTCCCCTAAGAAGTCATCCATCGGATCTGAAATCCTCACCTTTCTCTGCTCAATTGGTACCGCCGCTCTAGGCTCGACAACTGGTTATTGCACAATAGCAGTTGCTATGGGTGTCTCCCCCATAATAGGTGTTTTAACTTGCTCCACAGCCGGAGCCATAGATGGTTGTCCATCGTTTGGTGCCATATGAGCGATAAGGTTCCCCATCATGGCTTTTCAAAGTCCTCAAATCTCTTATCCAAATCTTGTCTTGTCAAAGCACCTGTATCTTACGGTAAATATGCCATCACTGACCCAGAGAATTATTTTGAATAAAAGTCTAATTTCTGTCCCAATCTGAACCCGGTGTAGGTGCTAATCCTAGCAGCTTAGCTACTGGATTTTTGATCAGTCTTTCACTAGGATCCCTAGACCACCCAAATGAATTTATGATGGTTAAAAAGCTCAATTTGTTAGCATGATGCGTGAATGGCATTAAAGATGCATGGTCATATTTGTGTAGCATTCACAATCACACGCAAGCAAATAGATCATCCCAACCTTATCTCTCCCACACACGAGGTAGTGCGGTCTCTTTCCTAAGTGGGCTTAGTCCATGGGTCAACAGGGGACCCTATGAATGCGCGTAGTACACGGTGAAAAATCGGCAGCATAACATCTCTTATCTAATGCGCATTCGTATGAGTTTTGGAAATTACATATTTGAACACTTCAATCTCATTAAGATGGGCCTACCAGGGCATAAAAGCGTTTGATAAAAGACCACTTAATTCGCTTGATTTTGTCCAATATATAATGGCCCACATCACAAGCATCATATTAAGGAGCATATCACCTAGTGAAAGTTCCTATTTGCCATTACATGGGCTTTGGTCAAGGTGCTGATACTTTAGGGCTACCCAAAAATGGTGCCTACCAATGGGTCTAGCTCATCGCGAGCATGATGACCGATTGGGTCTCTATTTAATATACCAAAAGGTACTAGACTTAGGCTGGTGATTATCCTTAACAATTTCATATAATGAGTGAAAGTAGGGTCGTGCTTCGAAAATTCACCGGGGTAAAATAGGAGACCAAACTAGCGTAATTTTAGGCTTTAAAATGATGCAATGCAATTTTCGAAAAGAGGTAGAATTTTAGGTTTTTAAAAACCCAATTATACATTTTAACCAAAATACTTTCATAGCAAAGTCATGAAGTCCCTAGCGGAGTCGCCATTGTGACATGCGCCGAACCTAGTAAAGGCCCTTGTAGGCGATACCCGCTTTTAGGGCTCGAGAGATTGGTTCACGTCTTTTAATTTTGGGTGACATGAGACATCTTGGAATCTCTACCCAATAGAATATTGGAGAGTTCATCTAGTCTCATGATACCTTTAGGCACTTTTGAGATATTTTGGAGTCACAAACTAATTTATGAGAAATTGAAAAAAGTCATCTAACCTCTATGGTCTAAATCAGAGATGGTGTTCGAAATTTCACTCTTATTTATGTCTTGGTTAATTATAAATGAGTTTTTAAATTTATAAAATTCTATATCTCATCTCACACGATTAATACATTTAATTTAAAAGCGCATTACAAGCATTCAAAAGCAGTAAAGAAAAGCTGTAAAGAAAGCGATAAAATAAACCGATTAAAAAAAAGCAGTAAACACGCCAAGCACATAATTACAAGAGAAATTGGGACAGAATATAATCCCAAATGAAAGAAAGATAAATAAAATCAAAGTAAAAATTAGGATAGAATACAATCCCAAATGAGAGCTAAATAACATTGCCCCAAAAATAAATAATTGCCCAAAAAATATGAACATAAATTTAAAACGAACAAATAAAGTCAAACATGAAAAATGACATATATAAATCAGGACATTCATTTGGTTTAGGAACATTGGTTCCTTCACGCTCACTTAAAGAGTGATCAAAAAATTGTTCGATTATTGGTTTGAAAACTGGGATGAGTGATCCCATTTTTGAGAAAATTTAACTCTTCGTTTTAATCGTGACATTTTACATTTTTTGGTTAAAATGAGGGACATTGGTTCCAATTTTATTAATAAAATCCTAATTTAGTTATAAAACATTTTTGTGATTTTTTTATCTTACATGCGTATGAAATAAAATATTTTATTTACAAATAAACACAAACACAAAAAAGAGGTAGGAAAGATCTCACCCAAATAATGTAGTTTTCTACACGTCGTGACCCCTCTGTGTGGTCACGGGAATGCTCATACAAGGCAAATCACATTTAAATTCCACACAAAAATAATAATATTAAACATGTTAGTAACAATTCTAAAATCAACCAAATAAATATAAATACAAGATAAATATAAGACATGTTAATTCAATATACAAGTAATTCACATGTAAAGGAAATTAAAAATAAGTCATGCAAAAACCCAAGGATAATGACAAAAACAATGACAACATAATAACAATAACAATAATAATAACAATAACAATAACAATAACAATAATGATGGCATAATGAAATAATAATAATAATAATAATAATAATAATAACATAAATGATAACATCAAATATAATGACAATGCAAAGGGAAAGACAACAATAAAGTATAATGATGATGATGATGATGATGATAATAATAATAATGATAATAATAATAACAACAATAAATGTATGGTAATGGTGACAGAAAACACATGTTAGAAAAAAGGAAAACACAAGTATGTAATGACATTGATAATAATAATAATCATAATAAACATTATGGCAACAGGATGGTAGCAATAATAATAATAATAATAATAGCATGGTAATAATAGCAAAAATAGAACAATATTAACAACAATAATGATAAACAAAATGAAATAAAAATGGGTCCGAGAATATTTACCCTCAGAGTTTATAGGTCGGAAAAATGGTATCTTGATCCGTCCTCCTTGTCGAGTTTGCGGTAATAAATTAATTCATAAAAATTTTAGTTTAAAGACCCAATGCAAAAAAAAATCTAATAATCAGGGATCCATAATTTACTTTTCCTAAAAGCTATTTAGTTTGTGGCAGCAGCTAGCAAGTAGCAACACACATAAAGTATATATTCACAATTGGATGGAACTTCTTTAATTAATGTTTGGACCATCAAATTGTGCATTATTTTATATTGACTGTTTTCAACATGCTTCCGGATTTCTCCAAAATATAATGCACTAATTCGTGTATATGATGATTAATTTGCTTAATATTTTCTCTAATGATAACTATGAAAATGTCATTTGCCAAAACTTATACAGTCGGCCCAATATACCTGGTAGGGCCCAAAACCCATCAGCAAAAAACACCAAGCGTGAGTTAGAAGGCAGCGTCCACGTCCGATCGGACTGATGGGACAACAAGTCTCATCAGCTCACTGATACAAGGCAGCGCCCACGCCCTTCACCTGCTCCCAATCACTTCACCGCTCACCTGCTCTGATTACTAGTTATCACGCCCCAAGCACTTAAGTGCATTCCTCCTGTCTCCTATAAATAGTCCAATGCATAGTGGTACAAGATATTGAATTTCTGAGACTCTCTGTCTAAAAATTGTCTCTCTAGAAAGCTACTAACTTAAATTTCGGAGTCTTTACGTCTGGTCCGACCGGACATTCTCTCTTGCAAGTTCAAAGATCCGATCGGCTCTCTCTCTTTCTTTCAGATTAAGACTCTCACGTCTTATCATTTGGTGCTTTCACTGAGAGATGAGGGGTAAAGCCCTGAAAACCTCTCATCGGGAGGGGGAATAGTGATAGCATCGCTATCTCCTATTCCACATCGGTTGGATAAGAGTTGAAAATGGAACTTATAAGGCCATGGACACTTTCTCTCTGCAGAAGCCTCCTCCGAGGAACAAAACCACGACGGCCAAGGACTAGTGGACAATATCTGAGCGGGTGCTCACCCTGAGCTACGAAAGGACGTAGCGGTTCAAGTGGGTCCTACTTTCTCAAACCCCTCAGAGGCCTTTTGGGGCAGCACTCCAGAAATAAAACCATGAGGGCTCAAGCCCAAAATGAATAATATCTGCAGCGCCAATGCGGGCCGATGTATCATCCAACGAAGAAAATAATTTTTTTCCTGATGCCCTTTTCTTGCAGTAATCTGATTCAAGACTTGGTTGGGAATCACTATTTTAAAGCACTTACGGTTGAGTTGTATAACAAAGTAATATAATCAAAAGAATGTAAATTACATATTATTATTATTATTATTGGTTACATAAAGAAGCATATATTACATTTACAAATTACAATTGTTGTAATTGTTGCAAGAAGTAACCCAACTTAAGTTTATGTATATTTTATTATGATTTGTAGTCATTTTATATAATTAAAAATCGAGTTATATTATAAAGTTGAACATTAGAAATCAATAAAAAAAAATTAAGTGGACCTAACCAATTGCATCATGACTATATCTACTATTCTGATATTCAAATTCGAAATAGATGAAATTGAAACAGTAGCTCTGTTTTTTCTTTAATTTTCATATTTTTTTTTACTCAAAAAAAAATCTGTTGATATTTCTAATTAAATTTTTTTGTTCCTAGTTATTCTATAGGAATAAATCACTATTCCCGTCCTCTGCACCTTTAAGCTTTAACTGAGTATTGGCTACAAGAACTAATTTTGGCGGTTTAAATATAATTAAGGAAGGAGTTCCATTTTGTTGGATTTTAAAGATTGAGGAAGTAGCGTGACGCATGTGGTTTTGTAAAAGTAGGCTTGGAATTGGAAGTCTTGAATTATTAAACAGGGCAATGGATCCATGTTCTGATACTATAAATAACCCATCACCGTTTCAAATCTTCCTACAGATACACTATGGAGACCCTTCTTCTTCTTTCATACTTTAACACCACAAGTGTATATGGATTAATCCTTGCCATACTTATCCTATCCTACTATCTAATCAAGAAACCAAAAGCTGCTAAAACTATACTAGCTCCTCAACCACCTGGGGCATGGCCATTAATCGGCCACTTTCCTATTTTATCATCAGCATCCGCTCACTTATCATTGGCTGCTCTCGCCGACGAGTATGGCCCAATCTTCACTCTCCGGCTAGGGACAAGCTCTGTTCTGGTTGTGAGTAGCTCACAACTGGCTAAGGAAATTTTTACTATCAATGATGCAAATGTGAGCTTTCGTCCCTCTCTTGCAGCCGCTAAATTTATGGGCTATAACTATGCCTGGTTTCCTTTCACTCCCGGTGGCCCTTATTGGCGAGAAATGCGCAAGATCTCCAACGAAGAACTGCTCTCTAACCGCAGTCTAAAGCGGCTCCAGTACATTAGAATTCAAGAAGTGGAAGCTTCTATTAGAAAGTTGTACCAAATGTGGAAGATGGGTTCAAAGATCATTGAAATGAAGCAATGGTTATCTAACTTAAATTCGAATGTTATTCTTCGGATGGTTATAGGCAAGAAGTTCTTCGGAACTGGTGCTGCCGGCGACGAGGAAGAAGGGCGGCGGTTCCATAAACTGATGTCGGTGCTGATTTATTATTTGGGGACGCTTGTTGTCAGAGACGCTGTTCCATTTCTTGGATGGATGGACTTCGGGGGGCATGAGAAGATAATGACGAGAACTGCTAAAGAGCTTGACCTTATTATTGGGAAATGTCTGGAAGAGCATAAGAAGAAGAGAAGTTTAGGCTACCGTAACGAAGATAAAGATTTTATGGATGCCTTGATTTCGATTCTTGATGATAAACGTATTGAAGGTTATGATTCTGATACCATCAACAAAGCCACATCCTTGGTAACTGTCTACTAAAAAGCAGTTAATTTTACAATCTCTTTTTTTTTAAAAAAAAAAAGGGCTAAAAATATGGGTTGGAACTTTATTTTTTTGAAGAAGAGTTTATATAGTTTTTCTATTTATTTAAGTAATAAGTGGGGTCTATTATAGAGCTAACTAAGCATTTTCTATTAGTTTTTAATGCTCAAATATTGAAGGAGTCCCTTAATTGCAATTTCGGTTAAATTTTAAATGTCAAATTGCAATCTTGTAAATTCAATTTAAAATTTGAAATGGCATCAAAAGTCAGGTCCGGTTTTTTAATTTATTTATTTATTCATTATAGGATTGATTTAGTTACATAATTTCAAATATAAATGTAGAGTATGATTGCGGGCGGTGGAACAGTGGCAGTTGCTTTGACGTGGGCTATCTCGTTATTGCTTAACAACCGGCGTGTTTTGAAAAAGGCCCAAGAAGAACTAGACACTTGTATTGGAAAAGAAAGACAAGTGAGGGATGAAGACATAAGCAAGCTTGTTTATCTCCAAGCAATAGCTAAAGAAACACTAAGGCTATACCCACCTGCATATATCCCTGGACCCCGTATATTTACAGAGGACTGTACCATAGGAGGTTACCATATCCCCAAACATACTTGGCTAATGATCAATCTTTGGAAGATGCAAAGAGACCCTAATGTATGGGCAGATCCATTGGAGTTTAAGCCAGAAAGGTTTCTGACAACTCATAAAGAAGTTGACGTTAGGGGTCAAGATTTTGAGTTGCTCCCATTCGGAGGTGGCAGAAGGGGATGCTCTGGAGTGTCTTATAGCCTACAAATGCTGCATTTAACACTGGCCACTGTGTTACATTCTTTTGATTTATCAACTTTGAGGAATGAAGCAGTTGATATGTCTGCTGGCGCTGGATTAACAAATATGAAATTTACTCCGTTGGAGATTGTTGTCTCTCCTCGTCTGCCTCCACATTGTTTTGAATAAAGGGAAGACAACTACTGATCATGAAATGTAACGTCTATTGATATATTTTACTTGTAAATGAAACATGTCGAATAATATGTATTACTTCGTCAGTTCCTTTGGTTCATCCAGAAACTGATGGAATAGATTAAGGAAAGATTTTAAATTTACTCCGTATCTACTTTCCCAATATATGCATTTGATTTGTTCACGTAATGTTTTTTTTCTTTCTTTCTTCTTTTATTTATTCTTCACATTACGGTTTATTTTCAAGATTTCATCAATCAAATTAAAATCGGCTTAGTGATGGTTATTCTTATTTACTCTCAATCACTATCATATGAAAACAAAATCAGTTATAATTAAAAATATTTTAATGGCATATTATGAATTTAAACTATTTATTTTGGTATATCGATTGATATGCCTTCATAAACATAGGTATACTGAACTAGAATTATGCATACCATATATTATATTTTGGTATATCAAATTGAAATTGAAAATTATAACAATTCAGTTTGGTATGCATGTAAATATACGTAAAAATTTCAAATTTTGTAATTTGATAATTTAGTTGGATTTTCTTGATATAGGGATGTTTATTAATGGCATTTAGTGTTGGGAAAAATGACCCTTCTAATGAATGCGGAATAAATCAGGAGAAACTCACAACACAAGAATTTACGTGGAAAACTCCAAAATCGGAGAAAAACCACGGCCGTTGTCAAAAGACAACCAAGAAAATTTCACTAAGTGTTTGAACAATTTTTACATTCACTCACTCTAGTATTTTCTCACACACCCAATAAATGGATACAAATCCAAGAGAATTTCCCACAAATTCTCTAAGTTTCAAATCTTACAAGCTTTCATTGGAATTCTTTCTTTGAATCCAATCCTTACATTTGAAGAACAATCTCTTGCCTTATATAGGCAGGAGCTTCCGTGTGAACAGTCAAAAATTCTTCAATTCACATTTGGTAGCCCAACTATTCCTTTTGTGTGCTACCAACAATTCTTCAATTCACATTGTAGCCCAACTATTCCTTTTGTGTGCTACCAATAATTCTTCAATTCACATTGTAGCCCAACTATTCATTTTGTGTGCTACCTACAATTCTTCAATTCACATTGTAGCCCAACTATTCCTTTTGTGTGCTACCAATAATTTTTGACTTCCTCCATTTTTGACCATTATTTTTTTTTAATCTAATACAACAATCTCCACCTAGATTAAAAAAAAATATATATACCCGCTACCAAAACATTGTCTAACATCGACAATTACAATTCTTAAACAAGAATTATCATACTCCACCATAAAAAATATACTCACTTGAAATTAACACAAACTCCAAGAATTTTACCTCGGCCCATGTCGAAAAAATTGCTAATAAATTATGGTGTAACTCCCATGCTGATTTTTCAGGAAGTTCATTAGCCATCGACATTCTTTTGTTGTACCACACACCTTGCATAATTATCAGCCAATGCCCGTGTGCAAATCCGTACACATGCTACCAATCATATGTCCTCTTTCATGGCATTTTCAATGGTAGCAATCATGCCATGAGGACATATATATTTAATAAAATTCATCATCTCCCTCATGCAGGGAGACTACATTGGTAACATCAGCTTGTTTTTTGGAGCTGTTGGCCGAACTAGCTCCACGTTTATCATCCAACGCCTTGTGTAATCCGGATTGAATCAATAAATCCTTGACTTGAATTTGCCACAAGCCAAAATTAATTCTTCCGTCAAATTTCTCAATATAGAATTTTGTTGTAGACATTTTTCTATCACGAACAAATCAGCTTTTACTATTCACGTGAATAGTACCGTATACGTGAACAGTGCCCGTATACGTGAACAGTACCCAAGAAAAAATCTTTTCTGATGTGGAAGATCAGTCTATGCTACAACCACAGAGCATACTAAGAAAGAATCTTGGCTCTACCTTGACTCTGATACCAGTTGTTGGGAAAAATGACCCTTCTAATGAATGCGGAATAAATCAGGAGAAACTCACAACACAAGAATTTACGTGGAAAACTCCAAAATCGGAGAAAAACCACGGCCGTTGTCAAAAGACAACCAAGAAAATTTCACTAAGTGTTTGAACAATTTTTACATTCACTCACTCTAGTATTTTCTCACACACCCAATAAATGGATACAAACCAAAGAGAATTTCCCACAAATTCTCTAAGTTTCAAAGCTTACAAGCTTTCATTGGAATTCTTTCTTTGAATCCAATCCTTACATTTGAAGAACAATCTCTTGCCTTATATAGGCATGAGCTTCCGTGTGAACAGTCAAAAATTCTTCAATTCACATTTGGTAGCCCAACTATTCCTTTTGTGTGCTACCAACAATTCTTCAATTCACATTGTAGCCCAACTATTCCTTTTGTGTGCTACCAATAATTCTTCAATTCACATTGTAGCCCAACTATTCATTTTGTGTGCTACCTACAATTCTTCAATTCACATTGTAGCCCAACTATTCCTTTTGTGTGCTACCAATAATTTTTGATTTCCTCCATTTTTGACCATTATTTTTTTTTAATCTAATACAACATTTAGATTACTGATGGGTAGACATTTGTTATATCACTGGTATACATTTGTATACTTTACTGATGACCGAGCGAATTTTCCGGGCAAGCTGGGAAGGATATTCCGAGCTTGTTCTGAGCTACGTCCGGGCAATCACCTGAAAATAAGATTCCGGCGGGTTTCCGACAAGGGAGACTCCGACGGTCAAGTCAGTAATTTTGGAAAATTAAGTATGATAAAGAGAGAGTTTTTGAAATCTCTAAAAAACTGTACCTTATGAGGTGTTGTGCTTCTTTTATAAGTCCATTACTCATGATGACCATTTGGGGCCCGGTTACTTTAATTGATGGACAATGAGTGTGAATAACGGTTATCTTAACGGCTAGTTCACTGTATAACGGGTATGACAGCTGTTTTGTCGAACCGATCTATCTTTGGAGTTACCGAGCTCCATGATGGACCGGGCTCAGTATTTAGGCGACTATGAGAGCTTTCCGAGTTATATGATAGAGTACCTGCAGTCAGGTGAACCGAGTACCTTACCGAGTTGGATGCTTTGTTCTTGTATCATTGAACTAAGGCCGGGCACCATCCGGAGGCATATTCCGAACCATGAGTATCATAAGTCCCCCCCCATGCACATGATATTTATGTCATGTAGGCGGGAAGGTTTGGAGTTTTTTGGGGGGAAAAATTCAATTGTCTGAGCGGGACGTGAGCTGTCGAGCGTGATTGACGCTTCGATTATTGTGAGGGGACGTTTCCGGTTCCCTATGCCATTATTGTGTCTCTTCGGTGTTCGTGACCGCCAAAAGGGGTAGCCTATGGGAGTGTGCCAAGTGTCGTGCTTTTATTGGGCGCTCGGTTTTGCCCTGGCTTATAAATAGGTTGGATGTTTTGGTATTTCGGCTGCTTTGCACTCTTGAAGCTCTCGATTCTCTCTATCTTTCTTCTTGTTGTTCTTGGTGTTCTTCCCTTTCCGGCTTTCTTTCCGGTGACCGTGCGTCGTGTTAGCGTCTTCAGATCTTCTCTTCCAAGTGATCCTGCCGATTTCAGGTTAGTCTACTTTCTCTTCATCATGAGTTTCTCGGAGGATTCTATTGAGAGGATGGTGGAGGAGGGTCTCGCCGCTCCAAGCTCGGGTAATGATTCGCCCCCTTCTACTAGCTCTCACCCAGAAGGGCCTTCTGTCCGAGTGGTCGATCAACCGAGCTCGCGATCAGGGAAAACCATAAGAGATATCACTCGGGTGGGAAGTATACGTTCAAGTATACTTCCGATCGAGTTGGAAATGCTGAGATCCAAGTATGATATACCTTCCGAGTATGCAATGGAAGTTCCGAGTTTATCTACTCGGGCCAATGCTCGATATCCTGGAAAAAGGAAGATTATCGTTTACGAGGCCAACTTTGAAGCCGGGGTGAATCTTCCCTTAACAGCTTTCGAGGTCGACTTTCTGAACTATTACGATATGACACTCGGGCAAGTTCATCCGAATGCTTGGTGAACACTTTCAGCCTTGCAAATATGGTCATACGAGCATGATATCAATTTGAGCATCCGCCTCTTCCGAGCCACCCACAAAGTAGGCCTTCGGATTCATGGAGAGGACCACAATTATATCCAGGCTCGGCCTGGGTATAGTCTTTTCAAGGGGAATCCCGAGTCATTGAAGAAGTGGAAGGATCGCTTCTTCATACTAAAGAGCGAGACGGATCTCCCTTTCCGGACTCAATGGGGTCGGTATGTCAATAGGAATGACAACCCCATGATTCTGAGTGAAGAGGAGGGGAATATATTGGCTCGGTGGAAAGTGCTAGCAGCCGAGAAGGTTGACATCAATGTTCAACTTCAATGCGGCGTCCCTCCTCCACCTCCAAAACCGAAGCGAAAGAAAAGAGGTAGATATATTCATTTCTATTTCCCGAGCTCTGATATGTGTCTTATTGTTTCGTTTTTTGTAGTGATGAAGAGGTCCGGAACGCCTTCGGTTGCCGAGGTTATCAAGGCAAAGAAACAAAAAGCCCTCGCTGGAACTTCCACCTCTGCCGCTGCTCCAACGGTTTCACCCAATCCGGAGCCTAATGTGACTGAGGGCCAGGGCCCGGGTGAAACAAGCCCTGTATTGATCGTGGATCATATTGATTCCGAGCTTGCTGCCACCGATACTCCTATTTCACAGCCAACTGAAGGTCAATCTGCCCCCCAGGAAGGGGCTGCTACATCTTCTGATCCTCGCGTTGTGGCAGAAGAGGTGAAGGCATTTTCCGAGGAGGTAGTGAGATTTTGGCAAAGCCGAGGGGATTATTGGTCAAAGAATAGGACCGAGTTCACTACGTTCGCACACCGAGTGGCTTGCGTCCCTTCTGAGACCGCCCCCTTGTTGAAGGTCGGGGCTGAGCAGTTGACCGAAATAATGAAGAGGCACGAGATAGAGGTAATCTGCTGCACTCCGAGTCTCTCGTTTGATGATAACAGTTGATTAAAAATCTAAGTATTTGTGCAGGGGGCCATGATAGCCGGGGCTGCCATCGCCAAGATGAACAAACTTATAAAAAGCAAAAAGAAGGAAGAGGCAGAGAGGGATCGGCTTCGTGATGAGCTCGGTGAAGCCTTGTCCAAGATAGAAACTGTAAATAAGCGAGCTTCAGAGGCCGAAGAAGAAATGCAAGCCCGGGCAGTTGAAGTGCTAGTAGAAACGGAGAGGGCTTCCAAGGCCGAAGCGGATCTGAAGAAGGCTCAGACCGAGCAGGAGGCACTTGTGAAAGAGAATGCAGAGCTTAAGCAGATTGTGGCAGACTTAGAATATAAGATGGTCGATATGGCTGCCGACAAATGTATTTCGTTTGGCGGTAAACTGATTCAGTCAGTTAAAGACCGATGTCCGGACATGGATTGGTCTTGGCTCGAAGATGTTTACCCCGACGATTAGTTAGGTTTCAGCTTGTACATTTCCTTTGAATCAATAAAAATTTATTTTGTTCGGCAAAATCGAGTGTGTTCAATGTTTGAATTTCTTTTGTTCGGTAAATCGAGTATAATAGATATTTTAATATCTTTTGTTCGGTAGATCGAGTATAATAAAACTTGGAAGATGAACTCAAATGCCTTAAATGAATGTAGACAAATAGCTCGGTAAAATATGACAACCTCACTGAAAATATTTTTTCAAATGAGAGACGTTCCATGAGTGGGGGAGCACTTTTCCCGAGAGGTCTTTGAGCCTGTAAGCCGATCCTTGGACTTGATGAATTTCATAAGGGCCTTCCCAGTTTGGACCGAGCTTCCCTACTCCACCCATATTCTGTGTAGCCACGATTTTTCTAAAGACCAATTGACCGATCTGAAAAGACCGATGATTAATATGCCTGTCATGATATACAGCCATTCTTTGTTTGTAAATAGCCGTTTGGATGAGCGCTGACTCCCTGACTTCTTCTAACCGATCCACATGGTATGATAAGGCTTCGTCGTTTGTTTGCTGTTTGTATGAGCTTACCCGAGCACTTGGGACCCCGATTTCGCAAGGAATCACCGCTTCTGATCCATATGTTAGTGAGAAGGGCGTGTGCCCGGTTGCTGTTTTGACTGATGTCCGGTATGCCCATAGGACGTGTGGGAGTTCGTCAACCCATAAACCTTTGGCTTTATCCAGTCGCTTCTTTAGGCCTGCTAGAATAGTTCGGTTTGTGACCTCCGTCATTCCGTTGGACTGTGGATGATAGACCGAGGTAAAGCAGAGTTGAATTTTTAGCTCGGCGCAGAAGTTTTTGAAGGCTGAGCAATCGAATTGCTTGCCATTGTCTGAGATAATTGTGTGAGGAATCCCAAACCGAGTTATGATATCCTTCCGAACGAACTTGATGATGTTCGCTGGCATGATTGTTGCTAGAGGCTCGGCTTCTACCCACTTCGTGAAGTGATCAACTGCCACCACCAAGAATTTCCTCTGGCCTGTAGCCATGGGAAAAGGACCGAGGATGTCGATTCCCCATTGGGCGAATGGCCATGGACTGTATATCGGTACTTGGCGAGTCGATTTGTTGTGCAGAATGTTGCCGTATTTTTGACATTTATCACATTTCTGAACGAGTTCCCGGGCATCTTTCTCCATTGTAGGCCAATAGTAGCCCTGTATGAGGGCTTTCCGAGCTATAGCTTGTCCGCCTTCATGAGCTCCACAAATACCTTCGTGTATTTCTCTGAGTACATAGTCCCCATCTTCCGAGCTTAAGCACAAAGTCCATGGGTGTGAGAATGAGCGTCTGTACAATTTTCCATCGAGAATGGCATATATTGCTGATCTCCGGACTATCTTCCGGGCTTCAAGTTGATTGGGTGGGAGAGTTCCAGTGTCCAGAAACTGATAGATCGGTAATCGCCATCCGTCCATTATTTCGTTAAGCTGAACTTGATACGTCTCATAAGATGGCGATTTGATGATGCAAAATATGACCTCCAGTGGGGGGTTTTGAGAGTTATCCGATGCCCTTTTTGCTAGGGCGTCTGCTTCTTTATTGTCATTCCTCGGGATCTGCTCGATAGACCATGTGCACCCGGAATTCTTCAATTGGGAGAGTAGGAGAATGGCGAACTCCTTATACTGAATCATATTGTCTTCCTTGGCTTCGAATTTACCAAGTACTTGATTTACCACTAGCTGTGAGTCAGAAAAAATGGCAATTGAGTCCGGTTTGACTTCCATCGCCAATTGTAGTCCGAAGCATATAGCCTCATATTCGGCTATGTTGTTAGAAGCTGGAAAAGCAAGTTGGGCCATGCCTTTGATGATGATCCGTCCCGGGCCTATCAGTATTATTCCGACACCTGCTCCTTCGGCTGTAGAGGCGCCATCTGTGTATAACTTCCAAGACCGGGTATCCGGCTCGGGTGGTGGGGTATGCAATTCAGCTATGAAGTCTGCTAATACCTGTGCTTTCATAGATGGTCGAGCTTCATATCGGACATCTAGCTCGCCTAACTTGGTGGACCATTCAGTAAGTCGACCTGATGCTTCTGGGCGTTGCAGTACTTTCCTCAAGTTTGTGTTAGTCCGGACTATTACAGTATGTGCCTGGAAGTAGGGTCGAAGTTTGACTGTCGTAGTGATCAAGGAGAACGCCAGTTGTTCCAGGATGGGATAGTTGAGCTCGGCTCCTTTCAGTACCTTGCTGACATAGTAGATGGGGTACTGCTGGTTACCTTCCTCTCGAATGAGCACAGATCCGACAGCTCCTGGTGTGACAGCTAAGTAGAGGTATAAAATATCCCCGGTTTGTGGTCTGCTCAATAGTGGGGGCGAGCTAAGAAAGGACTTAAGATCTTCAAAGGCTTGCTGGCACTCCTCGGTCCATTCGAAGTTCTTGAGATTCTTAAGCGCTCCGTAGAAGGGAAGACAACGTTTGGCCGAGCAAGAAATGAACCGACCCAAGGCGGTTATCTTACCATTGAGAATCTGAACTTCCTTCATCGTCTTTGGCGGGTGCATGTCGAGTATTGCTCGGATTTTCACAGGGTTTGCTTCTATACCTCTCTTCGAAATCATGAAACCCAAAAACTTTCCGGATTTGACGCCGAAGGCACATTTTTCCGGATTAAGCTTTAAGCCACACTGCCTAAGAACTTGAAAAATTTCCCGGAGCTCGGTGGGAAGAAGTTCTGAAGACCGGGCCTTGACAATCATGTCGTCTACGTAGACCTCCATGTTCCGACCTATCTGTTCGGCAAACAATTTGTTCATTAACCGCTGGTAGGTTGCGCCGGCGTTCTTCAGCCCGAACGGCATCCTCTGGTAGCAATATGTGGCCTGGTGAGTGATGAAGGCTGTTTTCTCTTCATCTTTCGGATTCATTGGGATCTGGTGGTACCCGGATGATGCATCCAAGAATGCATATTCTTCGAACCCAGCAGTAGAGTCTACGAGCAGATCAATGCTTGGCAAAGGATAGCTGTCTTTCGGGCATGCTTTGTTGAGGTCGGTAAAGTCTACACACATACGCCATTTTCCGTTGGACTTTTTTACTAAGACTACATTCGACAACCAGTCCGGATATAGGACTTCTCGGATAAATCCGTTCTGTAGGAGGACCTCGGTTTCATGCGCCATGGCTATCTGTCGTTCTGGTGCATGATTTCTCTTCTTCTGTTTGATCGGTCTAGTGCCCGGCGAGACATTAAGGGAGTGGCATATAATTGACGGTGAAATTCCTTTGATGTCTGGGGGCGTCCAAGCGAACACATCAGAAAACTCTTTCAGGACTTCGATAAGCTGCGCTTTATCTCTTTTGATTGCTCCGACCTTTACTCTTTTGTCCGGGCTTAACTGAATGTCAACAAGCGAGTCCCCTGGCTCGGCCCTTATTTCGACAGGGATGTCGAGGGAGTCTAGTGGAAGGGCCTGATTGGCCTCTTTTAGCATGGTCAGGTATGTTTCCCGAGCAGCTTTTTGACTTCCCCTTAGAATGGCCTCGCCCTTGGAGGTCGGGATTTTGAGTATTAAGTGGCGCATTGAGATATAGGCATCGATTCCTACGAGCAGTGGTCTTCCAAATATGACATTGTAAGCCAGAGGTATATCTACGACCATAAAGCGGCTGGTGCAGGCCTGTGTTATCTCGCCATCTCCTAATTCCATGGATAGGACAACTGAGCCCTCCACTTTCACTGGTTGTCCGGATATCCCAATTAGCGGGGTAGCAACTGGTTCAAGGACTTTGCTCGGCATTTTAAGGGCCTTGAATGCTTGCAACGTGATGAGATTGACCGCACTCCCAGTGTCCACCAGAATGCGTTGGACAAGATAATCTTCCATCAATGCCTCTACAACCAGGGAATCTGTGTGCGGTTGTTTAATGTGATCGCCATCCGATTTGTAGAACTTTACTTCGTGGCTGGCTTTGGAGGAATTGGTCTGTACGGGAAAAACTTCTTTTGCTTTCCTCTTTCGTGAGTCTCCCATGGCATCATAATGTTTTCCCCCAGCGATAACATAAATTATTCCTGCTGGGGCTTTCTTATTGGAGGCGGGCTGAGCCTCTCGTTGTCTGGGAGATCGGGATCTTTCTCTTGCTCGGTCCTCTTTGACATACTGGGGGAGCTTCCCTTGCCGAACTAAGAACTCGATCTCCCTTTTTAGCTGATGGCAATCGTTTGTCTCGTGACCCTTATCCCGATGGTACGCGCAGTAGAGGCTCTGATCTCGGCTCGGATCTTCTTTCATCTGTCTGGGCCAGTTCACCTTGCCGGATTCCTTTAACCATTTTAGGATTTGTGCTCTGGAAGAATTCAAGGGCGTCCACTTCTCTTCTCTTCGTTCGGCAGTTCGAGAGACCATATAAGTTTTGTGCGAGTTTTCGGAACTTCTGCTCGGGCCGTCACCTCGCCCTGTGCCCCTGTCTGATGTCCGGAAAGAGTCTCGACGCGGTTCGTCATATATGAAACTATTTCGGAGTCGTCTGGCCTCGTCCATCCTTATGTATTTATGAGCTCGGGACATGAGCTCGGTGAAATCACAGGGCGGTTTTTTGCTGAGTGAATCACTGAAGTCCTGGCAGCGAGTATTGCGGATGAGGGCGTTATTGGCTACTTCCAGGTTTAAATCTTGGATGTCCATTGCCACCGTGTTGAATCTTTCCACATATGCTCGTAGTGTTTCTCCTCTGTCCTGTCTTACCGAGTTCAAGTCCGCCGAAACCTTCGTTGGTCGGATGGCGGCCACGAACTTGGCGATGAACATGTCACTGAATTGAGTGAAATTCGAGATAGAGTGCTCGGGCAGATTCCGGAACCAAATCTGGGCGGACTCTGTAAGAGTCTGTGGGAAAATTTTGCATAGGGCACTATCATCGGTTGTGAAGACGAGCATAGTGTGATGAAACTGATCTAGGTGAGCTCGGGGATCCGTGCTACCATTGTATTTAAGCAGACTGGGCAGGCGAATATTTGGAAATGGGGTTTCCAAAATTGTTCTGCAGAGGGGCGAGCGGAAGTTACTGTGGTATTGGAGGGTGTTTCGGTTCTGGTATCTTTGCATTCGCTCTTCAAAGAGCTTTTCGAATTGCTCGGCTGTGAGAGTTATTGTGGATCCGGGAGTTATCGCTGGTAAAGGAGCCGGGGTATTTTGAGTGACTTGTGGAGCAGGGGGAGTGTAATGCCCTGGGGGCGGAGTATGAATTGGCGGTGCCTGGGCTGCTACTGCAGCCAGAGTGGCAAGGAGGGCCTGAGCAGTTTGGGGAGTCAGGCTGGGAATATTGGAAAAATGGGAAGTTTGGGGAGGTTGTATTTGTTGCCCGAATAGCTGGAAAGGGATTTGTTGGGAGAGTGGGGGAGGAGTTTGAGATGGGCTTGGAGGTGCCGCGGTAGTGTTCAGGTCTGGAAAAAGATCCATGAGAATGCTATGGTCCACGCTCACCGCACCAAATGATGACCGAGCGAATTTTCCGGGCAAGCTGGGAAGGATATTCCGAACTTGTTCTGAGCTACGTCCGGGCAATCACCTGAAAATAAGATTCCGGCGGGTTTCCGACAAGGGAGACTCCGACGGTCAAGTCAGTAATTTTGGAAAATTAAGTATGATAAAGAGAGAGTTTTTGAAATCTCTAAAAAACTGTACCTTATGAGGTGTTGTGCTTCTTTTATAAGTCCATTACTCATGATGACCATTTGGGGCCCGGTTACTTTAATTGATGGGCAATGAGTGTGAATAACGGTTACCTTAACGGCTAGTTCACTGTATAACGGGTATGACAGCTGTTTTGTCGAACCGATCTATCTTTGGAGTTACCGAGCTCCATGATGGATCGGGCTCAGTATTTAGGCGACTATGAGAGCTTTCCGAGTTATATGATAGAGTACCTGCAGTCAGGTGAACCGAGTACCTTACCGAGTTGGATGCTTTGTTCTTGTATCATTGAACTAAGGCCGGGCACCATCCGGAGGCATATTCCGAACCATGAGTATCACTTACCAAATCAAAATTTAAGAAATCTGAATAGAATAAAAAAAGAGTAAAATAAAGCTGATTAAACAATATTGGTTTTATGTGTGGCTCAAAATTAGCACGGCAAACACCAGGAGGAGACGAAAACTTCAACTTGTAAAATTCTTAGGGCAGTGCAAGCTAACGGCGGTAGGTAGGAATCGACAAAAAAATACAGGCGAGTGGCTTTGAGAGTGATTTTTTTTTGAAAAAAATGAAGAGTGACTTTTGAGAAACGATTTGTGGTATTTTAGGGATTTGTGGAATTTTTTGAGTGTTCGAATTTGAGTGAGATCTCATTTTTAGTTTATTGTTTCTAGTATGCAAGAATTTTCCGTATTCAAGACAATAAATCACATTTAATTGAAATACGGTTTAAGCTATTTTTACCGTAACGTGGAATACGTGGACGGCCACGGACAGAAATTTCTATTTAGAAATCACTGCATCACTGGATGCGGACCTGGAGCCACGGACCTTATGCCCAAATATGATCCACACTGTAAAGTCCGAGCCCAAATGGGTATTATACCCCAAATAAGCTCCAAAGTCCGAGATCCCCCTGTTTCGATCAAGCCCATGTGTTGTTTGCATTTCTTCTCGCATAGTTTCTGGAAGTTCAATCTTCTGTTCTAAATTAAATTCTTAAAGATTGAAAGATTGCTCTTTAATTTCTGAAATTACTGGACCATGGGTCGCTCGCGGGCGGTGTCCCATTCCGTCGACGAAGACGCAAACCAGAGGTGCGTTCAGTAATTTCCCCTCCTTCATACTCTGCTTAATTTATTTTTTTCCTTTTCAGATTGGTGTAGAAATTCAAATTTGTATTAGTAATTATTAATTTCACTGCGGAAAATGCCAAAAACACTTTCTTAACCTCTCACTTTCTAATTTTGGTACAGTTACCAGTTTTGCACTGTTAACTTGCTTTTATCTATATTTTATTAAGAAAAGAAGAGTTCTGCTGGTTTTGTGTAGACTAGATTGCAAAGAATTTGATTGTCTTGTTTATACTAACATGGGATTCCACTATTTAGTTAGCTCAAAGTAAACTTTGTTTTCATTGATGGCCAAGTTTAGCTTTTAAAAGACTAATCTTTGCAGCAATGATATTTGAGTGATGGCTACTTATTTTCATAAGAACTCATGCGGTAGCAGTCTTGAGTAATTTCTGTTTCTTTCTTGGTTGTGAAGTTTTATCAGATAGCCATTTCGGTGCTTCAATTGGGAACTGGGGGCCTGGGGCATTAAATTATCACATAGCTGGTGTTTTATAGTTCGTTGTTTCCACTTTTGATATCTCTTGCTCTGTTATCTTAATCATTAGATCAAAACGAAAAAAGACTGTTTCCAATCTAGAAAGCGCGCATGCTACATCAATAGGTATGTTTTCAATAGCCTGTTGACCGCTATCATAAAATACATACATGCTCACATATGCGTATTCACAACTTATCTCATATTATGCAGTAAGCCAAGGACTTGGCGAAGGCAAAGCAGCACTATACCACTGTAATTATTGCCAAAAAGATATATCTGGAATGGTTCGCATTAAGTGTGCTGTATGTCCTGATTTTGACCTTTGCATAGAATGCTTTTCTGTTGGAGCTGAAGTTACTCCTCATAAAAGTGGTCATCCATACAGGGTTATGGTAAGACACACTTTCAAATTATATGCTTGCCTGTATCTTATCATTCTAATCATTGATGGTTCAGCAAGTACTGATTAGGCTAGAAAGGCACATTGATTTTTTTTTTTTTTTTTATAACATATGTATATGTAAAACAACATGTGCTTCAAGTTAAATCATCTTGTTTGTCTCACATGCTGGTAAATGTGCCTTTTGACAGCACAGTCTATACTCGTGCCTGGATCATGTGGTGTGCTTGCTTTCTCTCTTTGCACACTCCATATGGTCCTACATTGCTTTTTCCTTTGGTCCATTATGAAGTGAAATTGTAACTAAGGAAAAAAAAATTGGTTACTGAAGTCAGTAAATGATTTCTTCATTTTTCTTTTTCTAATCACAGGACAATTTATCATTTCCACTTATTTGTCCTGACTGGAATGCAGATGAAGAAATATTACTTATTGAGGTATTTCTGTTTTGAATCAAGACAGGATTTCCTTTTTAACATTAATGAGTATTCAATTATTTATCTCGTAAATGCTGCTTATAGTTATTATGAATCTGCAAAGCCTTGCAATTTGATGGTTGGCTAAGACTCTTTTATTTTTAGGGCATTGAAATGTATGGATTTGGGAATTGGAACGAAGTTGCAGAACACGTTGGAACTAAGAGCAAGTCACAATGTATTGGTCACTATAATGCTGTTTACATGAATTCCCCATGCTTTCCTTTGCCTGTAAGCTTACAATTATAATATATGTCATATTTTTGCTTATACTTTATAGGGAAAAGATACAAAAATGCCCCTCATTCATGTTTTCTTCGAATACTAAAATACCCTTATCATTTATTTTGGAATAAAAATACTCTTGACATAATGGAGATTGGTACAAAAATACTTTTATATGTAACTTTTGTTAACTTTGAATTAATGGCATAGACATGCCACTGGCCTATAGCAAAGCATGCCACTTCTTAAATATTTTTCCGGCTTTACCTATTAATAATTTATTTATTAACTTGGCAAAATATAGTATTGACGTGGCATAATTCGCCATGTGTCAATGTTAGTACTACATCAATACTGTTAATTTAGAGTTGACGAAAATGACTTATAAGGGCATTTTTGTACCACATTCTGTTACATCAAAGGCATTTTTGAACAACAGGGGTATTTTAGTACTGTGGAGAGAACATGAGAGGCATTTTTGTACCTTTTCCTATGTTATATCTAATAATACTAATAATAACAATGTGGTTCATGATTTATTTGACCAGGACATGTCTCATGTTATGGGAAAGAGCAGAGAGGAGCTTGTTGCGATGGCCAAAGAACATGTTGTGGTCAAGAAAGGTTAGTTTCCCATTAATTTCATTTTCAGTTGAAACTTTCAAGGGAACTAAGAGAATTTACTTGGCTTCTGTGGCATATAATGTGGAAATTACGTATCCCTGATTTTATGAAAATTTTGATAGTTTGCTGGGATACATCTTTTTGGGAATGGGATAAATGTGTTGTTGTAACAACTCATGAAACAGTTTTCTTGTGAATCCAGAGTCTTCTTATGAGTTTGCAATTCATTAGGTTATTCTCAGTTGTCATATGTATTTTGTGGCTCTGTTTTACATGTTTTGAATTAATTCTTTTACAAATTACTCTCCAAGTTCTTCGTTTCACCTTTCTATATGGAGTCTTTCTATGTCCCTTACAGGTTTATTTGGTTTTATAATTGATAAGAAAACCATGGATATTTTGATCTAAAATAAGAAGAAAGTGTTAGGTCCCTGCAATATTACCACAAACCACAGCAGAACAACAGGACAATGGAATAGAGAATAGCAGTGAAATAACCAAGAAGGCTGGTTATGATGTATTACTAATATCAAATTGAATAACAGCAGAGGAGGAATTCGAGAGCCCCTCTTCTCTCCTTTACTTAATACAAGTCATTTCCTACCTCAATACTCACCCCTCATGCCCTTTTTGTGCCCCTCCCAAAGGCCTAACTAACTTTAACAGAATCCGGATTCCTAATTGCCACCTATACTCTTATTGCCCATTCTGCCTTTGTGCCTAATATACGTCTTCATCATTGGAGGCCTAACAGTACCCGCGGCCCAAAGATCAACAGAAAGCTAAGACTTCATTTTCTGCCGCATTTGAATTTTTTTTTTTTTTCCAATATAATTTCTAGAATGTATCAAAAGTAGAGTCTAACTACTTATACAAAAGAAGCTAAATTTTTATTTTTAGTTTTTTTCTTTTGAAAAGCCGTTTAAAATGCAAAGCTGAGCAGGCCTTGAGTCTATTGTCATGGATCTTTACATGATGTAAGAATACTGATTGAAATATAATTTTATTGTCAGAGTTTCCAGCAGTTGGTGAGCTTACACTGAAAGAGGAGTCTCAGTTGTCTGCAAGAATAAAGTATAGTCATCTTCTCTCTATATATCTATTTGGCCTCTAATCCTTGTTCTTAATTCCTATAAATTGCTTGATCTTAATTCCTATAAATTGCTTGATCAGAAGTGAATCACAGAAAAAAGAAGATGTAGCTTGTCAATCCTCATCTGGTGTACAGACAGGTAGGGCTATTATGGGTTCTAACATACAATTAATTCTTGTTGGCTCTCTGAATAGTTCAATGCTTTAATGTGCTTTTTCTGTTGGCCTCAGAATTTGGCCCGCATATGAATTCAAGCAGCAGTAACACTTTCTCAGGTGCAAGCAAGAAGGCCTCTAATATGAGCCAGATTAAGGATGGGATTAAAGTGGAAGGTTGCTCTCTGAGTTTTATTGTACATGTGAATCATCATTTGGATTATTCTTCTAGGGAGTAATTCTCTTGAAAAGCTGGTTTAAGCACCTTTTACTTGGACCACAATATCTGGATTATTAAATGTTGAATCATCTATGGTCATTGATGCCATTGCTCAAAAATTTAGCTTATTAAATTGGACTTCACATCTAGCCTTTTTATTCATGCACTAGGGGATTGATGTAATGTGCTGGTGATCTTTTACATATTGTCTTGAACAAGTTTTTGGCTTGAATATAAATTTTATTTTGAGATAGGATTTCGTATGGAGCCTAGAGATAGTGATTGTTATTTCTCAAACTTTTTTAATTTCAAAAGGAATTTAGATAACATTTAAGCATTGTTGATGAGTTGGCATCATTAAGATACCATGTCATTAAATAAGCACTCAGTAACTCTTTCATTTGATATTACTGGCAGAATCTCAAGCAGACAGGAGTATTGGAGAGAAAAAACTCCGGATACCGGGAGAAGAAGGGCCTTCTATGACTGAGTTGAGTGGCTACAATTTTAAAAGGCAAGAATTTGAGATTGAATATGACAATGATGCAGAGCACTTACTGGCTGACATGGAATTCAAGGATACTGACACTGAAGCTGAACGTGAACTTAAATTGCGAGTGTTGCAGATTTACTCAAAAAGGTACTGGTGGAGTTGCAGAAGTATACTTTTAGCAAACTGCATATGTGAGGCTGATAGAGGCTGGTATCAATCTGCATGACTTACTCCAATTGAGAAAACTGTCCTGCTTCCGAGGGCTAGAAAAATTATTTATATATTTAACCCAGTCTACAATCAATTGATTGCTTTATGAGTAGACTTCCAGGAGCAAATATGCCATCCCAAAATATGATTTTGCAAACTTGCTGATCCAGATAACTTAGTGCTCTAGCTTGAATGAACTTAAGGAAGTATGCGTTTTCAACTTCAAATTTCCTGGCCAACCATTAGTTTTTGACTTAGCAGAAGAGGCATTTTTCAATTATTTAAGATATTTTACAAATGCTTTTGCAACTTGTTGGCAGACTTGATGAGAGGAAACGGAGGAAAGATTTCATACTTGAAAGAAATTTACTTTACCCAGATCCATTTGAGATTAACCTTTCACCTGAAGAGAGAGAAGTGTATCAGCGGTTCAAGGTCTTCATGAGGTTCCACTCAAAGGAAGAGCATGAAGAATTGATGAAGAGTATCATTGAGGAGCATCGGATTATCAAAAGAATAAAAGAACTGAAGGTTTGGTGCATGCCTCACACTTGACTGTTTTATTCTTTGTTTGGTTTCATCCAGTTTTGAAGCATTTGACAACAATTCTTATCCAGGAAGCTCGAGCTGCTGGCTGTAGAACAGCTGCTGAGTTGAGTAAATATGTTGAGCAGAAGCAAAAGAAGGAAGCTGATGAAGGTGCTCAAAAAGTGAAAGAAAGTTTAGAGGCTGGTCCAAGCAGTAAATTGTTGCAGAGGCTCAGTAGTCATAAAGGAGAAGTTGATGGCAATAATCATGGAGCTGTCAAGGGACCCACTAGTTTACATACAGATGGCAAGGAGTCATCTTCAGTTATTACCAGGCAAATCTCAAGTTCCCTAGATGATTGGGATATCTCTGGATTGCTGGGAGCTGATTTGCTTTCTGAATCTGTAAGAATGCAGTTTTAGCTGATTGATATTTTAATTATTAGATGAAATATATATTTTCAGTTGTGTCGTCACCGTATATAGTCTGAATTCTGTAGATCCTTCATTTCTTGAGTGCTCATATATGTGCACTAATTGTGCTTGGATGTTGACATTTCCTACTTATGTGGGATTCTTGCATGCAGGAGAAACTTCTTTGCTCGGAGATGAGAATTTTGCCTTCACATTATCTCAACATGCTGCAGACAATTTCAGTGGAAATTATGAGGGGCACTGTGACCAAGAAATCTGATGCACATAGCCTGTTCAAGGTGGAACCAGGCAAAGTGGATAAAGTTTATGATATGTTGGTGAAGAAGGGGATTGCTCAAGTATGACTAGGTATTACGTTTCTACTGTTATTTACAAAGTTGTGCAAGAATGGTTAAGCTTAAAGAGAGAACAGTTTCTTGTTTTCAACAACTTGGAAAAGAAGATTTCAGTGACCTTATGCTTAGCATTCTTGAAGACAGAGAAGTGGCTCAGGGTCCTGATTCTGATACAATCAACAAAGCCACATGCCTGGTAATTGATCACTTTTAAATACATTACATCTATCTTTCCCTAGTTAAATTACAATCAAAACTAAATCAATTACAATGATTTGATGATCTTGCAGGCTCTTATATTTGCATCTTCATATACGACAACATTGACTTTAACATTGGCATTTTTTACTTGTGAATAATCCTGAAGCATTGGACAAGGCTCAAAATGAATTGGAGATCCATGTTGGTAAAGAAAGGCAACTACAAGAATCGAACATAAAGAGCTTGGTCTGTCTGCAAGTGATCCTGAAGGAAACAGCGCTATTATACCATGCAGCGCCACTTTCTTTCCCCTAAAATCAAAATCCTTATGATAGTAGTCAGATTGAGGTTAGAATTCCAAAGGATTCGACCAAACTTGCTGGTTGCAATGAATCTTCCATAGATTAACCACCAGTCTCGTGCCTGCCGAAATATGTTATTCACCTGCAGTGCAATCCTCCATGGAATCATGTGGCGTAGAAAGTGGCACTACAGGGTATAATCGCATTGTTTTCTTCAGGATCGCTTGGAGATAAACCAAGTTCATTATGTCCGATTCTTTATTTGCCTTTCTTTACGAACATAGATCAATTCATTTTCAGCTGCCTTCAATGCTTCAGGATTATTCACAAATAAAGAAATTGCCCATGTCAAAGTCACTGTTGTCATATCTCAAGCCGCCAATATACGATTTTAAATGATTGTAATTGATTTAGTTTTGATTACAATTTAACTACGGAAAGATAGTGGTTAATTAGCAGGCATGTGGCTTTGTTGATTGTATCGGAATCAAGACCCTGAGCTATTTCTGTGCCGTCAAGAATCAGGTCCATGAAATCTTCTTTTCCCAGTTGATCAAAACCAGAAATTCTTCTCTCTTTATGCTCCTTTAATCATTCTTCAACTACAAGGTCCAATTCTTTTGCATTCTTAACCACCTCAAGGATGGAATTGCATCATCAGCCACAAACCTCCCTGATAAAACAAAAAACTCCCTTAACACTTCTTTCCATGTTTCACTTTCATGGTCTTCCACTTCTGTTTCCACATTCGCCACAGATTTTCCCAAAAATCACATTTAATGTTATGTCCCCAAGCCATCTCCTCATCTCCACCTTCTCTGAGGAGATATAACCTTCTCTGAACTATCTTTGTTCATTTTGCTATACCTCGTACAGCCCTTTTATACATGTCTTACCTCTAATTCTCGCACGTGTCTGACCTGATCTGCTTTCTGAATCTGTAAGAATTCTGTTTTAGCTGATTGATATTTTAATTATTAGATGAAATATATATTTTCAGTTGTGTCCACCGTAGCTGGTTTGAATTCTGCAGGTCCTTCATTTCTTCAGTGCTCATATATGTGCACTAATTGTGCTTGAATCTTTAGATTTCCTACTTATGTGGGATTCTTGCATGCAGGAGAAACTTCTTTGCTCAGAGATGAGAATTTTGCCTTCATATTATTTCAACATACTGCAGACAATGCCAGTGGAAATTATGAAGGGCACTGTGACCGAGAAATCTGATACACATAGCCTGTTCAAGGTGGAACCGGGCAAAGTGGATACAGTTTATGATATGTTGGTGAAGGAGATTGCTCGAGTATGACTAGGTATCACATTTCTACTGTTATTTACAGAGTTGTGCAAATTTTGTTCATAAGTCTATATGCCCATGTGGTTTACATAGTGCATCTTGTACAGTAAAATATCAAATCGGAAAATGTTCATATGATACAGAGAGCAGTAATCTTTCGTAGAGGTCTTAATGGTGAAGTGGTCTAGCTTGCTGATAGATATAAGCAGCCATGAGCGCTATGCTCATCATAATTGCCTTTGTAATAGTCTATTCTTATTTTTGAATATGGTGCAACGCTAGGAATCATAATAAGGGAGTAGCAGTACCTTCAAAGGTTGCTGACTTGCTGATTCACGGCCTGTTATCAGCAAGCTTGGTCTCCTACCAGGTTCTAAACAATTTGGAAAACTTGTACCACTTTTTGTGGGGAAAAAATGGTACAGATTTGCTTTTGAATTTTTTTTTCTTGCTCAAAAATGCATCAAAACTATTAAAAATTGCTTACATTTGTGCTTATTGACAATGGTGAGCAAATATGAACTATTTATTTTATCAGCAAATAAGGATAAATGTGAATCAATTTGATAACTACGAGGTATATGTGAGCTAATTTTGGTAACAATATGTACATTTTTAAACTAAAATATAATTAAAGGGTAAATTTGTTCTATTTTATATAGGTTAATGACAAATTTGACTCTTCCATTTCTAAAATTATCAATTTTTCATCTGATAAATTAATGTTCACATATGGTCCATTCAACAAAATTTCTAGTAGGGTTTTGCAACTTGGCATGACGGCAACTCCGTTAGATCTTTGAATCTTTGTAAAACCAATTGCGATAATGATACTTATTTTATTCTAGTAATACGTCAATCAAGAATATCATACTAGATATTTCTTGCAATTATCTTTTGGCTGTGACGCAATGGATTACTTCACCGAAACATAGAGATTGATTGGATGTATTCCAAAGCACTATTGCTTAAATCATAAACGATTCATACAAGACAAACAAGAAAAAGTCCGTCCAATTTTGCCAAGGTGCGCAGTGAATGTTCTCAACTTGGATGATAGCTAAACATAGAGATTCATTGGATGCATTCCAAAGCACTATTGCTTAAATCATAAACGATTCATACAAGACAAATAAGAAAAAATCCAATTTTTTCAAGGTGCGTAGTGAATTTTCTTCTCAACTGGGATGATTGCTAAACATAGAGATTCATTGGATGCATTCCAAAGCACTATTGCTTAAATCATAAACGATTCATACAAGGCAAACAAGAAAAAGTCCGTCCAATTTTGTTAAGGTGCGTAGTGGATTTTCTTCTCAACTTGCTTTACTTTGAAAAACGACATACACATTTTCAAAAAGTTTATATTATTAAAATATTTACGCATTGAATTCTTTTCTGTTTGATGCAAAAGTCAGATGAAGAATTTTTTCTAAGTTCCGGTGACACTCTTATTAGTGACCAATCAACATTAAAACTATAAAAAGAAGAAATTTATAACTGCAAAATACTTGAATTTACATTTATTTTCAATGAAAATAACATTTGTCAGAAAAATGACATGTAGACACCGAAACTCTGCCCTAATAATACATGCAGAAGACAAATCAACCAAAAATTGATAGGTGGCAACTTATATCAGCACTTAGTTAAGGGAGAAAGCCACATCAACAGTATATATGGCAGTTAATTATATGGTACCAAAATATAAAAATATTATTTTTTTAAGTTTTAACTATCAATTTGAGTGATGTAGCATTTAATCAAATTGTACAAGTCTATTTGTATCTCATGTGTATTGTTAGTTGGAGTTTTTGTATATATTTTTCAGCGAAAATTATTTTTTTGTTGAAAATATAAGTAAATTGAAATACAAATTTTCTTTTATAACTTTGGTGTTATTATAAGTCCAAAATACCGTATATACAATCAACCTCATTATTAATGAGTGTGTTTTAGCTTTTAACTTTTAACAACAAACATTCGCACCCCCAAACTGCCAGTCATGGAGTTTCTTGCTGAGTTCCTAGTCTCTGTTCTAGCCATTACAATCTTCTATTTACTTCTAAAATCAAGAAAGCGATGCAAGAACAGATTACCACTGCAACCAGCTGGTGCGTGGCCGATCATCGGCCACCTTCCTCTCCTAGCAGGTCCGGAACCACCTCACATAACGCTAGGAAACCTGGCTGACAAGTACGGGCCTATATTCACCATCAAGCTTGGCGTCCACAGAACATTGGTAGTAAGCAATAGCGAGATTGCTAAGGAGTGCCTCACTACCAACGACAGAGCTTTTGCTAACCGCCCCAAATCTCTTGCCATGGAAATCTTGGGATACGATTATTCCATGGTTGGGTTCAGTCCTTATGGAGAGTACTGGCGTCAAATCCGCAAAATAATGACCCTTGAGCTTCTCTCCAATCATAGGCTTGAGAAGCTGAAGCATGTGAGAGAGGCCGAGGTCAGATTGGCCATAAAAGGATTATACCAAGAATGGATCAAGAACAAAAATGATCAAAACTCCGATAAGCTCTTCGTGGAAATGAAGAGATGGTTTTGGAATATAACTCTAAATGTGATATTGAAGATAATCATAGGCAAGCGATATGTGGATTATGGCAAAGATGAAAATGATGGGTGGGTAGATGCGCTGAGAGACTTTATGGAATTATCAGGAAAGTTTGCACTATCGGATGCACTTCCATTTCTGAGATGGTTGGATTTGGGTGGAATTGAGAAAGAGATGAAGAAGACGGTAAAAGAACTAGACATAGTTGTTGAAGAATGGTTAGAAGAACGTAAGAAGAACAAAGAGTTGGGCATATGCAAGGGAGAAGAAGATTTCATGGATTTGTTGCTTTCCATTCTCGGTGATGCACAAGAACTTTCCATTCGTGATGCAGATACCATCAACAAAGCTACTTGCCTGGTATGCTTATTTGACTGTTTTATTTATGGTACTCAAGAATATTTTCTTTTAACAAAACTGGCTTATTTTAAGGAATATTCTTAACTTAAAAGCTTTACATATATATTTACGTATCAATTTAGTCAGAAATTAGTCCGTTTAACGGATTTCGAATACTGACTAGCGATAATAACTCAGTCTGTCGAACTCTTATATGATAATATAAAAATACAATATCTAATGGATTTTTACATTAATAGTTTGACGGTCGAATTAGCAGAGATATATAGAGCAATTCTGGAAAGAAAATAAATTGTAGAGCATACCTTGGGAGACCTTATGTCTCTTATATAATGTTTTTCTCATCTATCATTAATTGGCAAGGGTCTATAATTGTCTGATATAAGTCGATATAAGTCCTAATGGTTTTAAATATAAATTATGTAACTCTTGTAACAGTTTTATGATAATATATCCATTGAATAGCTCGGTTATCCGATCTTAGGGGATATTGATATGATAGCTCAGTTATGGAATAATTTAAAAGACTTTAGGTATCAATCCATGTACAGGCTCTTGTACTAGCAGCATCAGACACAACGGCAGCTTCATTGACATGGGCGTTGTCTTTACTACTGAATAACCGTGATTGTTTAAGGAAAGCACAGCAAGAACTAGACATGATTGTTGGAAGAGAAAGGAAATTGATGGAGTCAGATACTAAGAACCTAGTCTATCTGCAAGCTGTAATTAAGGAAACATTCAGAGTATATCCAGCCGTGCCCTTGTTGATACCACACGAATCAATGGAAGAATGCACTGTAAATGGGTATCAAATTCCACGTGGGACAAGGCTTCTCATAAATGTTTCAAAGATTCACAAAGATCCAACTGTGTGGTCGGATTCTCAAGAATTTCATCCCGAAAGATTTCTTACAACTCACAAGGACGTTGACTTTAGGGGACAACATTTTGAATTGATGCCATTTAGTAGTGGAAGAAGAATTTGTCCTGGAATTTCATTTGCTCTTCAAGTTTTTAGTCTCACATTGGCTACTTTGCTACATTCATTTGAAATTGAAACTTTGACGGATGATCCTATTGATATGACTGAGAGCATTGGCATTACTAATGTCAAAGCAACTTCGGTGAATGTCGTTGTTACACCTCGCCTCTCGGCCGACCTCTATTAGATGATTTTTGAATTTATAATTTTTTTTCTTTTAAATATAAATAAACAGAAATGTTCTTAGCTAGCATATTTGCCTTTGCCTAGCTATATCACACTTTATGATTGTCTTCGTCTGAGTTAGCTAAGATTGTATAAAAAAGCTGTTAATTTATTGTAATGAATTGTTCTAATTTGACCATCAAATTAAAGTTGTGGATAAAATTAACCACAAAATCAATTTAGCATAAATTTGTTAAAGACTAATTTAACAGAAAAATTGATATTTAATCATTTTGTATTCTTTTCAGTTATATATTTGTCCATAACTATCATTTTTCTTCCCTAAACGTTTGTGTACGTGTGTATATACACACACGATTTCAATAAGGATTTAAAATTTTCAGAGACAACCATCTCTAAAAAGAAATTAGTGAGGAAAAAATAAAAATATTGTGACTGGAAAATCCAGTCTATAAATAAGCAAGGAAAAAGAAAATGGCTGCAAAGAAGAGTCATATAATAATATTCATTATATACAGCGTATATTTCAGCAATAGCGACAAATCTCTTAGTACATGGTAATATTTAACGACGGCGGTTGGCAGAAAACTAGTGACGAGACTTATAGTGGCGGATATGCAGAACCGCACATATGATATAGGGACGGATTTTGAACTTTTAGCACTGAATATTTGTTACATTTTAGTTTTTTTTTTTTTTTAAGAAAACCTTTAATCAATAAGAATCAGCAAATAACACATCTGAGAAGAAAAGAGGTGGACAGTCTCAAACTGCTCTAACTAAACTATAGTCAACTAAATTTGAACGGAAAACAAAAGAGCAATCTTCTAAAGTATTAAGAAAACGTTTATATTGTTTATTTATTTATTTGTTTTTTTTGGTGTCATTGGAGTAATACTGACGGTTAGGTATTAATCAATCGCCCTAACGCAACTGTTTCCCATTGCACAATTTTCTATAGAGACCTCTGATGGAGCTAAAGATATCCTTAATTAAAACTTCAAAAAAAATCTAACTCATATATAACAAATATATAAAGTAATCAATCATCAAGGCTTTCATGATGCTACATATATGAATGATGTTATATTCTTTACCTGCTCTTAAAGCAGTGGATCGCTTTCCGATCCCACGACAATAAGAAAAAATTAAAAGGAAGAAGGTTAAACATGTTTACCATTATTTAACTTCTTGAAAAAACAAATAAAAAAAAAATATTTGACAGTGGAAAAAGGTTTTTCCTTATTGAAAAATTCCTCCCTACATAAAATATGAAACTTGAAAATGTCAAGATAAATATTAATGTTTGTGCCACATTTTACACATATAATCTAAGCTTGGAACCACTAATAGACGGAAGATTTTGCAAAATTAACACTTGTGAAGGTTTTGCATGTCATCGATATTTATGTAATATTTTTCAAACAATAGTGTTGAATTGTTTCTGATGATATGATAGCTGGTTTGGTTTCAAAATAATTGCAGTTTTAGTATTTTACAAACTAATAGTGAAATTAAAACTTTTTGTACTATTGATTAAAAAAAGTGGGAGAGCCGGAGAAAAGGAACCACCGCCGAAAAGTATAGTCGACACATACAATCAGCACTCTTACACACGTGGCTTGCTACATGTCAAGCTACGTGCACGTGTCGAGGTACGTGTGCATGGGTGTTGAATGTACGCGATAGCTGAATTTTCCGGCGGTTTTTTCATCAAAAAAGGGTCAAGGTATATACATATTTTAAGTTCAATGATTTTTAAAAAAATAAAAATTCTTTTATTATATTAGTGTTATTTGAATATAAATTCAGTAATAATGAGTAAAATTAACCCTACAGTTTGTCTTTAAACTTTTTTTTCTTGCTCAAAAATGCCTCGAAACTATAAAAAAATTGCTCACATTTACCTTTATTGCTAATAGTGAGCAAATATGGATATTTTTTAACAGCAAATAAAGATAAATGTGAATGAATTTGATAAATATAAAGATACATGTGAGGTAATTTGGTAACATGTACATTTTTTTAAATAAAATATAATTAAAGAGTAAATTTGTACTATTTTATATAATTTAAAAGACAAATTTGACTCTTTTCCATTTCTAAAATTATCTATTTTTCATCTTTTTATTCATTGGTTATAAATGATAAATTAATGTTCACATATGGCCCATTCAACAAAATTTCTGGTAGAGTTTTGCAATTTGGCATGACAATAACTCCGTTAGATCTTTGAATCTTTGTAAAACCAATTGCAATAATGATACTTATATTATTTTAATAATACGTCGATCAAGAATGTCATACCAGATAAACATCTTGGAATTATCTTTCGGCTATGATGCAATGGATTACTTCACCTAAACATAGAGATTGATCGGATGTATTCCAAAGCAATATTGCTTACATCATAAACAATTCACACAAGACAAAGAAGAAAAAGACCTTGTGAGGAGTGAATTTTCTTCTCAACTCGGATGATCGCTAAACATAGAGATTCATTGGATGCATTCCAAAGCACTATTGCTTAAATCATAAACGATTCATACAAGACAAATTCTCCATGTTAGCAGGTCACATGGTATGCTGACCGGGCATATTATAAAAGATCACTGATAACGTGGCATGCTTGCGTAATACTCCGGTGACAGAAAATTAAATTTTTTGTCATTTTTATCTTAATTAAAATAAAATAAAATTTTAATGATTTTTGTGTTACAAATTATTTTATTATTACCATTTGATTATTCCGGTGACACTCTTATTAATAAAAGTTAATTATATACATGGTCACCAAATTTATGACCAATCAACATTAAAATTATAAATAGAAAAAATTTATAACTATAAAATATTTAAATTGATATTTATTTTTAATGAAAATAACATTTGTCAGAAAAACGACAGGTAGACACCAAAACTCTATAATATATGCTTAAGATAAATCAACCAATAGGTGGCAATTTATCTCAGCACTAAGTTAAGGAAAAGCCACATCAGCAATATATGTGTTGGTTAATATGGTACGAAAAGATAAAAATATTAATTTTTTCAAGTCTTATTTGTCAATTTAAGTGATGTAGCATTTAATTGAATGTTAACATAGATTGCTACAAGGCTATTTGTATCTTATTGTATATTGCTGGGTGAAATTGGACCAAAAATTATTTTTGTTGAAAATAAATGTAAATGGGGATATTTTATCCGCTACCAAATTTTCTTTTATGAGTCTGGGGTTATTATAAGTCCAAATACCGTTATATAACATCAACTCCATTATTAATTCAGTGTGTTTTAGCTTTTAACTTTTAACAACAAACATTCGCATTCCCAAACTAGCAGTCATGGAGTTTCTTCCTCAGTTCTCAGTCTCTGTTCTAGCCATTATAATCTTCTATTTACTTCTAAAATCAAGAAAGCGATGCAAGAACAGATTACCACTGCAACCAGCTGGTGCGTGGCCGATCATCGGCCACCTTCCTCTCCTAGCAGGTCCGGAACCACCTCATATAACGCTAGGAAACCTGGCTGACAAGTACGGGCCTATATTCACCATCAAGCTTGGCGTCCACAGAACATTGGTAGTCAGCAACAGCGAGATTGCTAAGGAGTGCCTCACTACCAACGACAGAGCTTTTGCTAACCGCCCCAAATCTCTTGCCATGGAAATCTTGGGATACGATTATTTCATGGTTGGGTTCAGTCCTTATGGAGAGTACTGGCGTCAAATCCGCAAAATAATGACCCTTGAGCTTCTCTCCAATCATAGGCTTGAGAAGCTGAAGCATGTGAGAGAGGCCGAGGTCAGATTGGCCATAAAAGGATTATACCAAGAATGGATCAAGAACAAAAATGATCAAAACTCCGATAAGCTCTTCGTGGAAATGAAGAGATGGTGTGGGGATATAACTCTCAATGTGATATTGAAGAAAATCATAGGCAAGCGATATGTGGATTATGGCAAAGATGAAAATGATGCTTGGGTAGACGCGCTGAGAGACTTTACGGAATTATCAGGAAAGTTTGCATTATCGGATGCACTTCCATTTCTGAGATGGTTGGATTTGGGTGGAATTGAGAAAAAGATGAAGAAGACGGTGAAAGAACTAGACATAGTTGTTGAAGAATGGTTAGAAGAACGTAAGAAGAACAAAGAGTTGGGCATATGCAAGGGAGAAGAAGATTTCATGGATTTGTTGCTTTCCATTCTCGGTGATGCACAAGAACTTTCCATTCGTGATGCAGATACCATCAACAAAGCTACTTGCCTGGTATGCTTATTTGACTGTTTTATTTATGGTACTCAAGAATATTTTCTTTTAACAAAACTGGCTTATTTTAAGGATTATTCTTAACTGAAAAGCTTTATATAGTATATTTATGTATCAATTCAGTCAGAAATTAGTCAGTTTAACGGATTTCGAATACTGAATAGTTATAACAAGTCAGTACATCGAACTATTTTGATAATGTGAGAAAATAATATGCAGTGGATTTTCACAGTAATATTTTAAAGGTCAAATTAGCAGAAAAAGAGCATTTCTAGAAAGAAAATAAATTGTAGAGCATATCCGGGAGACCTTATGTCTCTCTTATAGTGTTCCTCTCATCTATCATTAATTGGCATAAGACTATAAATGTCCGTTAACAGTCGTAGCGGTTTTAGATATTAATTATATAATTCTTGTAATAGTTTTATGATAATATATCTCGGTTATCAAATAATTTAAAAGAAATTAGGTATCAATCCATGTACAGGCTCTTATACTAGCAGCATCAGACACAACGGCAACTTCATTGACATGGGCGTTGTCTTTACTACTGAATAACCGTGATTGTTTAAGGAAAGCACAGCAAGAACTAGACATGATTGTTGGTAGAGAAAGGCAATTGATGGAGTCAGATACTGAGAACCTAGTCTATCTGCAAGCTGTAATTAAGGAAACATTCAGAGTATATCCAGCCGTGCCATTGTTGATACCACACGAATCAATGGAAGAATGCACTGTAAATGGGTATCAAATTCCACGTGGGACAAGGCTTCTCATAAATGTTACAAAGATTCACAAAGATCCAACTGTGTGGTCGGATTCTCAAGAATTTCACCCCGAAAGATTTCTTACAACTCACAAGGACGTTGATTTCAGGGGACAACATTTTGAATTGATACCATTTAGTAGTGGAAGAAGAATTTGTCCTGGAATTTCATTTGCTCTTCAAGTTTTTAGTCTCACATTGGCTACTTTGCTACATTCATTTGAAATTGAAACTTTGACGGATGATCCTATTGATATGACTGAGAGCATTGGCATTACTAATGTCAAAGCTACTCCGGTGAATGTCGTTGTTACACCTCGCCTCCCGGCCGACCTCTATTAGATGATTTTAAATTTATATTTTTTTTTCTTTTAAATATTAATAAACAGAGATGTTCTTAGCTAGCATATTTGCCTCTGCCTAGCTAAATCACACTTTATGATTGTCTTCGTCTGAGTTAGCTAAGATTGTATAAAAAAGCTGTTAATTTATTGTAATGAATTGTTCTAATTAATTTGACCATCAAATTAAAGTTGTGGGTACAATTAACCACAAAATTAATTTAGCATAAATTTGTTAAAGACTAATTTAACAGAAAATTTGATATTTAATCATTTTGTATTCTTTTCATTTATATATTTGTCCATAACTATCATTTTTCTTCCCTAAACGTTTGTGTACGTGTGTATATACACACACACTTCAGATTTCAAAAAGGATTCACCGTAGCTAAAAATATTAGAATTCGAGTGAAGCATGGATCACATGTGAATTCAAAGTTTGATTAATATTGTATATATGCAAATATTCTTGATTTTAAATAAGGAACTAAAAGCTTCTCATCATTTGAGATTTTATCATCTTTTTGGAGATTTTATGGAATTCTCCTATATGTCATTTTAAATATTAGCTATTGCCTTAAAATTTATTTAATAGATTATATTGATATATGCATGGTTAATTCAGTGACTCCACGAAATTACTTAAAATTTATTTTTAAAATTTTCAGAGTCGACCATCTCTAAAATGAAATTAATGAGGAAAAAATAAAAAATATTGTGACTGGAAAAATCAGTCTATAAATAAGCAAGGAAAAAGAAAATGGCTGCATCGAAGAGTCATATAATAACATTCATTATATACAGCGTATATTTCAGCAATAGCGACAAATTTCTTAGTACATGGTAATATTTAACCACGGGAGGTTGTCAGAAAACTAGCGACGAGACTTATAGTGGCGGATATGCAGAACCGCACAAATGATATAGGGACGGATTTTTAGCTTTTGGCACTGAATATTTGTTGCATTTTAATTATTTTATGTTATTTTATTTTATTTTATTTATTTTGGTGTCATTGGAGTAATACTGACGTTTGGGTATTAATCAACCGTCCTAAAGCAACTGTTTCCCATTGCATAATTTTTTATAGAGACCTCTGATGGAGCTAAAGATATCCTTAATTAATTAAGTTTTGGAAACTTCAAAAAAATCTATCTCATATGTAACAAATATATAAAGTAATCAATCATCAATTAATTATATAATTATTAAATTAAGGATGCTTTCACTACAAAAAATTTTACTTTTTGTGACAAATTTTTTAATGACGCATAAAATTTCATCACTAATTATAACTTACAACGACGAATTTTTTAAAACGTCACTTTATTATTTATTACTATGACAAAATTATTTTACGTCATTTTATGTTTTAATTTTCGTCACTAATAGATTAATTTTGTAACGAAAAATATATTTCGTCATGATTTCTGTAGGAGAGATAATTTCCCACATTTTTTTTGGAGGAAAAAAATTTAATGACAAAATAATAGTTTATTGCAACGTATAAAATCGTCACAAAATATTTATTTTTCGTGACAAATTATTTTCATCATAATTGAATCAATTAGTGATAATAAAATCATTTCATCACAAATAACGTATTGATATAAAAAAATTCGAATTAATTAATATTTTTGAAAAATTAAAGTTTAAAAAATAATTTTATTTATGACAAATAAATGTGTCAATGAATATATTGTAATGAGATACAATTTCGTCAACTTTGATATGGAGAAAAAATTACCAACTATTTTTTTTTTAGGGAAAAAATATAACGAAAAAATAACTATTTATTACATATAAATTCGTCAAGAAATATTTATTTTTTATGACATGAATTATTTTTGTCACAATTTAATGAATCGGTGACAGTAAAATTATTTCGTCACAATAAAGTTAATTATGATAAATAAATATGTTACAAAAAAGAATATATTATGACGAAATACAATTTCATCACCAATACAATCAATTTATGACAATAATAATTTTTCGTTGCAGTTAGTTGTAATGTTAATATATGACAAAAAAAATTACGTCATAACAATAATTGAATTTGGTGTGGAATAGATTTCGGAATATTTTTTGGACTGGTTCGATCGGCTGAAAAATCAAAAACTTTGAGAGATCATAACTTTTACCTCGGGTTGAGTTACGGGAGCCATTACATGTTAAAACGGAGTGATTTGTGTGATTTACAGTCGATACAGGGTCAAACCCGTAACCTCTTGTAGCGGACCTAAATTAAATCATTTTCTGCTGTTTCGGACCATTTAAAGTTTTTTATTCAGGATTTATCGTAATTTTCGGTTTATTTTATTTTTAATTACCAAAATTACTTTGTCTTCTATATATTGACAAAAATAACTAAATTATATATAAAATTTAATTAATTAATAATATAATAATAATTTAGAATAAAAGAAATTACTTATTAAAATAATATTTTAATGTAAATTATATAACTAAACGACATCGTTTTAACATTGTTTTCTCCCCATATCAGCGTGAAAAAATTGAAGGCATCAGCATGAAAAAATTGAAAGGGAATAAAGGAAAACAGAGACATTTTTGGTGACAAAAAAATCCGAAAATCATGTGAAAAATTGCAGACTCACCCGAAATAGAAAACCCATAGACCTAAAATCCCAGAATCCCCAATTTTCCCCAATCCCCCAGAACTAGTCCCGTCGCCCCTTGTCGTCGGCGGTGTATAAGGCAGCTAACAACTCCGGTTGCTTCTAGTTGTGAGAGGTGAGTTAGATTCACGTAAAACTCGAATAAATTTCAGTGTTTAAAAGTTGTTCTGCTCCTGTATGAGTGTTTTTAATGTTAAAATTATCATCTTTGTTGAGGTTTTTGGCGAGATTAGACAGCGAAAGGAAGAGGAAGGTGAACGTACGATCTCGTTTTCTACCATCAGATGGTTTCCAGCGAAGCTAAACGGACAAAAAAGGTATATGTTCCAGTAATCCACTGCAGATTTTGTTAAGTTTAAAGACTTTCTTGTGAATCTTTGAGGTTTATTCCTTTTATTTTGATAACTTCATAACTGGATCATGTATTGTTGTTGGCAATGAGGACGATTTATGTGTTTGTACAAAGAATATCCTCTGTCTTTGTTATCTTTCCATGAACGAGAATATTAGAATAAATAAAGTCTTAAAACTTCAATCCGAAATGAATGATTAAATGCTTGACAGATATGTCATTCAAAATTTTGAGGAAATCCTTGTCTATTTTCATGAGAATTTAGAAGGTAATATTGGTAGACCAACCAAAATGAACCTATTTGGTGATTCCCAAAGTAGCATAAGTCTTATAGCTGATGTTCCCTGGTCCAAGTATACTGTCAACCCCTTAGTTCCCTTAACAGTGAATTGAGTTGCATTACCTTGCTGCAACGACAACATTAAACAAAAAAGACCAAGAATATAAACAGTATTGTGTTGGTAATATGATCTTGACATAGCCATTGAAAATGAATGATTTGTCATTTTAATTTATTTTTTTTTCAGCCAAAATCTAATAATTCAGTTTTGGATGAAATTAGAGTGTGAGAAGAATGGTGCGGTAATTAGAGGGTTTTGTAGGCCAAACTGGGGTCAGCTTTACAAGCTGTGGCATAAAAACTTTATTCCACTTGTTCTTTGGATTTCTTAGATGATAGTGCAAAGTATATATGTTCACTTTTTATTATTTAAACCAGGTTTTGTGTTATTCTTGATTCTTTTCAATTTATTTTAAATGTTAACTTGGACTACAGGTAAATACTTTTTTTTGACTATTATTATAAAGAATATTCATGTCTTCTTCTCTCATCATTTTAGTTTGTGTTACTATCTCTAATTATGTGTTCAAACTCTTACCCTATTGCTTTCATTAGCTCCTTAAATAAAATACTATACTAATTGTTCTGTGGAGATTCATATAAGTTAAAGCACATGCACCATTTGGTTGCTTTAATAGATGTATCAATGAGAGTTTTATATATTTACTGGGTTATTTTAATAAAGTTTAAGGGCCCAACGTTTTACTTTCTTATTTTATCAAAATTATTTAATGTATATGATGACTAAAGAAACAAAGTTTCTAAATCAAAATAATAAATTTTGATTTATATAATAATAGAGTAATATCTAGATGACTTATAATGAAAGCCCCCTCACTGATTTTCTTGAAAAACTTGCTGATGGAGAGAAGGTTCTTTTCCATTTCCTTGCTCATTCTTTCTTTCTTTCTATTTTATTTTTTAATTCTTCTTTTTATATGTGCTACTTATGCTACTTGCAGTTGTGTTCAGATTGCATCATCAAATTTACGCTATATTGCAGTTATTTTCTTAGGCATATTTACTTGTGAAGTAAGCTCTCGGTATTATAAATTTGCCTGGAAGTTTTCACACTTCCTTTCTTACAAGATAGGTACTCGTATGCTTTTGGACTCTGGTACCTGTCATGAATCAATATATACTTTCCTCACTGAAACCCTTTTAGTACCAATTTTCTTATTACTTATAGAGTCTTTACCTACAACTTTGTATATTGAAGGGAGTGTTGAATTATATGTGTTTTTCCTACATTCAAAAACCTTGTAAGTGCCAATTTTCTAATTCCACAGAGAAATTGACTTCTAGCTCTGTTTATTGAAGACTTGTGCTGAATTGATATATCTAATTGATTGAATTGGAGTAACTTGCTTTTTTCAATTTGAAATGGGAGGTCTACATCAATTCACATTTTATTTCTTCAACGGTAGAATTGTGTTAACTTTTGGAAAATTTATTGAATATTTGGCAAAAAGTGTCTAAGTTCAGTTTTAAGATGTTATCATACAATTCTTTACTTAAGTTACACTGTTGCGCTGAATTATGCAGGTGATTGTGGTGGGACACGATTTTGGTGGTGCTTGTATATCATATGCCATGGAGTTGTTTCCTTTTAGAATCCCGGAGGCTGTTTTTATCACTGCATATACGCTGACTAATGGACAAAGCACTCTTGATATGTTCTCTCAATAGGTTTACCCTTTGCTCAATCTCCATCAATACCAATCCAATCACTGATTTTGAAAATATTTATTTATATGTATAATTTAATACTGTACTTTACCTTTTTCTTTTTTTCACTTTTTTTATTTCTTCTAGAATACGGTTGATTGAAGCTTGGATCATTTTTTTTTATCGCTGCATATATGCTGATAGTTTTGATGTATTAATATTGTACCTTTGTATTTTATATAATTGAATTGAGTATTGAAAGTGGATGATATAAGTATATTATAATATATGGTGTGTATGAGATTGGACCTAAATTGAAGGATGGGCAAACTTGTGTTGGAGTTTGAATTGAAGCGGGGTGAATGAATATATGATTATTTGAAGTGTAAAATTTTTATTATTTACAGGGGGATAGACAATATTATAGGAGAAATTCTGGCAAAATTTCAGTAAAAATAAGTGACATATTTGTATTTTGATTGAATGAATAGTAAAACTAAATAGCTATAGGACAGATGGGTATAGTGAAAGAATAAAAAAAATAATTACCTGGATTTCGCAACAATCTTAAGAGTAGTTTAAGACAATCAAGTAATCGTGCAGTATCGTTGGAACCGTAGTGTGTGTATAGATTAAGGGTGTTACATGATTTGAGCTAATATATGATTTTTTTTTTTAGGAATAGGATGCAAATTTTGAAATTTTAACAGATTTTATTACTGGATTAGGATGCAAATTTAATTTTTTGCATTAAGTAGTATGTTTTTATTTAATTAACCTTTTATTTGAATAAATACATTATATTAGATTTTCTTTAGAAATTTAATTGATTGTATAACATTAAATTTAAAATGTGTCGTTTTTAATACAATGCATAATGATAAGTATATTTGTCATAATTTGTCGACTTGTTAGTTCATAAATGACAATATAATATTTACAATTATGATATTAATATTGTAAGAAAAAAATATAATTTAATGACAATAAAAAATTGTTACTAAAACTATTTTTTGTGACAATTATTTTTCACCGTATTTATGTCACTAATTTGTAAAATAATATGATGATTTATATTCATCATTAATATACATTAATTTAATGACGAAAGCATTTTTCGTCACTTAAAGTATTAGATTTAATGACGACATTAAATATTTTATGACGAAAATTATATTTATTTGTGACGATAATTATGTAACCAATACTTAATGGTTTTAACTAGAAGCAGAGTTTCGTCATTAAAAATATTTAATTTCGTGACGAATTTTAAATTTGTCATAAAAAAATGCCAATCTTTTGTGACGATAAATAATATAATGTGACGAAATATAATTTTATTTATGACATAATTTTTGTCATGAAAAGTAAGAAATAAAGATGATAATCATTTTCGTAACAAAAAATTATACTTATGATGACAAATAAATAAATTATCACATAAACGTTAATGTTACGCGCCTACTGTTACGTTCTCTGTGACGATAAAAATTCGTCATCTTATCTTTTCAGCGACGTAATTGGAATTTTTCATGACAATTTTTTGGGTCATAAAAGGTGTAATTTCTTGTAGTGTTTCATGATGCTATGAATGATGTTGTATTCTTTACCTGCTCTTAAAGCATTGGATCACTTTCCGATCCCACGACAACAAGAAAATATTAAAAGGAAGAAGGTTTAACGTTACTTTGTTTACCATTATTTAACTTCTTAAAAAAAAAAATTATTTGACAGTGGAAAAAGGTTTGTCCTTATTGAAAAATTCCTCCCTACATAAAATATGAAACTTGAAAATGTCAAGATAAATATTAATGTTTGTCCACATTTTATACATATAATCTAAGCTTGGAACCACTAATAGACGGAAGATTTTGCAAAATTAACACTTGTGAAGGTTTTGCATGTCATCGATATTTATGTAATATTTTTCAAATAATAGTGTTGAATTGTTTCTGATGATATGATAACTGGTTTGGTTTCAAAATAATTGCAGTTTTAGTATTTTACAAACTAGTAGTGAAATGAAAACTTTTTGTACTATTGATTAAACAAAGAGGGAGAGCCGGAGAGAGGTTTGAAAGATGTCAGGATCTGTATTTTCTACCATTTACGCTATAGAACACACGATTTTCAAAATTAGTTGATTTTAATTGCATTAATTGATTTTCAATACTAGTTGGAAAATAGTGTGCGATTGATTAGTTTAGTATTACTTATGTCAGAATATTTTATGTGAATACGTCTTTGTGGGTCATACTGTATTTTATATGACCAAAACTTGGAATTAATTTGCCGCCCCTGCTAAGAGTATTATTCAGGTGCAATTATACATATAATGTGCATTAATAAGCATTGTTAAATGAAAAATACTCCTGGAAACTCTTCCCTCAGAAAGTTCTTAATCAGGCTCGACACTAGCACTTGAAGCAGAGAAAAGGTCTTGCCCATAACTATGGCAAGATGAGATATTCTTGTCATAATATCCACTTCTTGTTTAAAAACAGTTTTTTTTTTTTTTACCAAATGTCAATACAATATTGGCTTGATGCATTTGCACCCTACACATATAAGTATTTTCCAAGTTGAACTGTTATCATATGCTAATACAATCATATAGGAGAAAACGACAATTAAGCATATGTGCACGACTCCATACCCAAGAGCTAAAAACAAATGCAATAATCCGAGAAATTGAGAAAATTTTAAATAGTACTTATAATATGTGGTTCCTTGTTCGCATACATATTGCCAAGTCCAAAACGTGCAGAATGCAACTATTACGACGTTTTCTGTTCTCAAATTATATATAATGCAATCTTATTATGTCTGTATCCTACAAACTGAGATATAAATCTACAAAACATGGAATCTGCAGCCATTGGCTTGTTGCCTAAAAAGTATCATACAATAACTTCCATGAGTTTGACTGATTGTTAACACTTAATTAAAAGAACAAAAAGTCATTTATAATTGTAGTTAAATATCTTGTAATAAAAGAAAATAAAGAAAAATACTAATTGAACACTCATGGACTTCTAGCACTACCTAAATTTAAAGCCATATGAACATCCCTGCTTGAGTCCCTTTGATTGGCTTGTGCGCCTTTCTTCTGTTTCTCTTCTTTTCATTACAGCTATTGAAAGCAAAAACATTCGTGAAAAAACACCCACCACAACCTAATGGTGCGTGGCCGTTCATTGGCCACCTTCCTTTACTAGCAGGAAAACAACAGCCCCATGTAAAGTTAGGCCGACTGGCTGACAAGATCGGTCCAATATTTACAATAAAGATGGGAGTGCATCGGTCTTTAGTTATTAGCAGTTGGGAATTAGCCAAAGAATGCTTTACTACACGACAAAGTCTTCGCCAACCGTCCAAAATTTCTAGCAGCAGAACTCATGTGCTACAACTACGCAATGTTTGGATTTAGCCCGTACGGCCAATACTGTTGTTTAATGCGTAAAATAGCAACACTTGAGCATTTTATCAAACTACTGTTAAATTTTTCAAATGTAGCGACTCAATCCACATTCAAACCCTCTCCGTTATAGTCAAGGGTGTAGTTAAAAATTCAGTTCAGTAGAGTCAAAAATTATAATAATTTATAAAAACTTTATTTCATAAAAATATTAATAAGTGAGAATTTTCTTTTTCAAAATATTAAAATCGGTATAAATTTGTTATTTAAATATATTAAAATATTAAAAATTATACGTACTTACTTTTATGAAGATAAATATGTTGGTTGTGGGTTTCCTCCACATAGTGGTGGGGCCCACATGTTTTAAAAAAAAAAAAGTCAAATAAATACAAAAGATTGGCTGCTGAATTGATTTTGTCAAAAATCAATTGTTGTACGACACTCTTTTATTCAAAAATAACTGCATGAATAGTATACTAAAATGCCTATAAATAGGCATTAGATCCTCAGTTTACAATTAATCTAATCCTAAGAATAAAGGATTGAGAGAGTGAGAGAGAGAGAAAGAAATAGTTTAGAAAAATATTTGGGGTATTTTTCTAAAAGGGGAGTGACAAAATAGTGAGTTTGGGAAATACTTGTGTGCCACTATTTTGGGTTTATCTCAAAATTATTGTGTTGTCTTTCTCTCTTGTACCCATTAATTTTATTAGCGGTTCGGAGTTTGTCCCGTGGACGTAACCCAAACGTTTTGGGTGAACCACATTAAATTGCTGGTGTCAATATTTTACTCTGCTAATTTATTTTTATTTATCCGCTGTGCCCAACAACTGGTATCAGAGCCAAGGTTATTTCTTAGTATGCTCTGTGGTTGCAGCATAGACTGATCTTCCACATCAGAAAAGATTTTTCCTTGATTCGGCTATTTTTTTTTCACACTGCATCGGGACTACTGTCTGAAAAAGTAGCGAATTTTGGAGAAACAATTATATTGCCGGGAAGAGAAAAATATAAGGAATTTTTCGGTACGATCCGTTTCAAAAACGGGTGTAAAACGAGAAATTTGGTGAATAGTGGTATTGTTCAAAGTGCAAATTTTCCGTTCAAAATTTGCATGGTTTTGTGCCAAAATACTGTTCAGAGTACTGTAGGTGGGCCTTCAAAGCACTGTTCATACGTACGGTTCACATATACGGTTACTATTCAAGTATACGGATACTGTTCATATGTACGGACTGTTCACGTATACGATTACTATTCAAGTATATGGGTATTGTTCATACATATGGCACTGTTCACGTATACGGTTACTATTCACGTATACTTAGTACTATTCATCGCCAGAAAATTTTTTTTTTGATCGAAGAAGTTCATCGAATTCCGATCTAAATGGAAGCAAAAATTAGCAGAATGATTTACTTAAATGGCTCAAACTACCACATCTGGAGTAAAAAGATGAAAGATCTTCTAGTTGTAACGAAAATGCATTTGCCGGTGTTTGCCACAGCTAAACCCGAAGGTAAAACCGATGAGGACTGGAAGTTTGAGCATGAGCAGGTGTGCAGTTTTATCCGACAATTTGTCGAAGATAATGTGTTCAATCACATTTGTAATGAGACATATGCCAGAACATTGTGGAGTAAGCTGGAGACGTTGTACTCTTCAAAGACGGGAAATAATAAATTATTTTACTTGACCAAGTTGGTGCAAGTAAGATATAGAGAAGGCACTTCCTTGCCAGACCACTTGAACGAGATGGAAGGAATCCAGGATCAGCTAAATCGAATGGGAGTAAAGCTGGATGATGAAGTATTTGCTTTATTGGTGTTAGCCTCTCTGCCACAGTCTTGGGAGACTTTGAAGATCTCCATCACAAACACTGCGCCCAATGGTGTAGTCAACATGGAGATTGTAAAGAGTAGTATCCTGAATGAAGAAATGAAAAGGAGATCACAAGCCTCATCTTCTTCATCACAATCAAATGTTCTAGTTGCAGAATCTAGAGGAAGGAGACAATCTAGGGAACAGAACCCTAGAGGCAAGAGCAGAGGGAAGTCAAATAAATATGCCAATGTTGAATGCCATCACTGTAAAAAGAAGGGCCACATTAAAAAGTTCTGTAGAAAGTTCAAAAAGGAACAAGAGAACCGAAGCAGAGCTGTGAAGAGAGATGACAGCAGTGATGACGAACAGACTAATATCATAGATGAATTCAATATCATTTATGATGAAGATGTTATTAATCTTGTATCTCAGGAGTCCAGTTGGGTACTTGATAGTGGCGCTACCATTCATGCTACATTCCGTAGAGAATTCTTCTCATCATACACACCTGAAGATTTTGGTGTTGTTAAGATGGGAAATGAAGGCCTGTCAAAGATTGTTGGCAGAGGAGACGTTTGCTTGAAAACAGAGAATGGTACTAGACTAATTCTGAAGGATGTCAGGCATATTCCAGACATGCGCCTGAATTTGATCTCTGTACGCAAACTTGGAAATGAGGGATATTGCAGCTCCTTCATTTATGACAAATGGAAGCTTACAAAAGGCTCATTAGTAGTGGCTAGAGGTAAAAATCATACAACTCTGTATGTAATGGAAGCAAAGCTCTCCACCGATACAGTAGCAGCTGCAGCCGTGGAGAAAGACAATACAATTGAACGGTGGCATCAGAGACTTGGCCACATGGGAGAAAAAGCAATGAAAAGCCTCGCCAAACAGAAAGTATTGCCCGGTATGGATGAAGTACACTTAGACAAATGTGCTGATTGTCTATTTGGAAAGCAAAACATAGTTGCTTTTAAAAGTTCCCCTCCTTCCAGAATGAAGAATGTGTTAGATCTGATTCACTCAGATCTATGTGGACCAATGCCAAAGTCACTTGGTGGTGCTCAGTATTTTGTGACTTTCATTGATGATCATTCGAGGAAGTCGTGGGTATATCTTCTGAAGACAAAAGATCAGATGCTAGATGTCTTCAAAGAATTTCATGCCTCAGTTGAGAGACAGACTGGGAAGAAATTAAAATGCATCCGGACAGACAATGGTGGAGAATACACTGGGCCATTTGATGTTTATTGCAAAGAGCATGGTATTCGGCATCAGATGACACCTCCAAAGACACCGCAGTTGAATGGCTTAGTTGAGAGGATGAACAGAACTTTGATGGAGAGAGTCCGATGTCTACTCTCACATGCAAAGTTACCTAAGAGATTTTGGGGTGAAGCTATTCTCACAGTTGCACACGTGTTGAATCGTTCACCATGTACTCCTCTCAAGATGGATGTTCCAGAAAGAGTATGGTCAGGAAAAGATGTTTCCTATGATCATCTGCGGGTGTTTGGCTGTAAAGCATTTGTTCATATCCCCAAAGATGAGAGGTCCAAACTTGATGCCAAGACAAGACAGTGTATTTTTATTGGCTATGGTCAAGATCTATTTGGCTATAGATTTTATGATCCTATTGAAAAGAAACTTGTCAGGAGTCGTGATGTTGTCTTCGTTGAAGATGAGACCATTGAAGATATTGACAAAATGAAGAAGGATGTTCCTGATTCCAATGGCGACTTATCAGATTTAAAATTAATTCCTCCAACACCGGTGCCAAGAGAAGTTGGAGATGAAGACCAGGTTTATCCACCTGATGATGATGATGCTCCTATAGAAGTTGGTTCTGATGATGATGATGATGATGATGATCAAGATGATATTCCAGCACCAACACCTATGGCTTCTCCACCTCCACAAAGGAGAAGTGAAAGAACAAGATGGCCATCTTCCAGATATCCTCGTGACCAGTATGTGATTATTACTGAAGGGGGAGAACCTGAGAGTTATCAAGAAGCCATAGATGATGAATTCAAGCAGAAATGGATTGAGGCCATGCAAGATGAGATGAAGTCCTTGCATGAGAATAAAACTTTTGAACTGGTGAAGTTGCCCAAAGGCAGAAGGGCCTTGAAAAATAGATGGGTGTTCAGGATTAAGCATGAAGAACACAGTTCCAGTCCACGTTACAAAGCCAGACTGGTTGTCAAGGGATTTAGTCAAAGAAAAGGGGTTGACTTTGATGAAATTTTCTCACCAGTTGTGAAAATAACATCCATTCGAACTGTGCTGGGGTTAGCAGCAAGTCTTGACCTGGAGGTTGAACAAATGGATGTCAAAACTGCCTTCCTGCATGGTGATTTGGAAGAAGAAATATACATGGAGCAACCAGAAGGGTTCAAAGAAAGAGGTAAAGAGAATTACGTTTGCAAGTTGAAAAAAAGCCTCTACGGCTTAAAACAGGCACCGAGACAATGGTACAAGAAGTTTGAGTCTGTTATGGGGGAGCAAGACTACAAAAAGAATACTTCAGATCATTGTGTTTTTGTGCAAAAATTCTCTGATAATGATTTCATTATCCTTTTGCTATATGTGGATGATATGTTGATTGTTGGCCAAAATGTTTCCAAAATTAACAATTTGAAAAAGCAGTTGAGTAAGTCTTTTGCTATGAAAGATTTGGGGCCAACAAAGCAGATTTTTGGCATGAATATTATCAGAGATAGAGGCGCTGAGAAATTGTGGTTGTCACAAGAGAGGTACATTGAGAAAGTACTTCAGAGATTTAATATGGACAAGGCTAAAGCGGTTAGTTGTCCTCTTGCTAATCACTTTAAGCTGAGTTCTAAACAGAGCCCTTCTACAGACAAAGAGAAGGAAGAGATGGATAAAGTTCCATATGCTTCAGTAGTTGGAAGTTTAATGTATGCCATGGTGTGTACACGGCCAGATATCGCTCATGCAGTTGGAGTTGTGAGTAGATTTCTTTCAAATCCAGGAAAGGAACATTGGGCTGCAGTAAAATGGATTTTCAGGTATCTTCGAGGAACTTCCAAAATATGTCTATGTTTTGGAAATGACAAACCTGTGTTAGCTGGATACACAGATGCAGATATGGCTGGTGATGTGGATTCTAAAAAATCCACTTCTGGTTACCTGATTACCTTTGCAGGGGGAGCTGTGTCATGGCAGTCAAAGTTACAGAAGTGTGTTGCGCTTTCTACCACTGAAGCAGAATTTATAGCAGCAACGGAAGCTTGTAAAGAGTTGCTATGGATGAAGAAGTTCTTAAAAGAACTTGGTTTGCAGCAAGACAAATATCAGTTATTTTGTGATAGTCAGAGTGCT